>OX439483.1:19732556-19782556 GCA_949320155.1 Melangyna quadrimaculata | reverse complement strand
ACTCGCAGTGACCCAAAACGAGCCGTTTGAAACCATAGATATGGCTGAAATAGGATTTCGAAGATTTGATTAACGTTTTAAAACTGTCAGCTTGTCAAGTTGTGTAATTTAACGTTGCTTAAGAGCAGCACAACAACTGTTAAATAAAACCTTTCATACAAATCTTACTTTGCCAAACACGACAGAAGCGGGTGGTCAAAAATGGAACTTAAGTTGACTTTTATTTTACGATATACGGGGTGATTCGCATATGGTGTGACAAAAAGCTAGAGCGCGTAAGTTGTGTTGAGACCATACAAAATGGCAGGTGGATCGGTTTCCTCTCCCCTTTAGGGCTAGAGCGTGTAAGCTGTGTTGAGACCATACACAATGGCAGGTGGATCGGTTTCCTCTTACCTTTGGGATCCACATATCAATTTTTAGTGAAGACCGGACAGTACTGTGAATTTTACTTTTCAAAATATAAAAAAAAATTAAGAAAATTAATTCGTTTCCTGAAATTCAAACCTTTATAAACTAATTCTTGCTCTCTCTTGAACTAAATCAATAAAAACCTGCACATAATTATGATAAAAAATCACTTACTATTCAATTGACTAAGACACCCACCCCCTAAACCAAAAAGTTTGCACATAAAATTACTAAAGGTACCTACTTAATAGTGGATTCAACATCACAGCAATATGATACCTATATATCTATAGATACACCTATGCACATCGTTTGTAGCTATATAATACTACTTCCTAAATGTCCTGTCCAGTTGAGTTCATCAACAACAATAATGTTTAATTATGTAATTCAAAGTGTTATGTTACCTTAATGGTTGGCTTGCGTCCTTCAAATCAGATAGGTATACCTAACCTATATATATGTACCTTGACCTCGACTTGGACTTTCCTGATGGCCATAGCCCATCATGATGATTAGGAGTAGAGAAACTCTTGTCAAAAAGGAAAACATCCTTAATAGGAGATTATATCACCAATTACTAGAAGGCGTCTTGATGTTAATTAAAAGTCAAGAGACCTACAAGATACAACATCCTGAATGATGATATTTTTTCACTTCTTCTATACCTATAGCTATTTTGCTAAATAGAATTAAGATAAGAGAATATTCTCTCCCTGGAAAACTTGTTGTTTTTGTTTTCCTGTTTCTTTTTTTTAATATTTAATCAGGGCTGTTTAAATATATATAATCAATTTTTATATTAAAAAACGTATTTAAAAAAGCTTAGTAAATTTACTTTAGAAAAATTTGAATTAATTTCCCTTAAAATTTGATGCTGATTATTCAAAGAAAATCTTCGTCTCTAGTGAGATACGTTAGGTACATTTTAATTTTTCTGAGTACCTACCTAAATTCTATTCCAATTGGTATACAGAATGTATAAGCGAGAACAGGTTTTGTCTACTTTAGTTCTTTTTTGATAACTGAGTAATTCTAGAAAAAACTCTATAAAGTTTTTTAAGGTTTCCTCAATTTTCAAAAACTTATTTTTTTAAATGCTAAACTATAGGTTGTTTGTTAATGTTTTATAAGTACTTATCCCCACGGCGTACAAAGGCTTTCTTGTCAGGGGGGGGGGGGATTAAGAACAATTTTTTTTTTCAATCAAATTTCCAACATACAAAAATCACAAAAAAGAAACAACTTTTGAAAAATAGCATAAATTATTATTTCTGTTTTCATTTAGAGTTTTTAAATGATTTCGTTCCCTTTGTTGGATTCTACAACTTTTTTCATTTTGAATACAGGTTTATTTACCTAAGGTATGACAAAAAGCTAGTGCGTGACGGTTGAGTTGAGACAGTACAAAAATCAAATTGAAGGGCAATCTACTCCCCCTTTTAAACGGGACCAGTAATTTTCACAACAAATTAACTTAAAACAGAACAAAATATTAAGAAACAACGGTAACATTTAAAATGCCTTGTTATAACTTTTTGTAAAGCCAGAAACTCCTTCTTTTATTTTCTTTTTAAATAAAATTCTGTGAAAAGTTTTTAAAAACTTTATTTTTAAACTCTAAATTTTGAAAAAAAAATTAAAAAAAAAAATGTCAAACTGGGGCTACTACATCAGTTACATAAACAACTTTCTACAACTACACCAGCTACATTTTTCTGTGTCACATATCCCACTGGAAGAGTTGTATAATGTAGCTGGATGATGAAGACCTAAACCCCGATTACACCATTCGTTTTTTCGGTTGTTTCGTCTTTAATGGTGGATTATCAAGTATCTGCATTTGGTTTATGCAAACAAAAAACGGATGCGAAATACAAAATGTATAATTGTTAGATAGAGAGAAAAGATCAAAATGCAAAAGAACATCGTTTATGCGTTATAGGAAAGTGCCATAATGCAGAAATGAAGACGAACATGTTCATCTTCTTAATGGTTCTCTTTCACTAGCTCGGATTTTTTGGATGCATCTGTCCTGCTCTACTTTTCTGCGGATTTACATGTATCTGAATTTGGTTTCTGCACAAAAAAGGGATGCCAAATACAAAATGTATATTTGTTAGATAAAAAGAAAAGATCAAAATGCAGAAGAACTTCGTTTCTGCATTATAGGAAAGTGCCGGAATGCAGAAATGAAGACGAACATGTTCATCTTCTTGATGGATCTCTTTCACTCTTTTTGTATACATCTGTCCTGCTATACTTTTCTGCGTTAAGCAGATGAAGATACACATGTAAATCCACCATAAGTTAGCAAAAAACGATTTGAATAAAAATTATTGAATTGGATAAATTGAAATGGATAATAGACCTCATTTTCCTCTCTTTTAAATTCAAATTTAAAAGCTGTGCAACCTCGTATGAATTCAGAGATTTCCGGCATATTGACTATGGTCATTTGGAATATGATACCCGAAGTATTGTCTGGAAACATATCTACTTTTTACCCTCTCCCGATGTCCAATCGAATTTCTCAATCGAACTATTGTCAATTTATTTGATAGACATGTTCTTTTACGATGCAGAACAATCAGAGAATTCGTATGTTATTATTCGAACGTGACCTGGCGTACAACAAATGGAAACGTTACAGACTGGATATTGACCTTCTAGTTTATCGCAGGTTGCGCAATCAAGTAGTTCGCAAAATTAGACACTCAACAATTCAATTATTTAGGACCAAGTTAAATCCTTCAAAGAATGGGCGTCCGTTATGGAAGAATCTGAAAGGTTGGGTAAACAAAATCAAAATTGCTATAAAAATATCAATGTTAATTTATTGAACCATAATTTCGTTAGGTGCCAGTTATAGCTATCATTGAAAAAGTTAACTGTTGATTTTGAGACCTTTCGAAAGTTTAATCATTGAATATTTTAATGCAGAAATATAGCTCACGACTTCAAAATTATTTCTCCTCCAAAAAAAATTTTTTCAATGATCATTGGTAAGGTAGTTCATCATTGAAAAATTAAAAGTTACGTTGTGGGGAAGATATGGGTCAAAATGATTTTTTTTTTTAGAGGAGAAATAATTTTAAAGTCGTAAGCTATATTTCTGCATTAAAATTTTCAATGATTAAATTTTCGAAAGGTCTCAAAATCAACAGTTAACTTTTTCAATGATGGTATTCAATGATAGCTATAACTTCTGATTGAGTCTCCTGTTGAGCCCTCCTCCGATGTTACTTTCGATTTTACATGCGTTTATAGAACTGAGGTTGTCGAAAGTACATTGTCTATTAAGTCCAATCCAGTTGGATTTGATGTCTTACATCCGGTCTTTGTCAAATCTATTTTACCTGTTGTCCTGCCCTTCATCACACATATTTTCGACACCATTCTAATTACAGGTATTTTTCATTTCCAATGGAAACTAGATAAAATTTTACCAATCCCGAGAGGGGGTAGAGGGAATGAATTCAGGCCCATTTCGGTGCTTCCTTTCTTGTCTAAAGTTTTCGAGAGGGTAATGCAAAAACAGCTAAATGTCCATCTGAGAGCTCAGAACATCCTCTCCTCCAAGCAGTCAGGCTTTCGTAAGAACTATAGCTGCACAACAGCCATTTTAAATATTGTTGAAGATCTCAGGCTTGCTTTGGATGATGACCATGTCACTTTTCTTGTGCTTTTGAACTTCTCGAAAGCTTTTGACACTGTGGACCACGCTAAGCTATGCGAAAAACTCGTGGATTATTATGGTATGTCATCTTCTGCAGTGCGTCTCCTTGCATCCTACCTTCGGGAAAGAAAACAAGTTGTTTCTATCGGTAACACTATTTCAAATTTCCTTTCCACCACTAGAGGTGTCCCCCAGGGTTCGATTTTGGGACCACTCCTTTTCTCACTATATATTTATAGTATTATATGAATTTAAAAATTCATTAAAAAAAAAACTATGGCTGACCAATAACTGAAACAAGCTGACCTTTTATCACAAGTCAGTGGCCTTTCCAATGGTACACTTTTTGGCGAATATCCCATAAATAAGGTGCCAAAAATAATTAGTGACCTTGAAAAACTTTAACCATTGATTAAAAATTTCCTATGGCTGACCAATTTCTGAAACAAGTTGCCATTTTTCGACCAATTACTGACCTTTTAGATGGCATACTTTTTTTGCGAATATCCCATATATGACGTATAAAATGAGAAAAGTCTTACAATCCAACGAATGGAACGAAATCATTAAAACTGTCAATCACCCTGTATATATGAAAAAAATGGTTCCAATAATAGTTATCCGAAAAATCACATATAAATAAAAAAAAAAAAATTATATTCACGAAAACTGCACTCATAGGTACAAAAAAATAAAAAAAGATTTATAAATTTATAAATAAAATATTTTTCAAATAGTGCTTTTTTAAAATTCGAAATTTTAATCATAAAAATAAAATACATATTTTCAAAAGTCTTTTGATGTGTAAGGATATCCTTACACCACATCTGTCCTTAAGCCTTTAATATTTAAATTTCTAAGCTGTAAATAAGAGAAAGCTAAAGGTAAGGGGGTACGTAGGTGGGATTGACGTTTTTATAACAAAGTCTGTGTCTCAAATTTTGTTTGTTGAATTTATTTGAATGAATAGCGTGTTGAATTTATTATTATTTTAAAATTAAAACAAAAAAAATGTATAGGTGTAGGTAGGCAAGATCTCCATTGCATTGTTTCCATAATGATAATAATTCCTTCAAGTTCAACCCTGTTACAGCTGTGTTATAGACTCGCGTCTCCTATAGCATGGCTGATGTCTGGTGGGATGGAATAAAGTCATAATTTCTCATCACGAAATCCCAACTGGAGTTGATGAATTAATTTTGTATAATTAAACCGTTCACTGTTTAAATTTTAACTGGAGAGAAGAGTGTGGGTGTGTCCTCAAGGGAATAAATTATTATTTGTTCATGCAGCAACACCTTTCAACACTTTTCACAACACAATTGCAGGTGTAGGTATAGCTAGATGTAAATATTATAGGTATATAGGTTCTACAATTGTACACAGGTAGAAGTAGGAAAGCAAAATGGACTGGGAATTCGTTTTCTCTTATTTTGGGGGTGGTGTTGGGTGGTTTTATCATAATTATTTTATATGAAAATGTTTTAATTAAAATAAAATATAGAATAAAAGAAAAAATATTTGCAAAGGAATGGATATTAATAAAGAGAACAGAGAACATGGAATTTCGTTTCTTTATTATTTCGCTTTTGTGTTACATTCATTTGAATTGTTAAGGAAAAGGTAGAGAGGTATCTCTGGACGTGATAAAGTGTAAAATAACATTTTTTTATATCTAAAGTTGTGATAGGGGCAGATTTGTATGACTAATATTTTCTAAGAGTAAATTTAATTTTTTTTTAATATTTCACTGAAGTTTCCAACAATTTTTTGAAACCAACAAAAAATTAATTCACTGACTCATCTTTTTGCTTTTTAGACCACTATCTAGAAACACTAAAAATAATATGAGTCAGAATAACAGAATGCAGTTTATTCTTTTCTATCACCCGACATTAAACAAAACATATTCCTTTACCATAGGTAGGTACCTAAACCCATTTTTTTTTTCTGTTTAATTATTAATTGCAAAATTCTAAAACGTTTCCGTTAAGTAGATAATTTATTTGGAATATTTATTTTAGCACACCTTTTCTTATAGCAATTTGTTTAATAATTTCCACACTAATACCTCGATGAAATTAAATTTAATCCTTTCCCAACCAAGTATAGTTTTATCTTTTCCTTGGTGTGCTTGAGTTGCTTGTGGCTGTTCGTGCAGAAGACTTCTTAATCCTAGATAATTGATTTCCTCAATCGTTAGATAATGCAAAGTAATTTTTAGTTTTTCTTTTTCTTTGTTTTTTTTCGTTTTTGTTCGTTTGTTTTTCTTTTTATAGAAAGACAAAGTGCAAACAAAGAATAAAGCCTTTAATTAATTGTTTGCAATATATATCGTTTCATTGTTTAACCGAAGGAAGTACCTGTTCATTGCATATTCGTAATCTCAACAAAATGCATAGTTTGTGAGACATCAAATTAATTTTATCAACCTGCAGGTATAGTTCTTGTCTCAGTGTATTTATCATACTTATAATCCTTTTGTTGTAGAATGACCTCAATCGCAAGGAAAATGGCAAAAGGATGTCATTTAAAGGAAAAAATGGTTGTGACATTTAGAAAAATAAATGAAATGAATTGTATAATTATATGATTAAGTTAATACCTGGAGGCTTGCAGTCCATTAAATACGAAATTTTCATTAATAATACTTTTTTAATTTTATCTATACTTTCTGTTTATATCGTCTATTTAAAAATTTTTGAGCACCAAATAAGTGTTTATTTGCATGTCTAGAAGGGTGGTACTTATTTTGGAAATGTTCAAATTCTTCTAAAAGTGATAGTTTACAAAAAATTCGGTGCAAAATGTCACTAAAACCTAAGTTCCGTGCCACGTTGAAATTTGATAAAATTCGGTTAGAGAGTAACATGCGTTGGAAAATCATGGTTCAATCAAAAAAAAATAATTTAATATTTCCAAAACAATCTTCAACATAATTTCTAGTCTATTCTCTAATTATATTTAAATAAATAATATTTGTACCTATCCATGACTTTGTTCCATTTCAAAAATTTTTACAATAGAAAAGTATCAATCTTTATTTTTAATAATTGTATGCCTAGCCTGGCTATGAGGTGTTCTCCAAATATCGTTGACGCTTTTCTCTTAACCGTCATTCATTCAACATTATTATTGCGCATTAAGTGGCAAAATTGTGAATATTTCCTTACCAGAAATCCCATCGTGACCAAAAATGTGATGCTAATTTAAAATCTCACGCATCACTCCCTCGTGAAGAATAAACCATTATACCTACCTATATCATCTAACATGCATCGTCATAAGCAGTGGTCCAGGGGGGTGGCTAAAGCCCCCCCCCCCCACAGCCGATTGCTAAAATAATTTGAAATATAGAAAGCAATACATTACAACGTGTAGAGTTTTATATTCGTCTAAAATATTTTTAAGATGAATTGATGAAGATGAATTTTGATGGAAAAAATAACGTGGTTGGGACTGAACAATTTACATGTTCTGCAACTTCTTTTCTAAGCCCTAAAGTTGGGGCTAAGGCCTGAGGTCAATTGGATAAAAAACCAAGTGGGGGCTATGAAAAATGGACATGTTTCATGCAACGATAATTTTCTCTTAAAACAAAACCCAGAAAATTGAAAAAAAAAAAAAAAAAAAAAAAAAAAAACAACTTGGGACTAATAAGGTCTGAGAATATTAGACACAAAACGTAGTCAGGGTTAAACAACTAACTCCCTAAGAACTAACCTTATTCGAGAGAGCTTTTGGGGCTTTAGTCTAAGGATTGTGAAAGTCCGGGGCTTAACATTTACATGTCAAAAGCAACAACTGTTTACTCTAAAAACTTAGCTAATTTAAGGAAAGAAACACAATTGAGGCTAAAACAATAAGAGAACAACAGGGCTTAAAGCTAAGTGTAAATGTTTAATACAACAGGAATTGTTTATTACGGGCTTGGCTGGGCTTAGAGAATTTCGGGTCTTACTTTTCAAAGTTTCAAAGGTCCAAGGCAAAACATACAAAACACTTTTGGGCTAAGCAATTCAATACAAATTCTCAAGTCGAGGAGCCAAATTCCAATAGCGTGAGAAACTCTGTGAACTCATAAAAATCTTGCAGGTGGACATGAATATTTACAATTTCTATAGACTCTTGAGTGACTTACAAATTTATCGACACGTTTTTTGAGCAGGAATAGAAAGTGTATGTAGGTGCAGCGTAATCGAAAATTAATTCACACTTGCAGAATTGGGCCGTGCAGCTTATTTTTTAGAGCAGCTGTTCCTTATGCCCGACTAAAAGTCTTGAAATTTTGATTATTTATTTTTCGATCCACAAAATATTATTTTCGTGCTTTTCAGTGACAGTTTGAAGAAAACAGGTAGATTCGTTGATTTGGCTAATTAAGGAAAATGAGATCTCGGACCACTGATACTGTCAGAACACATATGAGCTTTTGCCAGTAAGACCACTTAAATATCGTTTTCCTGAACTAGCATTATAACCACTTTTCAAATTTTCTTAAGAAAGTGAAGTTCAAAGCACACCTTCAGCTAATTTAAACAAACACTTACATAATGTACCTACAAAAGTTGGGCACTTGATACCTAATCAATTATTAAGCAATATAAATAAACGAATTTGTTCGTGTGGTTTGAGGCTGTAACGTGGCTATAACTTAAAGTTATAAATTAGTTGTACTACCATGTTTTGCTGAGCCCTAATATTGGCTTCTAACTCCGCTTAAAAATAACTCCTATGCTTAATACATCAATCCCAAATTCTTGTTATTGTGCTTTATACTGAAAATATTTAAAGCGCGATAGGAGAGGAAATAAAGGCACAAAAAACACGGCTATTATTAAAGGAAAAGTGATGTCAAAATTCGTTTTCTGTTATATAACTTCATATGCACAAACTGGATTTTCAAACTCCAAGCCCCCCCCACAGCCAAGTCCAAGATCCGCTACTGGTCATAAGCCCATATGATTATTTTTGATTGGCCTAAAAATAGGATACCTCCTACTACGAGCAAAAATGACCAAAAACCATAAATGAGGAATATTTTACGTTATTCTCGGAATGCGCTGCGTAAAACACTAAGTTTGCACCAAAAATATTCCCATGGCAGAATCGAGATAGAGATCCGAGTATAAGCATATCAAGAGAAAGGATGCTTATTATTGTTATTATTATGTGACCGTGTGTGTCCAATTAACCTTAATATCCAAACTCAACAGGACTACTACACGTATTAATTCTTCTTGTCATGTCGTATCGCCGTATTGGTAGGTACGAGTCGAGTATGTAGCCTTAATTCGGACGTGAGTTTTGAAAATATTTGCCTGATGATGGTCCATTCTACATAGGTACTATGGTTTGTAACCGTGTGTATACGGTGACTGAACCTGGACGACGACGAGTCCGTCCGGCCATGTGTGTGATCCTGGAAGTCAAATTGTGTTATTATTTGTAAGCTTATTAAGGGAATTTCATGATGCTTGACGACTGCAACTATGACTATGTGTGTGGGAAAAAGGGAGTTTACGCAAACGGAATTATATTTTGCATAACACTGTTATGGAAATTCAGAATTATTTTGTAAATAGCTTGTTAATGGAATCAGAGTTAAAGGCTACACCAACACCAAAACCAACACCATGTTATATAATAATATAATAAGCAAAGCATTGTGTGAAACATTAATGTAGGTATAATGTTCATTTAATGAATTCAGAATTCAGATTTAATCCGAATGTGGTAATAGGTACTTCTTAAAACGAACTAAACAAATTTCAAAGTAGAGGTACTTTGAATGTGTCAGTTTTGTGATTTTTTTTTCGAGGCCAACAAAAGTGAGGAAATTACGAAATTATAGGACTAAGTCGAAGAGCAATCGACATTTTACAAATATTACAAAATGCAGTAAAACTCCAACATTAAGTAAGATAGATTTTGATACGATAAAAAAATAAAATAAATTGGGTGGCACAACGGCTCATGAAGAACCAAGGCCTAGTGACTAACAACTCGCAACCATTCCTGTGTGCGCCTGTCGACAGGAATGGAAGGGACCTAGAATTTTATGCCGAATCCGAACGGCTAGACGAGAAGCACTTATTCCCGACAAGTTATACTCTTGGAGGATTTGTCAATTCCACTCAAGAGGCAGTAGCCATGAAAAAAAACTTTTTAGTTTTTAGGTGGACGAGGCTGGGAAGCTAACCCAGACCTCCAGCGTGACAGTCGAACGCACTTACCATTACGCTACGGGCTACTACTATTTTGAGACGATGAGAAGAACAAATTTTACAAAAAAACTGTCTTTGATTCAAACTGACTTGAAGGGGAGAAACCAAAGTAAGCTTCTCTCACCGTGATCGGCTACTTGCAGTTTAAATAAAACATATCACGAGTTTTCTCTTTAATTTTAATGATTCCTGCCGTTCGTAATCAGAAAAAAATTCCCTTACATGGGTATGTAGCAAAGAATGCCTTTTAAAATTATATCTATTATATTTTTCTCAGTTAAATTAAATATAATAATTATTGTATATACATAAAATACGACGAATTTAAATTAAAAAAAAATTCTTTCGGCCACTTTCCATCAACGATAAATATTTAATTGTATTGCATATCGTTAACATAAGGTCGCTCGTTACTTTTAATACACCATATATATAGGTCAAACACAATAACAATAACAACAACAAGAAATCTAATTAAAGTGCCATAATCATTTTACATAACCAAATGAATTGGTTTTCCCCAATTGAGAATGACATTCGACAACACTGCAATACATTTTTTTTTTGTTGTGTATGTATATAACTTTTGACTTCTCAATCAGAGCGGGTGTCATCGAGTATAAACCGGGAATATTAAAAAAAAATAACATTAAGTTACCAATCATTTCAACAAAAATATTGTCAACGAATTTGTATTGACAATTGGGAATTGGTATGTGGTTTGATGGTATTGTAGAATGTGTTGTAGGTGGCGTACATAGGGGTATTTGATCAAAAATAGTGGTCATATTTATATTTCCCAGAGGTACAAAAATAAGAAATTTAACCTACTGTGAATAGACTGCCCCTAGATCTAAGTAGAACATTGGTTCTATGAAAAAAGATAGTCGAAATAGTCTTTGATCTGTTAGTTGCAAGAAACGACATTTGTACAAACAATATCAGTCTTTCCAGAAAGCCCTTATACATAATCTCACTTTTAAAATAGGGTGAGATCACATGTTCTCTAAGTCTTATAAGTATAGAAATATAGTACCGTCAAATAAGTTTTTAAACCGATAAAACAGGCTGATTTCAGAGAATTTACACTTAAATTAAATGATTTGAAGTTATTTAATTCAAAGAAAGTAGTCATCATAAAGCACATGTAACTCTCCTTTTGGAGGTTTACATTATTTTGAAAGACAAAATCTATCCATTTGACAACTTAATGCCCACTCTTTCACTCTTAAACACCAGATAAGGCCAAATCTAAGACGACCGCAGTTTTTTCAAGTTGGTGGTATAATCCCGTCGTGGATTTTTTGTGAACTTATACGCATATAATAGAAAACTGGAGGGTTTCCCTTCTGAAATCTTTTTCGGACCATAGATGGAAACTCTTCAACATTAATTTAAAAACCGAAAATAAATCCCCTTATAGAAATCCCAAAAGAATAGACTGGAAGAAATTCAGTCAAGTTGTAAAATCTAAACTGGGCAATATACCGAACCCAAGTCCAGACTCGGTCATAGATCTTGAGTCAAAGGTGAAATCCTTTGAGGCATCAATGAGCACTGCTTTTAAAGTCTCCTATCCAATAAAATATAGCCGTAAAACACTACCCTCTTGGTGGAATGAAGACCTATCTAATCTAAGGAAAATGACTAGAACAATCTTTAACATCTGCCACAAACATAAGTTTTATCAACCCTATAAAGACTGTCTCAAGGTTTACAAGCAAGCTCTCGCATCAGCCAAGCAACAAGGCTGGAGAGAATTCTGTCAGTCAATTGAAAATATAAAAGATTCCGCAAGGCTCGGTAAAATTCTATCTAAGGAACATTGTAATCCCTCAGTCTTGAAAAATCCTGATGGTTCCTGGACAGTCTCTCCAGCTGAGTCTTTGGAGCTATTAATGACGACGCACTTCCCGGGCTGCGAGAACAGTAGGTTAGCGACGCTGGAACCTTGGGACATGTCTTCAGCTCGAGTAGAGAATATCAATACCGTTATAACCAAAAAAAAAATTGCCTGGGCAATTAATACATTCTCACCGTATAAGTCTCCAGGCCTGGACGGCATACTGCCAATTATGCTCCAGAAACTGCAAGAGATAGCAGTTCCCCGGCTGGAAAATTTTTTTAAAGGATGTTTATCTCTTAACTTTGTTCCCGAGTCCTGGAGACATGTAAGAGTGGTTTTTATCCCGAAATTCGGTAGGTGGGGGCATGAATCTGCGAAGGATTTCCGTCCAACTAGTCTAACCTCTTTTGTGCTTAAAACCTTAGAGCGCATCCTCGACATCCATATAAGAGACATCCTGGATAGATGTCCACTTGAAAACTTTCAACACGCATACCTTAAAAACAAATCCACTGAAGCAGCCCTGCATGAGGTAGTGCGCACTATTGAGAAAACTATAAACTATAAAGAATATATTCTTGCCACTTTCTTAGATGTTGAAGGGGCTTTCAACGACGTGCGTACTGAATCCATTCTAGAGTCTTTAGTTGATTTTGGTGTAGAAGACTACATAAGGGAATGGATAATATCCATGCTCAGAGACAGACGGATTCAAGCTACGTTAGGTAATACAAACTCGACCAAACATGTAAGTAGAGGTACACCCCAGGGTGGGGTTCTGTCCCCTCTTCTATGGCTTTTAGTCATGAATAAAATTCTTGTTAAGTTGGAAAGATGTGGAGTAAAGGCGGTGGCATATGCTGATGATTTGGTGATAATAGTGTCAGGGAAGTTTACTCCTGTGTTAAGTGAGATCACGGAAATGGCTTTAATGAAGGTCAGCAACTGGAACACGAGCTGTGGACTAGGAGTTAACGAAAGCAAAACTGAACTGATGCTATTTACTACCAAGACTAAGATACACCCCTTCACTCTACCCCGACTCCAAACACTCTCACTCTCCTATAAAGCTAAATATTTAGGTGTTATTCTCGACCCCAAATTAAATTGGAAGTTGAACACTGAAGAAAGGGTCAAGAACGCCTGCATAGCATTCTATGCCTGTAGTAAAACTTTTGGTAAAAAGTGGGGGCTTCAGTGGAAGATGATCCTGTGGACGTACAAAGCCGTGGTACGACCGATCCTCACATACGGTTCGATTGAATGGTGGCCTGCACTTAACAAAAAATATAACATCGATAGACTTAGGAAGGTTCAAAGAACTGCTAGCATTGGCACAACAGGGGCTATAAGATCCTGCCCGACTGATGCTGTAACAAAGCGTTACAACTCCTACACATACCCTAACCATATTTCAAGCGAAACCATGCAACCCCCACGTATACCCTAATAGTGTTGTAGCCAGTCGCTTGAATAATTCACAAGTCATGATTAAGCATAATATTTAATCTTTTCACTTTGTTTTTCTTACAGGTCACAGTGACTTTTTACCCAATTATTTATTAGAGGACATATAGAAATTGACAAAAGTGTCTTTTAATCTCGTCCAGTTGTATGGATACCAATCTAGAGTATAGAGAATAAGAGATCCGGTTGAATGCAAAGACCTTTTGTAAGGTGTGTCAACTGAAAGAGCGCATGCTGTAGTAGTTTATACTATTAAAGAAGCCACTCTGAATTTTTAGTTGAAATTATTTTGGAGTAGGTCATTTAGGTAGATTGTTAGTATTTTCCTTAGGAAGCCTCCTCAAGGTTCCTTTGGACAAGGTTCTTCTAGAGAGTTCCGCCCCTGACCTTTCCTTAGATTGCTAACTAGGGACAAGAAATTCCTGCGAGGATTTCTATAGAACATTCCTTAGGAAGCCTCCTCAAGGTTCCTTTGGACAAGGTTCTCCTTGAGAGTTCCGCCCTAGACCTTTCCCTAGATTGCTTATTAGGGACAAGAAATTCCTACGAGGATTTCTATAGAACATTCCTTAGTTAACCTCCTCAAGGTGCCTTTGGACAAGGTTCTCCTAGAGAGTTCCGCCACAGACCTTTCCCTAGATTGCTTGCTAGGGACAGGAAATTCCTGCGAGAATTATTATAGAACTTTCCTTAGGCGACCTCCTAAAGGTTCCTTTGGACAAGGTTCTCCTTGTGAGTTCCGTCCAGACCTTTCCTCCGATTGTGTGCGGAGGACACATATTGAATTGAAATATTGTTATTTAAGTTAAGAAAATAAAATACAAAAATTGTAAACAATCTTGGAAAATAAAGAGTTATTCATTCAGAGTAAGATTCCCCAAACCCAAGTTTTGTTGCTTCTTTGGGTAAGAACCTTTGAAAACCGCTGAACTACCTCAGCCACGAGAAAAAGCATCACAATGCCTTAAGTGTTTTTCTGCACCTTCTACCACTTGATTTACATATTAAATATCTAGTATCTTGCAGCGCTTTAAGACTTAAAGAATCAAACTCTTGGTTTGCCAAGCCCTATGGTCACAGCAATATCACAGACTTGATTCCAATGGAAATGTTTTCGACTCCCACTGACTACTGAACCCCTACAATGAGTATCAGTAAGGATTTCAAAGTTAAATTTCCATCCAGGAATGATTGGAATGATAACGTCGTGACGAAAGATTTCGACTCAACTATCTTTACTGATGGCTCAAAGATGGAGTGTGGCGTTGGTGCAGGAATCTTCTCTGAGTCTCTAAATGTATCTAGGTCCTTTCGGCTACCTGACCTTGCTAGCGTCTTTCAAGCTGAATTGCTGGCAATCAGGGAAGCTCGCAAGTTACTAAAAGCAGATCCAAACCAAAACCGTAATGCAGCTATTATTACAGACAGTCAAGCGGCTGTTAAAGCCATTAATTCAGCTACAGCATCCTCCAAACTAATCCAGCAATGCCGGGATGAGCTTGCGGGTCTGAACACTGACCTCAATGTCACTCTTATCTGGGTCCCGGGTCACAGTGGCATTGAGGGCAATGAACGGGCTGACGAGCTGGCCAGGCAAGGTTCAGCCATTCATGGCTCACTTGCGGAAAGAGTCAACATCCCGCTTGGAGTTATGAAGGGCAACATTCTCTCAATTTATCTTACTAAAGCAAACCGTAGGTCGAGCAGTTTATCAAACTCTATTATATTTAGGAAGATTTGGCCCACCTATGACAAGAACCGAACAATTGATCTAATACGTAGACCCAGGCAAGACATAGCCAGGGTAGTTGCAACCTGTAGCGGACACTGGCCAATAGGAGAGCATGCAGCGAAGCTGGGCATACCTCACAATACTCACTGTCGGAGCTGTGAGGACCAGCAGGAAAATGAAACAGTAGTTCATTTCCTCTGCAAATGGCCTGCTCTGGCTAAAGCTAGAAAACAGTCACTCGGAAGAGCATTCTTTGACGACATTAACGAACTTAATGAAATGAAGATCAAAGACTTGATTTCTTTTCTCAACGCGATGAAATAGCTCTAGGACAAATTTCGGCTACTTCTGCATTATACCTTCCGTCGATTCCCTATGATCACAAGATAGTGGACTAGGGTTCTGGTGGGGGTTTGTGGTGCACAGTGGCCGGATGATCATCAAATCAGATCAGTGGACGCTTCAGTGCCAGCCAACTAACTGCCTAGTGGGCTAACTGTGGATGGTGCGGGTGCGGGTAATGATCTGGTTGAGTGAGTGATCCACTTTCTGATGATTGTGCTAAAAGCTACAACAAAATCCTATTCTAAACTTAATAAAAAGGGACGATATCCTGAGGATATGCCCATATTCTCTCTCTTCAATTCCGTCCACAGGTTCAAACGAGTTATGGTATCAAAACGGCGCACTTCACCGCTAATTGGGCTATGGGCTAGACTGCCCGGGGCCGCCATTTCTACCTACCTACCTATACGCATATAATTCAGGACACTGCTGAGAAGATTTCCACCAAATCACAGCCTGTTAATAATTTTGTCCGGTTCAGGATTTGGCTTGTCGCTTGTCTTATTTAACATGACATATAAGTTTCTGTATTAAAAAAATTATTTGCTAGTGGCTCATCCAATAACGAGAAAGTTCAAAATAAGAAAAAAGTTGCTTTTTTCACTTAAAACTAGATCGTTTGAATCTTAAAAAATTAAGAAGCCGTTTTCGGAATATTATAGAGTTTAGAGTTTAAAACTAATTTTTCTAAAATCGTAATTAGAAAATAATAGCTAATAATTGTTTTAATGTTAGATCTATACCGGCTACCAGAAATTTGGCCCCAGTATAAATTACAAATGTACCCAAAACTTTATATGGAAAACAACAAAAACAAAATTAAATTTTTTATCGTTTTGCGGCCTTTTTTCATTTTTAAATTTGGGGTGTGATCCAAAGCTTTGTCCACTTTTTCCGCATATACAATTTGTATTCCAAAAAAACAAAAAGCGATGAAGAACTTTTTCATTCAGATTTTTTTTTTTGAGCCAAAATTTTCATTTTTATCAAAATCAAAGAAACTTCGTTCATTTTGGCCCACCCTAATACATAAAACATTTACAACTCTAAGCCACTTGAACTAAATATAAGAGCAAGAACATCTCGCGCACTCAGTATGAATTTCATCTATATAACGAATGTATTTTTAATGCATTTGATCTATACAGGGTGCCCCTTAATTCGTCAATAGTATTTTAGGGCATGATTCTTGGGTGTATTCTAAGAAAAAAAATTGTTCTACAGTAAGGGCCTATCTCCAATTTTGATATCATTTATCTGGGATTTAAGAAAAGTCTTATTTTGGTGTACCCTGACCCATGTTAACGGTAATTGCGCTATTAGTAATAATGATAGAAACTTCGTTTAGGAATTTATTTTTAGAAAAAATACCAGCCTTTATAGCTACGTTTAAATAAATTTTATATCTTTTCTCAGTCTTAAGATATTCTGTTTTTATCCTGTTCCATTTTTCCTGCCCATGCTAATTTTTGGACTTTGGGGTCAATTTTCCCAAAAAAATGCACAATCAACATGATATTTTAATAATTTTTTTGAATGTATGTAAAATTTAACAATACTTAAAATAAAAGTCATTAACAAGTTCGGCGAAAAACCCATAGATTTTATGATAATTTGGTAAAACAGCGGCAGGTAAAATTAAAAAAAAAATGTTATTTTAGCTTTAAGCTCGAAAAGCTATGAATAAAAAATGATATGTGTGGTTATAGATAATTTTTATTTTATGCGTGTACTTAAACAGTTATAACAGTTGTTCAAATGAGTCCTCTTTGATTTTGTGTGCATGCTAGAGCCCGTTTTCGTATTTCACTGATATTGATATTAATGATCCTAGCTACTGCCTCACTTCTAAGGACGCTTTGAGCATGCGCTCTTCTAATTCACTTTAAGTTGCTATGTTGGTTGAATAAATGATTTAATTCGTTCTTCCCCATTCAAAAACATCCAATATCGTAGGGTCAGGTGATCTTGCAGGCCATTGAACTGCTCTAACTTTTTCCTAACCAACGATTACCGCTTAGTCTTCATCTTGTCAATTTTTAACCTCTCAAAAAAAGGGGGCTGAAGCACCATCAAGTTAGGAATAAGATGAAGCTAGTTGAACCTATGGAATGTCTTCCAATAGTTCTGATAAATCCTTTTGCAAAAACTGCAGATAGTTTGTAGAATTAAACTTAAATGGCTACTAAAATTAGCATGTGTTCAAACCAAAGAATGTCAGAGTGCACCCGTTATAACTGTTTTAGTAAAAAACATACTTAAAAAATGATCTTAAACCACACAAATAATTTTTATTCATAGCTTTTCGAGCTTAAAGCTAAAAAACATATTTTTTTTAATTTTACCTGCAGCTGTTTTTCCAAATTATCATAAAATCTATGAGTTTTTCGGCAAACTTGTAAGTGACTTTTATTTTTAGTATTGTTACATACATTCAAAACAATTATTAAAACATCATGCTGATTACGCATTTTTAGGAGACAATTGACCCCAAAGTCAAAAAATTAGAATGGGCAGGAAAAATGCAACAGGCTAAAAAATGAATATCTTAAGACTGAGAAAAGATATAAAATTTATTTAAAAGCAGTTACAAAGGCTGGTATTTCTTCTAAAAACTAAGGCCTAAACGAAGTTTCTATTATTATTTCTAACAGCACAATTATCGTTAACATGGGTCAGGGTACACCAAAATAAGACTTTTCTTAAATCCCCCATAAATGATATTAAAATTGGAGATTGACCCTTACTGTGAAACAATTTTATTCTTAGAATACACCCAAGAATCATGCCCTAAAATACTATTGACGAATTAAGGGACACCCTGTATAACGATTGTGTTTTCAATAATATTATTTAATTATTGGCCAGCTATTCAGGAAAAATGCCCCACTATGGAAGTAACTATGTTATGTACCTTCATTCATACATACCTACAATCATAAGTAGCGCATACACAAATTCTGTGTGGAAATAATAAGTTATTTTATATTTATATAATGTAGGTATTTTGTCTGGTTTTGTTCTGACAGTAATTTATTGGCTTCTGATTTTACGTGGCATGCCATTGCATGTTGCAAGGCAATAATATTCTCTTTAAAATGTGTTTTTTTAATTCAACAATCAACATATCAAAAACAATTCACGTAGATACAATATACATATGTACCTACATATGATATTACAAATGTTTTAATGATTGCAGTTTTTGTTGTTGTTTTTTTGCTGAGTGAATCTTATGTTCTATTGGGTTTGACGAGGTTCAAAGTAATAACAGAGTCATTCCATATGAAAACGTCTAATCGAAAAGCCATCGCATTTTTGATTTTTGCAAACTTTGTGGGAATCATCTTTAGATTCCGAAAGATGGAAATCCAGCTGGATTTAATATTCGCATTCACCGTTCCCCCTCTACCTCATCATTTTAATGGTTTTCTATTTTATTTTTAGAAATGATATTTTTAAAGTTATCAATACGTTTGAGGTGTCATTTTAAAGATAAATAAAGGTTGTTTTTGAAAATAATATTTTAATTTACAAAATCTACAACCAATGAGTATCCACCCGGTGCTGAAAAACGTGTTTTTACTGTTTTTTCTTGATTTATAACTGCCTCCCATTTGCTAATATTTCTCAAATCTGAAATACTACGAACACATATTTTCAAAGAAATAAAACCAAAAATTGACTCATTTTGTTCACCCTTCATATGAAAATAACAAAACAAAACGTTCAGAAATTAAAGCTGAAACTACAAGCTAAGTAATGCTTAAAATTTCATCTCGATATTTTTTGTCAAATATAGTGATATTATGGCCTAAAAAATGCAATTTTTCAAAATATTTTAGAGCAGTGATATTTTATTATAAAGGGTGAAAAAAATGAGTTAATTTTTGTTTTTATTTCTTTGAGAATATGTGAAAAATTAGCGCGTAACATTTAACAGTCGGAAAACGGGAGGCAGATAAATCAAGAAAAAACTGTAAAAACACGTAATATAGCACCGGGGTTTATACTGTTTGTTTGTGATTTTGTAAATTAAAATATTTTTTTTTCAAAAACTTCCGTATTTTATCTTTAAAATGACGCCTCAAACGTATATATCAATACGTAAGAAATATAATTTCTAAAAATAAAATAAAAAACCATTAAAATGATAAATAATAGAATTTGAATCTATTCTTATTCCCATACAAATTTGTATACAAATTTGTATGAGAATTATTTGCTAAAAAGAACTCATACAGTGCAAAAAAAGTAATTTATTACTATATTTAATTCATTAAAATGATGAATTTAAATGTTTCAATGGGGGTAGAGGGGGAACGGTGAATGCAAAAATTAAATCCAGCTATGGATTTCCATTTTTTGGATCCTAAAGTTGATTCCAACATTGTTTGAAAAATATCAAAAATGCGATGGCTTTTCGATCAGACAGTTTCAAATCGAATGACTTAACATACATATTAAAATTGGAATATTTTCTTTTAAAAAATAAGAGTAATTAAAACAAAAAATAAATAAAGTCAGATCTTTAGGGGAACGCTAATTTTATTGAAATATTTTGATTCCGAAGAAAGCTATCGCCAGGACCATTCTTTTTCAAAATAATAGTTTAGTTTATTACTTCCACTTTACACACCATATTACATTATGTAGATGCATCACCGACATGACTTTCTTAGCCCCAATGAAAAAGCATCAACTTTATGTACGTACATCTGAAAATAAAACCAAATAGGTAATGAACAAAAAATATTGAATTAAGAAATATCCGTAATATTCTCGTGAAGTGAAAATGAATATCTCAATTTCAAATTAACAAAATCCGCCAAAAATACTCATTTATTTAGCATGCCATCATATATTCCACTTTATTGAATACCTATTCCTGAGTCTAACTTTATCTATAGAAATAATTCCAAAATAACCAAAACTCAACCCGTATACGCGTACCTACATGTATATATGTACTAGATGTACATTCAACCAGGTATATTAATATAAAATGTTCGATCAAATAATGTCATCCGTCATTTCGAATCCGGTTAGCTCTTCAGCAATAGATCCGGCGAGCCAAAAATATAGGCCCAGGATAGAACAATAAATACTGCCCAATCATCCAGTCAGCCATAGCCAGCCAGCCAAAAAGCGAGCACCTATACCTATAGGCTTAACCAACCACTATCACAACCATTACCACCAGCAGTAGATTGCGTTTTCATGCAATTTCCAATCTTCATGTCATTAGAGGTTTCACGCAAATTCGTTTGTGATTTGCATAGATTTGCCATTTATTAAACACACCAACTCGCACTCTTGGCTAATAAAGGTTTCAAATTAATTGCAAAACGTGATTAAAATTCTCAATTAAAATGTACATTATATAATTATTATTTTCGGGTTGCACTATCCGTATATGCCAGTTATACGAAAGCCACAAGCTAATATACATATTTTAAGGACTATCTATTTATTAAGTTGTATTTTGAAAGGTTTCGATATCTGTCTCAGTAACATTTAGGTATTTTTAGTTGTGAAATAAGATTGTGATATAGTTTGTTTAGGATGTTAATAATGTATTCAGTTTCAAATGTCACAAAATTTACATTTAGTTTATTTTTGGTGAGAATATTTTATTATTTATTTACGAAACTAATGAAGTTATTAATTAATAAATAAATGATAAATTATGAATTTGATAACAACCAAAATGGATTGGTTTGATTTTAGAAAATTGAATTACAGTGAGCACTCTTGCTTAAAAAAAGATATAAATATTATAACGATATTTTATGATTAGGGCTCGCATGACGAGAACGAAACGACACGAGACGAGACTGCCGTTTAAGAAACCGAGACGAGACCGATACGAGACTGTATATTTGGGCCAAAATTTACAGAGAGTCTAATAAATTGAAAAATCCAATTTCAGCTAAATATTTATTTTCTTCTGCACATAATCAAACGATTATCGAAAATATTTCGTTCCAATAACCAACAGTTTGTCCGGAAACCGTATTTTTCGGAGACGAGACGAAACTTAATTATACGAGACCGACACGAGACCGAGACGAGACTGAAAATTTTCGATTTTAACGAGACCGAGACGAGACCTACAAAAGTCTCGCAGAGTCTCGTCTCGTGGCCAGCCCAAGCAATGATGCAAACATTGCTTGTTGCACTTAGTTAAAATCATGTTTCTTGCCAAAACTATTTAACCGATTTTGATCGAATGCCGTCTTGTAATACTCTAGACCATTTGATTCTAAATTTTTAGCAGAATTGGACAATATTTGACCTATGTTTCGAGGGCTTCAAAATTGCTTAGTTTTTCAGAATTTTTTTTTAATTCATGGTAATGGTTCATGGTTTTTTAATTCATGGTCAAAAGCGTTTAATATAGTTAGGCACCAAGCTCTCTGATCGAAAATGCGCGCATTTGGTGAACCTCTTCTTCGTTGGATTAGAAATTACCTTTCGGACCGTTCAATACAAGTTGTATTGGACGGTTTCAAGTCTGAAATCCACAAAATAAATGCTGGTGTGCCGCAGGGCTCCGTTTTGTCTCCGACTCTCTTCCTTCTTTATTTTTATAAATGATCTTTTGTCTGAAACTTCTAATCCATTAAACTGATTCGCTGATGATAGTACCCTCAGCTTCTCATATTCGTTTACAGATTCTCATCCATGTCCTTCGGATGTGGAACTTGAACGGCAGCGTATTATAAGCTCATTCAATTCTGATCTCGACAGTATTGTCCAATGGGGAATCAAAAACCGCGTAGAATTTAATGCTTCTAAAACTCAATGCTGTCTCCTGTCGTTAAAGCTTAACCCACCCCGAATGCCGCTATCCATGGTCGGCACATGCATCGAGGAAACCGAATAGCTCTCAGTTCTCGGTATGTGTGTCACAGACACCCTTTTGTGGAATGACCACATATTTGATGTTGTCAAAAACGCTGCTAAGTGTATTCTCCGTAAATGCAAGAAGTTTTTCTCCCCTTCTGATCTGGCTGTGATCTACAAAGCCTTTATTCGTCCAAAACTTGAGTACAATTCTTATGTTCGGGCAGGAGCTCCAAAAACTTACTTGACTATGTTGGACAGAATACAAAAGAGAGCTTTAAAAATGATAGGTGAAAGATCTATAACGGAAACAATTACATCTCTTGAACACCGCCGTAATGCTTCGTGTCTTTCTCTATTTTATCGCTATTATTATAATCAGTGTTCTAGTGAAATAGCCAGTTGCATTCCTCCCCTTAAAAAATTCAACCGTAATACTCACGCCTCTAGGAATGCCCATCAGTTTATCCTTGAGCCCAACTTCGGACGTACTGTAATTAGGGTTACCATTCGTCCCCCTTTTGGGTGAACAGTCCCACTTTTTCATCTCATCAAGAAATTTGTCCCCCAACACAGAAAATGATAAAGGGGGACGCAAATGTCCCCATTTTTTACAAATTCTCAATTTTCAACTTTTTCATTCAAAAACTACTTTCTTTTTCATATTTACTTTTTTTAATTATTTTCTTAAGAACATCTGTGGATACTTCCATCATAACTTTGAAAGTTCTTACAACTGAATACATGTCTTATGTTGAACACCTGGCGAAAAGACAGAAATAGTTTACTTAACAAAAGACAGTTTTGTTCAGTAAAACTAATTTAAAAGTTTTATTTTAAATACTAAAATAAAATAAAAGTACAAATTGTAGTTAATTCAGAAAAATTAAATTTAAGTTAAACTTCAAACAAGATTAGCAAATAATAAAAAAAAATGTCGATGCGTCGCTATGATGTCGTATTCTTTGCGTGTTCGTAATGGTTCGTCTTTCTGGTCTTGTGTGATTTTGTCTATCAGATGGTTTGTTGACTATGGAATGATTTATCAACGGTACCAAGTGTTAACAGGAGATGATGGGATGATATGGTATTGGGATATCGTTTTCCGGCGGACGGACTAAGGCGATTGACAGTAGGCACATCCTACATGTATATAATGAACCATTGTTAAAAAGAATTCATATTATTATAAAAAATCAAGTTGGTTTTGTATTTATTTCTTAAATTAACAGTAAAGGATTTTAAAATTTTGTCCCCACTGAAACCCAGCTGTCCCACTAAATAAAACTCAAAATCCCCCTTTTGTCATTTTCTGAAATGGTAACCCTAACTGTAATGGCCCAACTTTCCCCTCCCATTTCGATATGCAAACATTTAAAACAAGTGTACATCGGTATCTCCTTCTGAATCCTGTCTTACTTACCTAATCGCTCGTGCTGTGTTAATAACGTTTTAAGGGTAGCCATAACCCCTACTGTGCGCCCAGAATATCAAAAAAAAAAAAACACAACTATATCATGCATGAATTTGAAACTAATGTGGTCTTGTAGAAAATTTTATAACAAACAAGTTTATAGTTGATGATTTTTTCCTAAGTTGTATATTTCCAAAGTTATAAATGAAAATGTCGAAAAAAATGGGGTGATTTTTGCCTTTTTTTACTGTTGCATTTTTCCTGCAGCGAGCACAGGTTTGCTAAGTTGCAAACTTAGATACAGACTTCTCGAACATGCCCCAACAACATATCAAAAATACAGAACTACATCGTGCTCTGCGATTTTACTGTCGAATTTGACTAGGTTATTTGGAAACATTATGGAAGACAATTTTTAGAGGCTAAATCTTTCTAAAAATTACAGTTATTGATTAAAATTTGAATTAATAAACTTTTTTGACCATCAAAACTCTTTCAAAACCTCTGCTTATGGCTTACATATGTGAATATTGCTGAAAATCGACAATATATTAGCTCTTTGGAATTTACATTGTTTGTACATTTAACTATAGTGGAATAAGATGCAAATACTAATTTTGATAATTTTAGTAATTTAGTCCTAATTTATTCACTCTCCATTAAATTTAAATTCTCTGTTAAAAATGGGAAATTAATAATATTTGTATGAAAATTTCCAAAAATCTCTTTTTAAATGGCGAGCTTAAACTTAATGGGGATTGAATAAATTGGGCCTTATAATAACACATTTAAGTAGGTTAAGTGTGAAAAAGGTAAAATGGAAGATTATAAGAAGTGCTCTTTAGAAATAACTACACAGCTACATGATTGCGAAATTTAAACAAACTCGTCGCATTAAATTACGAGATTAAAAAAAAAAAAAAATAGGAATCTCCCGAAAAAAAGTGCAAGTTCTTTTGGTAAAAACCTTAAATAAAGTTTTGCTGCAAGCACAATGCACATTACACGAAAGAAGTTTAATTAAAATCGTAAGAGTATAGCCTTCTTTAAATAATGGAGAAACCGAAATCATTGTATCGAGATTTTGTTCTGTTCTAGAAACTCGAATGAGAGCACAGATGTGCAACAGATTTCAAATACCGTTCAGATGATGAAAATTAAGGCATTAACTAACAATTTTTCCTCTATAAGGTTCATTTTTTGATTTTCTGTAAGTTATTATTTCTACAAGGCTTGTATTTAGTTTGGACATCGAAGTTGCTAATTTTCGAAGCTATATTTCTGAAAACAGTTTTCTACAAACCTATTACATTAGTTTTCGTAAGGCTTCTCAAAAATTAGTTTTGAGAGGCATGAGAAATAAAAGCAAAGAAAAAGCTTTCATTAGGAAGCACTGCCAAGAGCTCTGGAAGGGCTAGATTACAAAGGCCTGAAACAAGCTATTATGTGTACAAAAATCTATTGGAAGCAAAATTGTTAGTGAAATTATGTCAATTTATTTTGTTTGTGTAAGGCCCCTGAGGAAAAGCCCGATCAAGCATTATCTTGTGTACTGTTCGACGCATGTATGTATGTTTCTACTGCCGAGAGAGGGTTACCCCAGGTCAAATTATTTATGAAAATAAAAATAGGAAAATTAGAAAATTTAAATTAAACCGGGTAAAGCCTTTAAATTTTGCAAAATAAAAACGGAACAAACATTTATTTTCTGCATTGAGATAAATATGGAAAAAAAAACAAGCATAATAATTGCGTGAGCTCTGTCAGACGCATGCGCGAGAAGCATTTATTTCGATGAATTTGCTTCAGCGAAGTGATGTCAGCCTAATTTTTTTCTATAAGACCTGTGAAGAGGTGGTTATGCAAACATAATTTTAATCATCCTCCCAGGCGCATGCCCGGGAAGTAATAATTCCGATATTATTTGGTCCTAGCGAAATGTTGCAAACTCTACATGAAAGCTTTAAAAGCTGGTACTTCGCATGGAAAGTAGTATTGATGTGAAAATAAGCTACTGCTGGCTTAATTATTCACAAACAAGGTGACCATAGTACAGTTTCTGTTTCATCGTTAAAAAATATTGTCACGTTAAGAAATTCGAATGTTTTCAAAAATTATCTTAGTATGAAGCTTTCATTACTCAGTAGTTGTTTTAATTAAATTTTAAACGTTTTTTAATATCTATACTACATAGCTATTTTCAGTTGACAAAACTTAATGATGGTCGTTGTTGTTTATGTTTTATTTTGGCAATTACCTGGTGTTTTTACAAAAGATACAAATTAAAATTGTCAGTCAATGGTTTGTGTACAAAACGAAAAGTATGTACATATTTTATGGAACATAAAAGAGTTCTTTTTATATTTTTTCTAAGATCAAAGCCTATCGTTCTTAAAAACAATCGATTTCAATGAAAAAGAAACTCACATATATTTTTATTGTTGTCTCACAAAATGTATGTTTTGTGACCACTTCAATGTTTTCTCTGATGAGTAATCATGAAAACATTAAAAATTAAAAAAAGCAACACGTTGCAAGTTCAATTCATCAAGAAGTCCCAAGGAAGTTTTTAGGAAGCTAATTTCGGTTTCAAGTGGTTCCAATTTGACACTCATTTTGCATATGCCAGGCTAGCTCAATACCTAAGGTGCTCGACTCTCAACCCAACCATCCTCGCTTCAAATCCCGCAAAATCCATCAAGTAAGTAATGTGTTTTTTTCAGATATAAATAATTATTGTGCATTTCATTTCAGAAGAAAATCATTACTTGCATGAAAATAAAGGAGCAAATGTAGAAATAAAAATAAAGAATTTATTTTTATTTTGTTTTGCATTGTGCTTCGAAAAGACTTCTCCTAGGCCTCGACAAACCTTTTATAAGGGTTTTTAGAGTTGTCTATCGAAAAACTTGAACAAAACTACACTACTACATTTGTAATATTTGAATGTAGTTTTGTTCTATAAGGCCTTAGCGAAATAAATTGAGTACTTCCAATAAATCTGTAAATGATTGCTTAAAAGTCTTTCGAGCTTCTTAATGTGGGCCAAATGTGTTTCTCTAAGGCCTTATAGAGTTAAATTTGCTGATTAGGAAATAACTTCGATAGACCCTTACAGAAGATAAATTGTTAGTTGGGTAGGCTTGGGTTCGATTTCTTACGAATCAGATAGGACTTTTTCTATTAGGTACAGCTGCAGCTGTTCGGAACATTTTTTCGACATTCCTTAGCGCAGTGTTTTGGGTTGCAATTCGATGCAATGTGTTTTTGAGTGATATTTTGACAGGTCCATAAGAAATTATTTCCGATACCTATCCACAACAAAAATTGTTCGCGGAATTTGTTTCCTATTTACATTAATTTGATAAAAAAGAATTTATGTTATAGAAAGTTATTGTTTGTAATTATTATTTTATTTATTTTTCAGAAAATTATTAACATACTTTAAATTCACATTAATTAAATCATGGGAATGCTCTTTAACATAAAAACTGACCTTCTGATTAATTTTTTGAATATTCAACACCTCAACTGGTAATTGACGACCACATCAGAAATACTAGTAAACCCCATACTGTGCTGTTTGTTCTTTTTGGGTAAAAATATCTAAGAATTTTTGAATGCATTTTCCAGAAAGATTTTTTTTCTGCATTTTTATATATGGGTAACCTGTTTATAGTGTGTTCAAAAATTATAGAAAATTTGCATCATTTTTTTTTTTTCAATAATCTCTAAGTGCTTTCATTTATAATCCTTCCAATAATATTTACTCAAAAATGCCATCACCGCAAATATAAACACAACCTTAACGTTCATAATGACTAAATTCAAACTTACCTGGAGGAAAGGAAATATCCAAGCAGATTTATTTTCTCATTTTTATTATTTTTATTTTCTCTTTAAATATTGACACACACACAACCAAGAGAGTTCTTTTCCTTCTTCTTATTAAATAACAAGAAAATAAGCGCGAACAAAAAGAACAAACTTCCATTCATAAAAGTTAAAAGAATTTTCTGTGAATTTTTAGAGAGAGAACACGAACAAACGGACGAAAAAAAAAACCTATAAATAAATTTGCTTGTCCTATTCGTTCTTCTTTGTAAGGGCTATTTTGTCACGTTCAAGAAACTGCTCCTTTCACGTTTCATAACTTTCATAAATTGTATGCAGAAAATAATGCTTGGCGCAAGCAGCACAAAAAAAATTACTTCCTCTCTGGAAATGTTATTTTTAGTTTTATGGTTGTATACTGTGAAATTTGATGCGAACGCGAAGGCAAGGTCTTTAAAAGAGTGAAAAAATATTTGATTGCCCATATAATAGGTTTTAATTTTTATAAAAAAAGACATTTATCAATATGGCTGAGTTCTTAGTGCTGAAATAATTGAACAAAAGAACAAATTGTCAGATGATCCACAAATTTCCATTGTTCTTGAATTTGGTCCTATCAATCAAAAATATTCTGGCAAGTAGTCTAAGAAAGATAGGATCGGACCAGGGACAAATTAATTCATGAAATTTTATTTCTGGTATCGACGCAGAGTTTTTTCCTCAACAACGTATCCAAAGTCCCCCAAAATCCCGCATTGGCTTTTTGTATAGGTGCATTTTAAGAGGTGGAGAGGGGAGGGAGGCGGTAGTCTGGCAAGCTGAAAAATTTGTTGTAATACAATCTAATCATATGACACATGTTTATAGAGTCCTTTTTAACGCTGATTCTAAAGAGACCAAAAATTGAAAAGATACATGTATCCTGTGGAACGTTAATGTCATTTTTATGGTATGTATGGTTGTATTTAAAGTACAACAAGTAATATATTACCCAAAACCATTTTAAAATAATCAGATTTTAATGAAATTTGTTATAAATGTTTCATTTGGCATGTTTACCAAGAATCAAAAGGGTCACCAAAAATATCTGTGGTGAAAGGGTGTTTTTTTGAGGGCGAGATGTTAGTGCATCATTATTACCATAACATCTATGAATTAGTTTTGACACTGATGAAATTTGCTAAAAATATTAAATATTTCATGGTTTCCAAGTATCAAAAGAGTCCATTAAAATAACTTGAGCCAAAGACTTTTCTTAGAGAGTTTATGTTTGACCTGCCCTATACGGAGCAGCAAAAAGATACTGTGAATTTTATTATTCTAGGGAATTTGTTTAAATTCGTGCACCTAGAAAATAAATATCCGTGGTCAGAAGAGCCCACTGTTATTCTTTCTGGAGTTGAGCTCACTTGTACTTTTTAATTGAATTTTATTCATTCACTCCACTTAAATCAGAAGTAATTTCAATATTTTAAAATTTAAATTTCTTCATCTTCTTATTATAAAAAACCTGACCACGGGTATGTATTATCTACGTGCACGAATTTAAACAAATTCCCCTAGAATAATAAAACTCACAGTATCTTTTTGCTTGTGATTTTTATAAGAGTCGGCAAACATCGACCAAAATTTGTGTCTTAGTAGGGTATAACAGACTGACTGAAGAGCCCACTGTTATACCTTGTGCGAAACACAATAATTTCTGGAGTTGAGGTCATTTGTACTTTTTAATTCAATTTTATTCATTCACTCCACTTAAAACAGAAGTAATTTCAATATTTAAATTTTTCCATCTTCTTATTGCAAGTGAATAAGTTTCATACTCTAATGTTTCATACCATATTGCGTAACAAAAAAAACAAACAGAATAGAACAGGAGCTTATGTACTTACTTTTTAGGTAGAACAACAACTTAGAACAGGTTTTTTCTAACTGAACAATCCAACCTATAAAATACAGATGTCTCACACCCATAGTAGAAAGTGTGATATGAAAAAGAAGACAAAGGAAATAGAGAAAAAAGTGTCGTATGATACTGAAATTGCATGGTGCTTATAAAATATTTGTGGTGTAAAAGATACATTCCTGATGAGAAACCGAAATATGTTCAACAAGTTTTTTCTAGGGTGGTCCTCACAAGTGTTACCCTAGTCTAAATTGTTGGTACTGAAATCCGGCAAGGGCTTGCAAAACAATTGACAAGTTTTCCTCGTCTAGATTTTCCCTACAAAACTTACTAGGGCCTTGCCCAAACTAGACAGAAACTTAGCATTTTTCCATCCGGGAATCTTTAAAGCTGAAATCGATGGTTATAACTCATTATGTGGTAACTTTATTCTATATAAATTAGTTCGACTTTAAAAACCCTTTTGAGATATTCTTAGAACTCTCGCAACTTCATAATTTCCTTTTATTTCACAAAACATTATCGATTGGAAGATATGCAATTGCAATTGAATTGCAGCTTGTTCTTGCACCCAATCAATTAAAAATTTTCTCTGACAAAAATAATAATTGAAAGACTTTCGATAATGATTGAGTGATTTGCTGATTTGGTTCATTTTCTCCATTTAATAGAGCGCTCTAACTGAATCCGAGAGTCCCTGCCAAGAGTTTGAACAAAAGATTTTTGAGTTTTTTTTTTTTTTTCTTATTAATTGGATTTAATTGGGTCAAGGCAAACCCTATTATTTTAACCACTTCGTAATTTCAACAACATTGCCACAAATTACAAGGGCTTTTAAGTTATTAATTCTTTTTATTTTTGTGGACTTTTTGGCCAATTTATTTATTTGTTAAAGTTCATTTATAGGACTTTTATGGAGCGGGTGAGGACTACGCTTACGATGCGATATGATGACGGGCATGGTCTGAAATTCTTTAGCATGGTTTTGCACTTTTTCATTCTGAGTGCTTTCTCAGATGATGTCCTTATGCTGTTCATATTTTTTTTTTTTTTTAATTTATTTGTTTGTCCAAGTCTTAAATACACACAGATAGATTACAACAATGCATTTTCAAGTTGTTATTGTTATTAAAAAAAAAATAATGATAAATTTGGTAGTCTACTCATTTGTTATATTCTGATGGCTCTTAAGAGTCTCTTGCATTGGGTCATTTTTAATTATACCAATAAAACTTGAACGTTAATTGTAACCAACAAAAATATATTTTAGTTTATTAAATTAAATATTTATCAAAATAAAAATTAATTAGTTCGTATTGGTTCGAGTATACTTTGTGTTGGTATTTTGACAAAGAGATAGTGGATTTATGTTAATAAGCACTTAACAATTGAATTTACACGCAGATGTACCTGGCGATATTTATTTGCATATAAATTGGATTTTTAATTGAAGTAATATGTATACCTACATAACATGTACAATTGTACATGTACAGTGTACATACGTATATCTACTCGAAAAAAGAATTATATTAAAACAAAACTGACTTTTTGAGGAAACGAGAAAAGTCTCGGTCTCGATCTCGGTCTCGCGTGACAAGCAACCGAGACGAGACTTTATATTTGGACAGAGTCTAATAAATTAAAAAAACCCATTTTCAGTTAAATATTTATTTTCTTCTGCACATATTCAAACGATAATCGAAAATATTTCGTTCCAGAAATCAACAGTTTGTCCGCAAATCTTATTTTTCGGAGACGAGACCGAGACGAGACTTAATTATACGAGACCGATGCGAGACTGCAAATTTTCGATTTTAACGAGACCGAGACGAGTTTCGCACAGTCTCTTCTCGTGGCCAGTCCTAGAAATCGGACTTCTATGATGATGGTCCATATAGAAAGAGAAAATATAGTATTACAATTTATTGAAATAACGTCGGAAAAATGTGTTGAATGAGGCTTAAGAATTAAAATTAATATTATGACTCAACAGCTCGTGGAAAATCATGGACAAGTGTCGACGATTCCTGTGAGCGGGTGTCTAGGAATGGAGAGTACCTACAATTTCTATGCCTAATCCGAACGGCTAGACGAGAAGTACTTTTTTATGACAAGCATCGTGTGTGCGTATGCGTCTGCCTCTGCGCATATAAAAAGTATCATAAGTGATTTTTGGTTCAAACAGACATTGGATAAGGGAACCATTTTTTTTAAGTCGAAAGTTTGACGGTTTTGGGCAATAACTTTTTGTTGGAACGAGCTATCAAAAAATGTGTTTAGGTCAAAAGTTGAACAGGACATTTTAACCTACAGAAGTAAACAAAAATATATACTCTACGACTTACACTGGTCGATAAAATCGAGTAAACGGTTTTAAACGGTTTTTCTCAATATAGCGGACGACGCAGAATTTTATTGGACTACATGGAGCGAATACGGATTAAATGAGAGTTAAAGTGAACTTAATTCGATGAGGCGGATCTTATTATTCTAAGATCCGGGTGACAATGGATTACAGTGGATATAGTGTTTGACTGCCGACATATAGAGGTTTGAATTTGAACCCAACACTAGACAGCATTTTTTTCTATATTCTCCAGTTTCAACTGGCAGCCACCCGTGAAATTTCATAAGATAAGCAACACCTTTTTCTCAATCCACATACTTATGGTGGTGCTACTATTCGGTGCGGACCAGGGTCGCAACCGACAAATCTTTTCCAGCCAGCTCTGTCTCTAGCAAGCTGTTTCCAGTTTATAATCACGCCAAGTTGGTTGAGGTTCCTGCGTCACTGGTCTTCCTCTACTGCGCCGTAATATGTTTTCTTCGTTACAAATTAGTAATCAATTATTATTAAACATTTATCCACTCTCAGGTCGTTTATCTAGATTTTTGAGAAAGTTCACCTGCTAACTTGGTGTCAAGTTCAGGTAACCCCGTATCTCGAAATCCAACAGCGCAATAATTTTTTTTCTCCGTTACAAATTAGCAGCTCAGGACTATATATTTTTTTATGAATTTTCGGAGTTGCCCTGCTAACTTTATACACATGCAAGGAACTGATTCAAATTTCAAAGTAGTTTTTTGTTTTATTTAAAAAAATAGCCGTTACTCGAAAACTGTTATGATACGGTATAAACAAGCAAATTCTAATAGGTCATGATTTTGCCTTTCACCAGTCTCAAAAAAATAAAAAACTATTTGTATGTAGAAGAATTCATTATTATTCCTATGATAATTGAACATATTTTAATTAACACACCTCTTTTCCGTACCCCCTTTATTCATATTAATTTTAAAAAAATCCTTCAAAACAAAGGGATGCAACTTTACTCTTGCATTTGAATCAGTTTTGTCAAAATATATTAAACAGAAATTATGTACAAACGAGCTTTGTGTTTATCCGACCATATATGTTGCAGATGTTTACCTTTTGTGTACCCTACCTATACCTATTCCGAGAACAAGAACTAAGAACTTTCCTTCCTAGGTATTTTGTGTTTGTTTTTTTTTGTTGGTTAGAAGTAAAAATTTACTGCGTCCCTTTTAATTCTGTGTAAATTGTTTACTGCTTTAAACTTCCATTGTGTTTTGTGTTTTTTTTTTTTTGTTTTTTGTGTTGTCTGTCCGCATGGTCCACAATTTTATACCAAATGGAAAACTCAAAGCTAGAGAATGAGCGAGAATATACCACCATACGACCAACCTGTGAAGACATTAAAAATGTTTGAAGTTTTATTATTTTTGTTGGTTTTGTTATTTTATTTCTTTTTTTTTAAAGGAAGGCAAAAGGACATTATTCAACTTGGTTCAACCCTTTTGTTGTTTGTTTTACTATAAAAGTAAATATATATATATTATTTTTTTTTTTTGTTTGTTGTATGCTTTTGAACTCGTTTTGCACTATTTGTTATGGAAAATTTTGACGCGATGTTAATTGTTTTGCAGTCTGAAATGCATTTTCTTTTTGTGTTGTGATTTTTGCATCATGTGGTTATGACGATGACGACTGCTTGTAATAGTTACTGTGGTATGTATTTTTGTTGGCAAAATAAACTTGAATTTATGTCTTTGTAGTTTTGTTTTGTTTTTGACAAATTGAATTATTATAAATTTCAGTTAGGTACCTACGTATATATTGTATAATAGAGAGGTATCCTTGGTATACTACATCTGATTTATAGTCGAATTCATTAAGTAGGTAGGTACATACCCGGCTGGAAAATGCCAAGTTTCTGTCTAGTTTGGGCAAGGCCCTAGAAGGTTTTCAGTAGGGAAATTCTAGAAGAGGTAAACTTATGTCAGATACTTGGCAAGCCCTTGCTGGATTTCAACACAAAAAGTTTGGACGAGGGAAACTTTTCAAACCCTCGTGAGGCCCTCCCTAGTAAAAAGTTGTTGGATATGTTTCGGTACCCCAACTGGAATATCTCTTGTACACCAAAAACAAAATTGTTTAACCACCATGCAATTTCAGTATCATGCGACACTTTTTTCTCTCTTTCTTTTGTCTTCTTTTTCACATAACACTATTTACTATGGGTGTAAGACACCTGTTAAAATATCTTCTTAGTTGTTAAAGCAAGTTCATAAAATAATGTTCTATTCTGTATGTATTTGTTATGGTATGAAGCATAAGAGTATGAAACGTTTTCGCTTTCGAAATTGATTTTTTGTATAGCGAGTTAGCCCTGTGGGTAGCGCATTGGACTGACACGCAGAAGATCGCGGGATCAAGTGCCATATAAGCCAACTGCTTTCGATTCTGTTTGAGAAAAAGCGTATTTAATCTTAATGCATGTAACAAAAGAAAATAAGACACCGTTTGTTTCACCACGTTATAAATTAAATAATTTAATGAATATTAATTATTTTAATATAATGAATAGCAATTGATACTTAGCAAGGGTAGTCAATGGTGTGGTGCGCTCTGTGGTCGCGATCCAAGTGAAAGAGTTTTTGCTATGGTCAGTAGATAGCAGCGAAGACAATTATAATAATGATTGTAGATTTTCTATCCACGCATATTCGCACTAGTGCATTGTTGTTGTGATTTGTGGATGCTGTTGCAGATTGAGACTGAGCAAGCTGTGAATGTAAGCTCACCACATCATTGACTAACACAACTGCAGCAAACAGTTAAAGATTAAACAAATTTAAGTTAAGAAAATTAATATTAAAGAATACTGCAAAGAATTAGAATTAAGATCATTATGAAGTTTAAGATAATCAAAATGATGTACACGGTAAAAAAATTAAAGCAAGTTTTTAAACAAATTAAACAATTAAACAAAAATACATTTTTAATAATATACATTGAGGGATTGGTTTCCAAACACGAACCTTTTTTTTAATCCTGACGAGGCAAAAGGGTTCATAATTACCAAGGCCCTTGATCTAGCCTTTTCTAACCCTTGCTAGCCCCTTGCCAGAATCTATATAAAACTCTCTATGTCGAAAACTAGATTGATTTTCTGCGTGGGTATAGTTATAATGTCGGAAGTGCTTGAAATGTCAATTTTAACCGTTAACCTAATTGTAGGTATATCTACTTTATTTCCAAAAATTATTGAAAGGTTTTTGAAATATCGAACTTTCAAAAAAAATATTTATTTTTAAAAGAAATTCGCATATCTTTTAAATGCAACCTTATTCACGTTTATTTAGATGTAATAGAAGAAAGAAAAAGTATTTTTGTTGAGTTAAGAAAAAAATGCTATATAGAACAAAGTTAATTATAATGAGTTTTAACAGAATTACCTATAAATCAACGGATTAAAAAAATATAGCCAGCTGTTACCAAATTTCGCTAATCTAGCTACCTCTACGAGCAAACTAATTTATATTTTGAGAACAGACTTAGATAAATATATTTCTTTTTTTTTACCGTTTGATATTTCAAAATCGGCCAAAAAATTTAAATATTTATAAAAATCAATATTGTTCGTGTTCGTATTTAAGAACAAAAAGTAAATTTTTTTCTTCGCTATCAAGTTCAGATAAATTATTGTAGGCGTTAGTATGTGCTCTATTTTCAAGGATTTATGAGGAAAAAAACACGTTTTCACCTGATGATTTTGACATAAGAACATTTTTGAAAACCTATATTCATAATTTTAAAACATACAAAAATACTCCAAGAAATTGGTACCTTCCTATGTCATTTAAAATGTGGGTAGTATTAATGGAAAGGATGCTTAAAATCGAACAAAAACAAGTAAAAAAGGTTATCGTGTGGACCTGTCAACTATAAAACAAAAAAAGAACATTAAATGAAAAAAAAAAAACATGATTTAAAATAAAACTTAATAATTTAAAAGTCATTATGGGACTCCCTGTTTCTATCTTCAATAATTGTCAAATTTTAAAGCTTTACTTTACATTGGACTGACACGCAGAAGATCGCGGGATCAAGTCCCACATAAGCCAACTGCTTTCGATTCTGTTTGAGGAAAAGCGTATTTAATCTTAATGCATGTAACAAAAGAAAATAAAACACCGTTTGTTTCACCACGTTATAAATTAAATAATTTAATGAATATTAATTATTTTAATATAATGAATAGCAATTGATACTTAGCAAGGGTAGTCAATGGTGTGGTGCGCTCTGTGGTCTCGATCCAAGTGAAAGAGTTTTTGCTATGGTCAGTAGATAGCAGAGAAGACAATTATAATAATGATTGTAGATTTTCTATCCACGCATATTCGCACTAGTGCATTGTTGTTGTAATTTGTGGATGCTGTTGCAAATTGAGAGTGAGCAAGCTGTGAATGTAAGCTCACCACATCATTGACTAAGACAACTGCAGCAAACAGTTAAAGATTTAACAAATTAAAGTTAAGAAAATTAATATTACAGAATACTGGAAAGAAATAGAATTAAGATCATTATGAAGTTTAAGATAATTAAAATGATGTACACGGTAAAAAAATTAAAGCAAATTTTTAAACAAATTAAACAAGTAAACAAAAATACATTTTTAATTATATACGTTGAGGGATTAGTTTCCAAACGCGAACCTTTTTTTTTAATCCTGACGAGGCAAAAGGGTTCATAATTACCAAGGCCCTTGTTCTAGCCTTTTCTAACCCTTGCTAGCCCCTTGCCAGAATCTATGTAAAACTCTCTATGTCAAAAACTAGATTGATTTTCTGCGTGGGTATAGTTATAAAGTCGGAAGTGCTTGAAATGTCAAGTTTAAGCGTTAACCTTATTGTAGGTACACCTACTTTATTTCAAAAAAGTTATTGAAAGGTTTTTGAAATATTGTATATTTATTTTTAAAAGAAATTCGCAAATCTTTTAAATGCAACCTTATTCACGTTTATTTAGATGTAATAGAAGAAAGAAAAAGTATTTTTGTTGAGTTAAGAAAAAAATGCTATATAGAACAAAGTTAATTATAATGAGTTTTAACAGAATTACCTATAAATCAACGGATTAAAAAAATATAGCCAGTTGTTACCAAATTTCGCTAATCTAGCTACCTCTACGAGCAAACTAATTTATATTTTGAGAACAGACTTAGATAAATATATTTCTTTTTTTTTACCGTTTGATATTTCAAAATCGGCCAAAAAATTTAAATATTTATAAAAATCAATATTGTTCGTGTTCGTATTTAAGAACAAAAAGTAAATTTTTTTCTTCGCTATCAAGTTCAGATAAATTATTGTAGGCGTTAGTATGTGCTCTATTTTCAAGGATTTATGAGGAAAAAAACACGTTTTCACCTGATGATTTTGACATAAGAACATTTTTGAAAACCTATATTCATAATTTTAAAACATACAAAAATACTCCAAGAAATTGGTACCTTCCTATGTCATTTAAAATGTGGGTAGTATTAATGGAAAGGATGCTTAAAATCGAACAAAAACAAGTAAAAAAGGTTATCGTGTGGACCTGTCAACTATAAAACAAAAAAAGAACATTAAATGAAAAAAAAAACATGATTTAAAATAAAACTTAATAATTTAAAAGTCATTATGGGGCTCCCTGTTTCTATCTTCAATAATTGTCAACTTTTAAAGCTTTACTTAAAGCTTATTGAAAATAAAATTCAAAGGTACATCTAGCGTTTTATAGGCAAACTAAATTGATTTATGAATTTGCGCTTTGAAGAAATCTCATGACAAAAACCTTTACGTTTAAATTTTGAAGTCGGTAATGTTGTTCAAGTTTATTTTTAGAGTGCTTTTCTATTTCTATGAATTTTCGAGTTAAAGCGTTAAAGCTTTTTTTTTTGTAGTATAAGGTTCATGGCTTCGTTTATTTTGAGGTATTTTCGAAAATCAAAAAAGTTGCTTCATATACTGGTAGATTTCCGATTTGAAAATTAAAAACTTTAATTTATAACAGAAATTTTCAACATTTTGGCCCAATTTTTGAATAGGTAGAAACTTAAACCTCAGATAGTACCTAAATATTTTTCAGATAAAAAAAAACATTTGTTTCTGTCGCTATAGTATTTATGCCTCTAACAGCAAATTCCTTAAAATAATTTCTCACAAATCAAATATAAATAGTGGGGCAAATTCATTACCCAGAAACCTAAAAAGGTGGCGCAAAATTAATCATCGAATTTTGTTTTTGAGTTACGCTCCCTTTCTTGTTTATTTGTATAAAATGCAGCAGTCTAGTTTACAGTATAACATCTTTTGAGGGCGATTCATTTTTCGCCACGTTGCGAAAAGATGACGTTATAGTATCAAAGAACGATTATTTTGACATTTTTAAGCTGTCGTATTGTAAGGCCACTAATTGTCAATTTTATTAGATGTGTTTTTTTTTATAAATATTGGGATTCTCAATTGATCGGTTGGTTGGAATACGACCAATCATGCAATATTTGGATTTATTAACCTATAAATTCTATATTTAACAATCATGTTCTACATTATTCAGCTTTCATTACCAACCATTAACCTTAACTTTCGCTCCGGTCTTTGGGGTTCTTCAATTAATTTATACCATCTTTTTACTTTTGATATAAATTTTATAGGCAATAAGTTATGGATTCGAAAACAAAGTCAAACTCGAGATATTAATTTTACCTAGCATAAAGATGAAAGAGAACGCGAAAAAAAGTAGGTCTCGCAATTCTGTCTGTCCGCACATTCCGAAGCGTTTGAATGGATTTTGCTCAAAATTGGTACCTACTGTTTTTTTTTTTGTTGTAATATTCCCACACATAGCTATCTTTATTTTTTTTTTTCATAGGACCAAAGAACGGTATTTGCCATAAAATTTTTTTAACGAAAGAAGGAAAATATTTTTTTCTCAAAAACGACTTCAACGGTTAAAAAAAAATCCAAACAATTAAAATAGGGAAAGGCCACTTTGATATTTTTCATTTTTTTATAGTGAAGCTTTTACAAATTTGTTATGTTATTGTTTAGCAACATTGTTCAAAATTTTTTGTTTCAATTTTTTTGAAAACGAGTTAGTCAATTTTTTTTTAAACTTGTAAATTGTTTTTATTATCTTCTAGAATATTTAAAAAGTCATGTTTTTAAATTCAGAAATAACGGTACCTTCCGTAGGAATGTTGAAAAACCGTTAAGAAAAATTTAATTTTTATCGAAAATGTCAAGAAGAATTCTGATTGAAAGTTGTGTCTTGTTAGTAATATTAAAATAGTAAAATCTACTCCAAAATAAAGACAAATTTTATTTTGTTTTCTTATTACCAGTATACTTCCCATGGAACACCTTGCAATATTTATTAGGTAAACCGATTTAAATTATTTGTTTTATTCAGATGCCACTTTGAGACATAAATAATATTGAATATTAAAATTTATAAAACATAAATAATGATTTAATGATTTTTAAAATAATTTAAATATTTTTTTTTTAATTTCAATGTTTCAAAAACGCGTCCATGAAAATTTTTGAAATTTAATTTGTATTCTTATGTAAATATTTATTTTAAATTCGCGTTCCAAATTTTGTTCTTAAAAATCTTGTCAAAATTGTGTCTTCATAGGTATATATGTATGCCTCATCGGTTGTTTTGAACTTAAGTGGTTTATAGTAGATAAAGGTTTATTACATAATAAAGGTTTTAGTAGCCCGTAGCGTAATGGTTAGTGCGTTCAACTGTCACGTTGGAGGTCTGGGTTCGCTTCCCAGCCTCGTCCACCTAAAAACTAAAAAGTTTTTTTGCAGGGCTACTGCCTCGTGCGAGGAATTGACAAATCCTCCAAGAGTATTACTTGTCACGAATAAGTGCTTCTCGTCTAGCCGTTCGGATTCGGCATAAAATTGTAGGTCCCTTCCATTCCTGTCGATAGGCGCACACAGGAATGGTTGCGAGTTGTTAGTCACTAGGCCCTGGTTCTTCATGAGCCGTTGTGCCACCCGATTTATTTATTTTATTTAAAGGTTTTCATGGTAAATTCATCAATATTTTTATTTTGTAATGATAAATTAATATCAGTTCAAAAATAAAAACTGCAGAACCAGAAATGCTATCAACTAAAACATACAAATTTCTCCCTTGAAAACACTAAACCGTCTAGAATGCTAATTCGAAGAAAAAGTCATGTGCATAGAATGAAAATCTATGTCTATAGACACTCATTCTAAAAATGCGGGTATGGATAAGTTGCACTCCATTTTTGCAGCGTATACCGCGCCGGGGGTATAGGTAAAGGTAGTTCATTTGACTAACTCTCCCTTTATTTCTGGCTTTGTGCATAAATCGTTGGAAATAAAAATGTTTACACTCGGTGCACCTGTTGAGTATTTCCTGTCATTTGATGAGCACCTTCCTTGTCTAGGGTGCACCTGTGCGCCCACCACCTCCGTTATTATAGGTAGTAGACGAGTATATGCCATTTGCCATTTTCTGCCACTGCTGCCATTATATCCTGCATATCTGTGGTTAAGTGTGTGGACGTATAATTTTTTTTTTGTTTGTCTTAATTTTAGTTCTGAAGGATTTTTATTTTTTTTTTTTTGAAATCTCCCTGCTTGCTGATCTCTCATGTGTACATTCAGTCCTGGTTTTGCGACAGAACAGAGGAAGAATTTTTGTTATTATTTTTTTTGTTAAGTTTGTACCGTCAGAGATTAACCTGTGTGTACTCTAGTATATCGTCCTTTTTTGTGATAATTCTAGGTATGCATCCATGGCAAAGAAGCATAAATAATTTGGTGTTTGCTTAACGATATGGTGTTCAACTGGGCGGAAGGATGAAGAACTGGTGTGAAATCCAAAAGTATTCTCATTTATAAGTCCTTAGTGTGAGCATTAAAAAGTACCTACATGGACATAAAAATCAGGTGCATACCTATAGTATAGATATTCATTGTAGACTTTCTTGTTTTACCTACACTGAGGGAAAAATTGCGATCTAAAATTAAATACGACCGTATTTGATCTAATGTATTTTAAATGAAGTGGCGCATTTTTATTTTTACGTTGAAACAATGTTAATTTTAATATGCGACGTAATTTAAAGAGATTCAACCTAGTTTCAAAGTAAAACATTTTTAATTATACATTGAAATCAACTTTTGTACATTTACATTCCGTTCAACGTTGTTTTAAAGTGAAACGTTATCATTTTTACATTGAGATCCACATTTAAAGTGCGCTCAACCTTGTATCAAAGTGAAACGTATTCATTTTTACATTGAAATCCACATTTTACATTGCGATCCACTTTTATGTCATTTAAGGTGCCATCAACGTAGTTTCAAAGTGTTGCATAGTCAAGTAAACCTCAATTTGTTTGTATTTGTATTAGCCCCCTTACATTTGTGAACAAATTAAACGCGCACTTAAAATTCACTTTCATATAATCGAAATTACTTTTCATATATTTATTAATTTGAAATACTTATAGCATTGAACGATTCACTTTAAGGCGTCACAAATAGATGATTCACCACAAATATGAAATGCATCGAGCATGAATATACATTTGTCTTTGTCTTACATAAATTTAAACAAGAAAGCGTGGCGTGGGTAGCCATTTTGAATCAATACCTAACCAAGCGAAGTTCAATCTACGTTGATTCGAAGAGGATAAATGTTGTTTTAAAAGATGGATTAATTTGATTTAACCTTGATTCCACTTTAAATCAACATATAAACGTAGTAAAATCTAGTTCGTTTTTAAGTATGAAATCACTTTGAAATAAAGTCGCTCCACTTTGATTTGAGAATTTTCGGCGTTGGCGCCAAATCGTTCCGAAAAATATTAGAATCAAAGTTTTTTGCTTTGATTTTAAGTTGTTTTTTTCTCTGTGTATGGAGATTTTTTTAAGGACCTTCGTTCCATACAAATGCTCCAGACCTGAATGACTTTGTTTGCTAATTTTCAAGTTTTTCTATGTGTGTTTTTGTAAAAATGTGGTTAGATAGGTGTATTGAATTTTGATGAGATTTTTCGAAGAGATGGTGTGATTGTTATCATTGCGGGAAGACATTGATCATATAATTATTTACATATACTTGATTAAAGGAAGTTTTTGGTAAACTTAGTATGCGCTATTTTAATTAGCCCAATTATTATGCAAATGATTGTAGATTTTAAAGTTCCACTACATTTGGAGAAAAACCATATTAATAAAGCGATCTAAGATCTATAAGCATAATAAATACAATTTTGTTGATACCACTTATAAAGAAAACAAGCAGACGATCACACGGCTCCACGCGCTGAATCTGACCGTGCAACCATGTGGCAATGTGACCATTGTTTTGCTGGGGGCACATTGTTTTGCTAGTTTTGCTTAAAAACTATATGACTGTGATTTGTGGGCCCTAAAGTTTATGTTTTTTTTAATGTGGAAATGTCGTATGGCCTTTTAAGACTCATCAGTAGCTCAGTACTTTTTGTTGCCGTTTTTTCAAGTATCCCAAAAATTGAGCGTGTCGGAATATTATCCAGCAACTCACTATTAGAAGTTAAATTTTAGTGGTTGAGGCCGTAGGTGCACTGTCTTTAAAAATGGCGCCCAATGCGGGGCTAATAGTTTTGCTCAAACATTTACATATGCGCTTAGCTTAGCCTTATTTAATTAATTGATGTTATATTGACGTATATAAATCAATAAGCCCCGACCTAATTTTTGTCCATCACATCGCATACGAGCACATGCATAATTGTGCTTGATTAAAGTAAAGTCTAACTTGGGTAAATTAGCTTTTTTGAACAAAACTGAACTTTCTTTGCTCGCAGACAATAAAGAAAATAGGTACCTAACCTTTGTCGACTTTTTTACAAACCTTCCCTAAGTAAAAATAAAAAAATTACGCAATTCATTTCAATCAAACTCCTATCTGCTCCTTCCTACTTCGCCATAATTTCTAAACAAATTATGTTTACGTTTAATTGTTTTGAGACGTTTCTCATCCTTTATATACACACACACCAGACACACACTAATGTATATATGGCATTACACTTTTATCTGGTTTTTGCCAACGCATTTACAGATCGCACTTGACGACAACGACCACGACGATGAGAACAAGGACGATGACGATGGCAGTCGCGCGGTGGCGATGGCGATGGAGTTCTATTACCGCAAAATGCACCATCAGTGGAGCCCGCAAAAAAGGCCACCACCATGAGCACTAACTTATACACACTCAGAACACACTCATTTGCATATGCATTCTAATTAATTTATGCATAGCATTTCGCTCGACTTTCTTACTATAATTTAATTTATTCAGTTCAAATTGTATACCTACTGTGCCCCCGCACCACTCGCTTCGCTCTCCACTTCATATTATATAAAATCTGCCATAAAGCCGCAGTCAACAAAAACACAGAAAACCCGTCTCTACAACATATACAGAGCGTTGCAGTCAACATCATCAGCCAGCCAGCAATTGCAAACATAGAAAAAACAATGTGAGAATATCACCATCTCATCCCCGCCCCCCTCCCACTACTGCCCTTCAACCCTTTATACCTACCTACAACATCAAAACCAGCAAAAATTATAACTCGGCGGTGGTTTGGCGCGCGGGATGAATGATTCTATGCATACAAACAACCTACATCACATCAGAGAGGAGTGTGGGTGGAAGTCGAGGTCGAGGTCCTGGCAAAGAAACAAAACTGCTAAAGAGAGTATAGCTCGCAAAAGATAACACACATTCATAAATTATAATAAAATATGAATTAATGCACTCAGATAGTAAACGCGGGTAAGCGTGAGGGCTTAAGCACGCGGGAATTGTTTTATTTTGTGTACTCCCCCTCTAACTCTTTCATCTCCAAAGAGGGATCCCTTTAATTTTGTTGTGTGTTCTTGCCCCACTATACCACTATTTGTTGTTTTATGTTGTGTTGTGTGGTGTTACCCTTGAATGTCTTCAACTGCTCGAGCAGGTTTCTCTATATACATAACTCAATAGACACCAAATGATGACGGCCACCGCGACCACGTGAATAAGGACAAAATAAAAAAAAAAAAAACTATCAGGCAAAAATTACTGCAAATGAATAGAGCAAAATGCTTTTAGTATATGATTTGCACTTAACCCTCTTTTTGTATTTGTAAACAGTTAGGTACCCATATATCCTATATTTTGTGCATTGGTTTTTAAAGTCAGTCCGTTGACCCATGCGAAATTGTTTAGTAATGGCATTTCCTTTTTGTGTGAAAAAGGGGAGTGCATCGCTGCAGGGCAATCTCCTTAAATCGTTTATTTTTTTTTTTATTTCCCTCCTCTTTATTGCACTTGAATATGTATGGTAATTGCGATGGGGTTTTTGATTATGAAAAAGCATACCTAACTATATAGTTATATGGAGCTGTGTCCTTTTGTTTTAAAAGCACGTTAACAGCTCATAGTATATTCTTCGCAAGATTGATTAGATAGATTGTTGTCATCGTCGCCGTAAAGTCAAACAATAACAGTGGACTTTTTGTTTTTTTTTTTACGAAATGCAAAACAAATATTTGCGAATTGAAATATCCGAAACGATATTTTTTTGCAAAACAGTGGGAATTACCTACTTAATTAATATATTCGGATATACAGGGTGTCCAGTAAATAATAGATAACCTTGGAATGCCTCATAGTAGACTTTATGACCGTCTTGAAAACTTATAAAAAAAGTCTATCCCAACCACAAGAAAAGATATGTGCACTTTTTTATTCAGTGCATTATTTTTTGCGTTACTTTACGTTTTTGAATACCACGACTACGTGTGAATGAATTCTACCTTTTTTTTAGCAAAATTTAACATTGCTTGTGCCAAAATATAAGCAGACAAAAATTATAATAACTGTTGGAATTCTCAGTGAAAAAAATTACTGTACTATGATTTTCGATGAAAAATGTAAAAGAAAATAATTTTTGAAGGAGTTAAATCATCTCTGGTATGAAAAAATGCATGAATACCTAAGTGGCCAACTATTTTAAAAATATGAGCGTTAAATGTGGATTTCAAAATGGTATAATTTATTATTGCATCTTGAACCAATAGGAAGTTATTGGTAAAAATCAGCATCAAGAGAGTAAATTTAGCAAAAACAAATGTTTTAAAAATTTGCAAATTAAACGTGAAAATAATATCATGCGTCCAAAATGGTAGATTTTTGATTGTTTGCCTGTTTTTATGATATTATCCTAGTGATAAATTCAAGCTTTTAACTTCTAAGGCCGATTGCAACATTACCAGAAATGTGAACAAAGTGCAAAAAACGGCTACATTTTTAAGCTTCTTTGGAATTATACCTGATGGTCTATTGGGCCCTAACAAAACCATATAATATTTTCGTAGTTGCTTTTAGTTTATTTGTTATTTTCTTCAAACAAATAGTCTTTTGAGTTTTGAGCCAACTTTCAATCACTTGATCACTTAGTAAGAAAACAAAAACAAAAGTAAGTATTTTTTTTAATTTAAAGCAAATGCTGAAACTATTTTCTACCGATTCTAATACATGTTCTGCACCTCCCAATAAATGTAAATCTTATAATAATCTTGTTAATTTTTGCTCAGAATCTTGTAATGCAGCTGCCTCCCCAAGATTTGTCATCTCCTCTAAGGACCTGAAGGGCTTGCTGTACACGATTTTCTTAATGCAGCCCCGATAAAAAATCAAGTTGATTTAGGTCTGGTGAACGTGGTGGCCATAAAATTGGCCTCAGACCTCATGTCCATTTGTCTGTATCTCTGGCATATTTGTAATGCAGCGGCTTGCACAAGATTTCATACCTCCTCTGAGAATCTGATCGACTTGCTGTATTCGATTTATTTAATGCACCTCTTATACGAAAATTAATTTGGTAATAACCACTACCAAAATATTTGATGGTTTTTTAAAAGGCCAATTGAAGAGGTATAATTCAAAACAAGCTCGAAAATGTAGCCGTTTTTTGCACTTTGTTAACATTTTTGGTAATGTTGCATTCGGCCCTAGAAGTTAAAAGCTTGGATTTATCATTAGGACAACATTATAAAGACAGGCAATCAATCAAATATCTACCATGTTCAATGCAGAGTATTATTTTCACGTTTACTGTGCTAATTTTGAAAACTTTTGTTTTAGCTAAATTGGCTGTTATATTGCAGATTTTTACAAATAACTTGCTATTGGTTCTAGATACAATAATAAACTATACCATTTTAAAATCCGCATTCGACACGCATATTTTAAAAATAGTTTGAATAGTTGATTTAACTTTTTCAAAAATTATTCAAATTTTTCATCGAAATCAAAGTTCAATAATTTTTTTCTCTAAGAATTCCAACAGTTATTATAATTTTTGTCTTCTTATGTTTTGGCACAAACAATGTTAAATTTTGCTACGAAAAAAAACGGTAGAATTCATTCACTCGTAGTCGTGGTATTCAAAAACGTAAAGTAACGCAAAAAATAATGCACTGAACAAAAAAATGCACATATCTTTTCTTGTGGTTGGGATGGACTTTTTTTTTATTAGTTTTCAGGACGCTCATAAAGCCTACTATAAGGCATTCCAAGGTTATCCATTATTTACTGGACACCCTGTATAAATAAAATATAATGGGGCATATTCATAGTCGCAGATAGACCCAGGTTTAACTAAAGTACAGTTTAAGACATTTTTGGCTCAATGAATACAGACCGATTTTAATTACAAATTGTTGGTTTTATATTTTTATAAGATAATTTACTTGGTATACTACCCAAAAAGTTTCAAATATTTTGAAATGATAAACTTAAAAAAAATAGAATCATCGTCCGAAAATTCAACTAAACCTATGTTTAACTTAGACCCAGGTCTAAAATGACTATGAATGCGCCCCAATATAAATAATTCACAAAAAAAAACATTGCAAAACAATTAAATGATGCGAAATGATTTTAATGTAACTAAGTCAAGAAATTTGCGACTTGAAAAATGGCGAACTTTCATTCTCGAAGTTTCCGTTTGTAACACCATTCTCACGGAAATATTTTGTTTTTTTTTTAATGAAAACGCCGCTTAAATGAAACAAGATTTTCATGTGGAATACACAGTGTACAAATATTTATGGAGAGTTTGACAAATTGCAAATAAAATTATTAAAATTTTACAAAACAAATCAAACAGAGCCCTGCTGTTATGAAAGAAACAATAAATACACGAATAAAACCAAATGTTGATTTTTTTGATTGATTTGATTGATTATTCGGGAGATTAATTCTGTGCGAAAAGAGAGTGGAGACTTCGAAAAACAATTAAATATAATCATAATTCATAAATTTCACTGGTAGAACAGCGTACCACAGAACAAAAAGCAAAACGACATTTTTCTTTTATGATTTCTTCATGTCATTTTTGTATGGGATTTTTCGTTTCGCTTTAGCTGCGTAGTTGGCTTTAGTACGCTGGCGCTTATGCGAAACGGAATACAAAAATGATACAAAAAATTAATAAACGAAAGCTTCGCACTAATTTTCTTCCTTCAGTATAGGCAAATAATATTGTAACAAATATTTTGGAAAAGTCTCCACTTTTTTTTTTAATGAATCAAATTCAGCTCCATCAATAAATGTGTGATGTGGAAAAATTATATTATTTAAGAAATTCGTGTTTTTTTTATAATTGTTGAAACTCTCTGTGAATGTTTTCCTCTGTGGTTTCCTACAGGCATAAGGTATACTCTTAATTTTTAAATTTGTAGAAACAGTGTTAAGCGTACACTTTAGTACGCAGCTAAAGTGAAAAGAAAATTTCCTATGGTCTCCAAATTGACCGAAAACCTACTTGGAAAGGCTACTGAACAATTATTATTCATCAGAAACATGTCAATAAATTAAAAAAATTTTTTTTTTTAAATTCCACTTTTCCGCACATTTCTGAGAAAGATAGGATCTGACCGAACACAAATTAATTCATGAAATACTATTGCATCGACGCTGAATTTCATCCTCTACAACATATCCAAAGTGCCCTTAAATGCCCTAATTGGCTTTTTGTACATCGCATTTAAAAAGGTGTGGAGAGGGGGGGGGTAGTTTATGAAAATGAAATTTTTTTTATAATACAATCTAATCATATGACACAAATGATCTTAGGGTGATTTTCAACGCTAATTCTTAAGAGACCAAAATCCTGTAGAAAGCTAAAGTCCTTTTTGTGGAATGATGTCTTTTTTGTAAGTACAACAAGTAAAATATTACACGAAACCATTTTAAAATAATGAGATATTAATGAAATTTGGTATAGATGTTTCATTTGGCATGTTTATACCTACCAAGAATAAAAATAGTCCCCAAAAATAGCTTTAGTTAAAGGGTGTTTTTTGAGGGAGAGATGCAAGTGAGTGATTATTACCATATTATCCATGAACAAATTCTTGCACTTATGAAATTAGCTTGATGAACTCTCGCCTTCCCCCCCTCCCCGCCCTTAAGTATGTACAAAAAGCCAATGAGGGCATTTTAGGGCACTTTGAATATGTTGTAGAGGATGCAATTCTGCGTCGATACCAGCAATAAAATTTCATGAATTAATTTTTGCCCAACCCATGTTTAATTTTCTATCTTTGCTATACTAATATTCTGGACAATTAATTCTGCTTCAGTGCTTAAAGAAAGTGGAGGCTTCCCAAAACAATTTTGCAGAAATTCATGATTATTTATTCCATAATATTTTGAGAAGGCTCCATATGACATTTAGGTGTGCTCGTGTTTCGTGTTCTAGTTGTATTTTCGAAACCATTTCGTTGTCCTGTTGAAGAGACCGGTGAGAAGGGGGGAACAGTAATTTTCATTTCTTTATATTTAATGAAACACTAATGGCAAAGTCTTTTGAAAGACAAGAGTTAGGGGCCGGTTATGGCGATCAGGAAAACGCATCAGTAAAAAAAATTCTTTATAATTTTATATGTTAAGGTACGATTTGGAATATAACAAGCATACAAATAAATAAACAATTACCTGAAAAACAAATATATGAAACAAATAGTTGGGTCTAAAAAAAGTATTTTTTTTTTAATTTTCCTGATGTAAATTCCGTACAGAATTTTTTCCGTACGGAATTAAATCAGGAAAATTAAAAAATGCTTTTTTTTAGACACAAATATTTATTTCAAATAGTTTTTTTTTTACCGAATTAATTAATTTAATTCTTGTAATTCTTTATTGATTTGTACCTTTTCTATATTCCAAATCTTATCTTAACAAATAAAATTATCAAAAAGAAATTTTTTTACTGATGCGTTTTCCTGATCGCTATAACCGGCCCCTTACGTGCAAATATAAATGATCGACACAAAAAATGTCGACTGGTTGGTCAAAATATCGATTTTTATCAACATTTTCAAATTTAAAATGTCGTCAATTTGTTAACCGATTTAAATAATCGTCGACATTATGGGTACGATATACCGACTTTCAAAGTATTAACTCTATAAGATCGACAACCATAATCTCGACAAAAAAAAAAAATGTCGACTGGTTAAAACAATCGATAAAATAGATCAAGCATAAGTGGTGATTGAAGACGTTGCGAAACAAGCCAGCGAGAGATTTAAACAGTCTACATTTTTATCAGATTAAACGATAATCTGATGAAAATAAAATGTTGATTATCAAAATATCGACTTTCAAAATGTCGACTATCAAAATTATGAAAATGTCGACGTTTGATAAGTCGATGTTCTGAAAGTCGACATTTATAAATATCGATTCAATTTTTTTTTTGTTGATATTTTGATTATTTGGTCTTTGGTCGATATTTTTTGTGGAAATTATGAAAGTCGATCTTATAGGTTCGATTTTTTAACAGTGGCGATTCCTTCCAGTTAGCAGGTTTATCGCCGCTAAACCAAG
>OX439483.1:19277672-19732356 GCA_949320155.1 Melangyna quadrimaculata | reverse complement strand
GAGAGTTTCGAAGGCCCATTCCCAAACTAGCAGCGATTCCATCTTGAAAGGAAGTCCTTCCAAAGGAGGCGGAATGTAGGAGCACTTATCATTTGAATAAAATAACGAAATTATCTTAAAACTGTTTTACTGTAAATATTACTAGTATCGCCAGTGGCCGAATATTCGGCCATAAAAAAAAATACAAATACTTGGAAGCGTTATGAATTCTCTTTTTATTTTACTATACACGTCTGTGAAATTGGCAGGGCAAGCTTCACCTAGAGAAACGGGACTTACGCAGTAGTTTGCAGTTTTTTTTACATTTATTTTGCAGTCCACCAAATAGTGGATGTAATCGAGTGACCTGCTAACATCACAGTGAAGTTAGCAGGTCACATAGTGTGTCTCGAGAACCAAGCATGCTAGAGACTTGAATTAGGGCTCCAAATAAGCAGTTTAATTAGCATTTCAAGAAATCCTAGTTCCAAATTTTGAAGTCCTTTATTTGAACAAAATTTTATACTGCTAACTTCACAGTGAAGTAAAAAGGCTTTGTATTTCTTTCAAATAAAGTAAAATTTGACAGAATTTGGTAAATTTCTTGTTTCATTACATTTTTTACCGTACGCAATTTGTCTTAATTAAATATCACCCTTACTTTTAGTAAAACCAAACTTTCTGCCTACACAAACAAATTCAGAAAACCATAACTTTTTCTTAAAGCCGAACTACAGTTTGGTTGATTTTTGCGTTATTCCACAATTTAAAATTAACCGCCAACCACAGGTTTAGTTTTTGTTTATAATTTATGGTAGGTATGACAAATGGATACTATATGAACCTTGAATCTGGGAGGACTTTAAGGAGGTAGAGTCTTAAGGTAAATGCATACTGATTATTGATATTGAATCACTACCACATTCAAGTCGCTTTTATACAGGCAAATATGGTCCTTAAGATATGAAATTTCAAGGGGAAAAACGTCTTAAGTCCTCTTAAGTTTATTCCGATAAAAACGATAATATTAGTTTAAACATTATTATTAGAAACGGTTTTTTTTCTTTTTCTTCATACATCCTTCGATTTTAAAAATCTATATTAAAAAACAAAGAAAATTTTAAGAAACGCGGCCTTAGATCGTTCATGTATTTCAATTTGTTTTGGCAAAACTACGGCAGAAGTATTTTAAATATCACGTCAATTTTTGGTTGAACTATTACTACGTTGACGTCTTTTACAACTGTATACAAACTTTTTCCATCAAATAGTACTTAGAGAAAAATATACGATATCATCATTAGTTTCATTTAAAAAAAAAATTAACTTAGTTAAGCCGTTTTTCCCGGCTACATGAAATTTGGCCCCAATGAAAAATGGCCCTAAGCTAAGAATTAAAAATGGCCCCAAATATGGGGCTTTTTTCATAATGAAAAAATACCCCATTTTCAAAATTGAAAAATGGCCCCAAACTTTTGAAAAATGGCCCCAAACATAAAATGAAAAATTGCCCTAAAATTAATTATAAGAAGCAATAACAACATACAAATTACAATCCCACAAAAAATATTTTGCGTCGGTTTGGAAGAGCCTTACTGCCACAGCAGAATGGAGTCGCTGTAGCGGCCGCTTGTCGCACTGTCAAAGTTAAAATATACGAAAACAGCGATCGCTGTCGCCAAAGTTGAATAATTTTCAACTTTCTGCTTTTAGTCGCGCTACTTTTTGACATATCTGTGGGTCTGTTCAAAATACTGTATGTAAACTAGACATTGGGTTCGTTCAGCACATTGAGTTATTTTTTCTATGTTTATTATGAACTGAAATTTGGAAAAAAATTGGTTTCGATAGCAATGATTGTAGAAAAAAAGCATTTGAAGTAAAGTCTTTTATTATTAATAATTTGAGTATGTTGTCACTGACCCCAAAATTGCACAACTTTGAGAACTCAATTTTAAAATTGCGCATTGTTCACGCTACAAGTGAGACCATTTTGTTTGAAAGCTCCAATCGGCTTGGATGAACAAAAAAAAAAAACGAAACAAATAAACAAATTCTTCACATTTATAAAACTGATGGAATTTTTCTAAATACTGTTGTCCTTTTCTCCTTCCAATTTTGTATCTGTTAAGGGCAAGGTTTAACTACATAGACCTACTTTTTCCAAAAAGTGCCAAAGTGAGAAATAAACATGTATGCTAAAGACACCTGTTTGCATAAAAACATGCGAAAATTGTTCTGACAGATAATTTTAGTCACCATACACGATTTTCAAATGTTTTTTTGGCAAGCAAGTGTCTTTATAATAGATATTTTTTTCCACGTTGGCAATTTTTGCAAAATGTAGGTCTATCCCAACTAACTGGGTGAACACAAAAGAGTGCCGCAACTGGAACTGAAGTCATAGCTGAAATAACTGTCAAATAGTATCGTGCGTGCTATTTTTCATGTTCCCACAATACAGCTGCACAAAATATTATTTCTATTTAAAAGTTCAATAAAATATTCTGTCTTGTGCTCTGCCATGTTGAATTTTGTTTGTTTGTTTTCTGTTGTGTCAAATACCGGCATACTTTGTGTTTTATATATTAAAAGAGAAACATGATAGTCTCGCATTTGTAATAGAAATGAAAACAACATGCAACATATGGAACACGCCTTGTAAAAATTGGAATTCCAAAGATCTGAACGAACCCAAACAGATCTAAATGTCAAAAAAAAAAACGTTCTTTCTGCGCTGGACGACCTTTGCGACCTAGTGAGCGATTTTAATGACAGCTTGTGCTACAGCGATTTTTACCGCGACCAGGGAATTGCATTGTGTTCAAGGGGTTAGGCTGCGCGTTCAGTAGTGCGACAAAGCGATGCGATGCGAGAAAGTATTGGAGCAAAAGTAATTAAAAGAGTTTGTGAACGTGATGCATGCGATAAGTTAAGTTGGCGATAAAATCGCACCACTCGCGGCAAATATCGCTTCATTGTTCGCACTTTTATAAGAATAAATGTAAATATTTTTCTCGCACAGAAACATTTCTCGCATCGCATCGCTTTGTCGCATTACTATACGTAAAGCCTTAGGGTGCGCTCAGTCGCCTGGCAGGCGCCTAATGTTTCATTTGGGCTGCTATCAACGTTTTTGTTGTTAAAGTATTTTGGTTTAAGAATAAAAGTTTGGGGCCATTCAAAATGAAAAAAATGCCCCAAAACAAAAAAAAAAAATGGCCCAAATTTACAAATTTAATTTTTTTTTGTTTTTGTTGTTTCCCAAATTAATTTTTATGGGCCATTTTGCATTTTTTGTTTGGAGCCATATTTCATTGGGGCCAAATCTTATGTAACCGTTTTCCCCTGGACTCTTCAAATAGAAAACAAAACGGATACGTTGTTTTATCCAGCATTCGCTTAAGTTCCGTCTGTAAAACGCGATGATCTTGACAGCTGCAAATTGTCCGGTTCAAGTTAGGCCACACTGTAGGTGCCTAGAAGGTTTAAATAAAATAAAATCTTGGTACTCATTTTGACGAAAAAACTCACCTTTTTTTCAAAAACTATGATAAAAAAGATTTAATTTTTTTTATATTTAAGGTTCGCCTACGATATTTACAATTTCTTATAGAAGTTATTTTTGATCAAAAATGTTAAAAAATGTTATTTTCTAAGCTTTACGGTAAAAATATAAATTCAAACTTTTCACCAAAAAATCCAAATCAATAAACTTTAGCATCTACCAAAATTTCAATCTTTTAAACCCGCCCGTTAAAATATTAAAAATTATTATTATTTATCTGCAATAAGTGCAAACATGCATTTAATGCTTCAACGGCTACATATAGACATAATATTTGGATTCTGCACATCTATAGGGCAAATCCTTTCCAACGTTGAGTTCCGATCTCCAACCCACTGTGAGTGGACGTGTGTGGGAGTGGTACAATTACTTGTCAAATACCTCCAAAAAGTTAAATTAATAATAATTAATAGTTAAATTATCAGTGCTCCTCTTTCCAACCTGCCCCTTATCAATAAAAAATAAAAAAGGCCATCCATTTATCACCAATACAAAAAAAAAAAAAAAATAATAAATCAATAATCATTAAACATTAAACATAATAATCGCGCCGCGAAATCAATAAATAACCACAAAAAAAGTGCAAGTGCCAGTGTTAGTGCGTGCAAAAAGCAACGTTGTCTCTCCTTCCCACATCACTCACAGTGCTTTGGCTTCGTAATCATATGCAGTGTATGTATATCATTTCATACAATGTTAATGATTGATTAAGTCAAAGCATATCAGATAAATTGCTGTTATTGTTTTTGGGTATTCAGGAGCGGATCAGTGCATTTGCTATTTAGGCATAACACTAGTAGTATTTGTACTGTGAAGTTATTCCGGGGCCCAAACTTAATATCAGCATATTTAACTGTCTGATTTGGTTTTTGTGTCTGTTTATTCGTAATGGTGGTTGAATTTAGGGTTTACTACGGCAACATTCGCGACTTAGGCATAATTTTTGTGCTGCATATGCCCATACTGTGAAAAACAGGCCAGCTGTTTTGGCACTAAGTGAAACCCAGGTAGGGAAAAATACCGATCACTCGGAATTCAGCCTATATGATTATAGCTTAGTGCTTAGTGGTCTCACCGTGTATGTTCATAATGATGTTGCTTATCAGCTTCAACCACAATATGGATCGTGTTTAAATACGAACTTTAATTTCATGTGGTTCAAATTCACAGTACTTGTTTTATTAATCGTAGCCCTAGTTTGGATGCTAATTCGACTTCTAACGAATTCGATGCACTATCCGACTCCATCCAGAGAATTATTACCCATTTTCCGCACAGTGAAATCGTTATTACGGGTGATTTCAATGTACATAATTCTTCGTGGCTACGCTATTCGGGTCAAACAACACCAGAAGGAAGGGATGCCGAGATTTTTGCTGAGTTGAACAACCTGACTCAGCTTATAGACGAGTCTACTCGGATTCCTGACGTTGCAGGTCAATCCGCCAACACCATAGACTTGTTCAGGAACTTTAACTGGTCACTATGCTTCCTCGATAGTGACGTAGATTGCAGTGCAGATATGATTACAAACTTTATTCTTTGTGGAATGAGAAATTTTATCCCGAATAGGGTGAAATCTATCAAACCCAAAGAAAACTCATGGTTTGATTCGAGCTGTAAAGAGGTTATCAGGTGCAGAAAAGTAAGTTTCCGTTATTATAAAGCCAACCCTACTGAGGAAAACCGGAAAAAGTTTCAACAAGCTAGAAAGACCTGTAACGTTCATATTCGACGAACCAAATTTTTACATGATCAAAAATGATGGCAAAAAATACTACAATGTCCCAAAGGTAGTAAAATTTTTTGGTCAGTTATAAAAAACATACAAAATGCTACCTCAACCTCGGTTCCAACGCTCGTCTTCAACGATACTCCATTTGTCAGCTCGCAAGATAAAGCCAATTTGCTTGCAACACAGTTTGCTGTTAATTCGACGCTGCCAGAAAGTGTTATGACTCCTCCTGCACTTGAGAGCGTAAATGATTTTATGGGACAAATCTTCTTTCGCACTCGTGCAGTTGCTAGAGTTCTAAAAGATCTCGACGTTCACAAATCCGGTGGCCCGGATAGTATCCCTCCCATTGTTCTGAAGAGGTGTTCTTCAACGCTGGCAAAACCACTGCGTAAGCTTTTTCATCTGTCCTACTCTACTGGTCTCTTTCCGAGTGGATGGAAAACAGCATTTGTCCAGCCTGTCCCTAAAAAAGGCGTGTCTTCTTCCCCCTCCAACTATCGACCAATTGCGCTTACATCCCTTCTTGTCAAGGTCATGGAAACGCTGATAAATTTTCAGCTCGAGAAATATCTCGAAGAACGAAAGGTTCTTAATGACCGGCAGTACGGCTTTCGTAGCAATAGGTCCACTGGTGATCTGGTGGTATATCTCACCGAATAATGGCACAAATCTTTACATCGTTTTGGAGAAAGTAAGATTATTGCGCTTGATATTTCGAAAGCATTTGATAGAGTTTGGCATCAAGCTCTCTTATCGAAAATGCATGCATTTTCTATCGATGAATCTCTCCTTCGTTGGATTAGAAATTGCCTTTCAAACCGATCAATACAAGTTGTATTAGACGGTTTTAAGTCTAATATCTACAAAATAAATGCTGGTGTGCCCCAGGGCTCCGTTTTGTCTCCGACTCTCCCCCTTATATTCATAAACGATCTCTTGTCTGAAACTTCTAATCCATTAAACTGTTTTGCTGACGACAGTACCCTCAGCTTTTCATATTCGTTTTTTGATTCACATCCATGTCCTTCAGATGTGGAACTTCAACGGCAGCGTATGCTAAGCTCATTAAATTCTGACCTTGACAGCATTGTCCAATGGGGAAACAAAACCCGTTTAGAATTTAATGCTTCCAAAACCGAATGCTGTCTTCTGTCGTTAAAGCGGAACCCACCCCCTATGCTGCTTTCCATGAGCGGCACTTGCATCGAGAAAACTGATCAGCTTTCAGTCCTCGGCATGTGTGTCACAGACCACCTTTTGTTGAACTACCAGATATTTGACATCGCCAAAAATGCTCCTAGGTGTTTAGGTTTTCTCCGTCGATGCAAGAAATTTGTCTCCCGTTCTGACCTGCCTATGATCTACAAAGCCTATATTCGTCCAAAACTTGAGTACAACTCCCATATTTGGGCAGGTGCTCTAATAACCCACTTGAATCTTTTGGATAGAATCCAAAAGAGAGCTCTTAAAATGATTGGTGATAGAACTATAACGGAAGCGTTCACATCTCTGTAGCACCGTCGAAATGATTCATGCCTTTCGTTATTTTACCGTTATTTTAAAAAACAGTGCTCTATTGAAATAGCCAGTTGCATTGCTCCCCTTAAACAATTCAACCGTAATACACGCACTTCTAGGAATGCCCATCAGTTTACCCTTGAGCCCAACTTCGGACGTACTGTTAAGTACAGAGATTCTTTCTTCAGTCGCACTACACGAATTTGGAATGCTCTACCCAACTCAATTTTCCCCTCCCATCGTGATCTACAGGCATTCAAAACCAATGTGCATCGGTATCTCCTTTTAAATCCCCTCCGACCTACCTTATCGCTCATGCTGTCCACAACACCTTAAGGATAGTCATAACCCCTTTGGCGCGCGCTAAATATAAAAAAAAAAAGTCATATAGTTCATATGAATCTGTTCGCTATTTACGGAGAAAAGTGTACCGTTAGGTTTTGCTCAGGTTTCGCTAAGCGTTTTAATATATAGATTTGAAATTCATTTAAAATTGAATCTGGCGCTTATAAAAGACCAATCAACATATTAAATTGTAGCTTGAATTCGCCTTAAAAAAATCTCTCTCACAAAAACTAAACGAAAAATTGTGTATAAATACTTTGGTCAATGCAAATAAAGCTCTCTTATTGTTTCAAACCCTTAGGGGAAAATTTTGTCGTTTTGTTTTCGTACGATAAAAATCTAGTCGTTTTTGCTCGTTTTGTATAGTTTCTTCAGTTTAAATTAGTATAGTAACTGATTGAAAATTCGATAAAAAATTTAAACATTTTTTCGCTAACCTCCGCTAAATATTCGAAAAAGTTTTTAAAGTAGAAAACGCATCAACCAGGATCTATCTATCTTGAGTCGTAACGGAAAATTAGAGATCCCGGGTTGACGGTTAAGTTTTGGACCGTTCATTTTTGGTAGGCTTCCTCGGATTCTCTTGCTTCTTATTCGATCACGCTTTGACCCTCCTGCTGTCATGCGAAGCATCTTCATTTCAGCTGCCGTCAATTTACTCTCATACTTCTTGTACATTGTCCAACACTATGAACCTTATGTAAGCGCTGGACGACCAACTGCCGTGTGGAGCTTTTTTTTCTTTTAGCTTAGGGGGCATTTTTCTATCACAGAAGATGGCAGAGTTTGCCCACCACTTCATCCACCCTACGCTTACGCGATGTTTGATATCGTCATGACAAGATCCTTCGCTATTGATCCAAGATATTTAAACTTTTCGCACTTGGGAAGCACTGTTCCATTCAAATAGAAGTCCGGAATAGGCCTGTGTAGATCAGAAAATGGACAGCAAAGGTATTCGGTCTTTTTCGCCCTTTGCGGTGTCCAAACAAGACTAAAATCATACTTGACCATAATTAAAGCTATTTATCCTCTTAATCAAAAATAACAGTTAAGAAGGCGAGCCTTCAATCCGCTCTATATTTCCACCCCTGAAGATTTCGTGAATACCCAAAGCAAGCAAAGAATTGACCACTCTTCCATTTTTGAAATTTTAAAATATTTATGAAATTTGTATTCCCAATTCAACTATTTATCTACTTCTGCTTATTATTCAAACAATATCAATTTCAAACACGTTCACGTCCATAAAGTCCAATTTAAAAAAAAAAATTTCAGATTTCACTCATAGAGTAAGAATGGGAGCATTAAAAATAACTTGCATTTTCTAGATAAAACAAAAACATAACTAATTGTTTGCACTTAAACAAAATTTCATTAATTAAAATTAAGTTGAAGCAAGATATGTTATAAAGAACTCCTTATTAAACATAAATACACAATAAAAATAAATAATTCCATTTTTTTCGAATTTTGAAATTCTTGTAAGAAGTTGATGTTGACGGCTACACGAAATTTGAAATGAAAAATGGCCCCAAAAATTTATATGGGTAACAACAAAAACAAAAAAAAGTTTAAAATTTGTAAATTGGGGCCATTTTTCATTGTTTTGGGGCCTTTTTTCATTTTTAATTTGGGGGTGAAATTTCATTATGAAAAATGGCCCCAAACTTTTATTCTTAAACCAAAATACTTTTTAAATGAAAACTTTGATAGCAGACCGACTGATAACATAGGCGCCTGCCAGGTGACTGAGCATACCCTAAGCGGAGCGTCGGAGACGCGTGAGCGGGACAGAGGACCCGAAAAGGGAGTTAAAATGCTTGAACCCGCGAAGCGGGCCACCCAATGTACTATTTATTGCACATAAACTGAAAGCACATCAACTGACAACATAGGCGCCTGCCTGGCGACTGAGCATACCCTAAGCGGAGCGACGGAGTCGCGTGAGCGGGACTGAGGACCCGAAAAGGGAGTTAAAATCCTTGAACCCGCGAAGCGGTCCCGGCAAGGTACTTTTTATGTCCTCCCAAGCCGACGCATAACATTTTTTGTGCGATTGTAATTTTTCTCTTGTTGTTTCTTCTTAAATAAATTTTGGGGCAATTTTTCATTTTGTGCTTGGGGTCATTTTTCATAAGTTTGGGGCCATTTTTCACCTTCGAAAATGGGGACATTTTTCATTATGAAAAAAGCCCAAAATTTGGGACCACTTTTATGGGGCCAAACTTCATGTAGCCGATGTTGACACGCTGTCGTGATGCAATAAAGTACATTATAATTATTTTAATTTGGTAAGCTTTTCATTTGTGAAATTTACTCTCATACTTCTTGTACATTGTCCAACACTATGAACCATATGTAAGCGCTGGACGAACAACTGCCGTGTAGAGCTTTCCTTTTAGCTTAGGGGGCATTTTTCTATCACAGAAGATGGCAGAGTTTGCCCGCCACTTCATCCACCCAACGCTTACGCGATGTTTGATGTCGTCATGACAAGATCCTTCGCTATTGATCATTGATCCAAGATATTTAAACTTTTCGCACTTGGGAATCACTGTTCCATTAAATAGATGTCCGGAATAGGCCTGTGTAGATCAGAAAATGGACAGTATAGGTATTCGGTCTTTTTCGCGCTAATGCGGTGTCTAAACAAGCCTAAAATCATACTTCACCATACTTGAAGGTATTTTGCTTCTTCATCAAAATTAACAGTAAAGAAGGCGAGTCTTCAATCAGCTCTATATTTCCACCACTGAAGATTTCGTGAGTACCCAAAGCAAGCAAAGAATTAACCACGTTTCCATTTTTGAAATTCTAAAATTTGTATTCCCAATTCAACTATTAGTCTAAGAAAGATAGGATCGGACCATGGACAAATTAATTCATGAAATTTTATTTCTGTGTAGACGCATAATTGTATCCTCAACAACATATCCAAAGTCCCCCAAAACCCGCGCATTGGGTTTTTGAATAGGCGCATTTTAAGAGGCGGAGAGGGGAGGGGAGGGAGGCGGGAGTTTGTCAAGCTGAAAAATGTGTTGTAATACAATTTAATCATATGACACATGTTTTACGGGTGCTTTTCAACGCTGATTCCAAAGAGACCAAAACTGAAAAGATACATGTATCCTGTGGAAAGTTAATATCATTTTTATGGAATGATCACTTTTTTAAAGTACAATAAGTAACATATTACCCAAAACCATTTTAAAATAATGGTATTTTAATGAAATATGGTATAAATGTTTCATTTGGCATGTTTACTAAGAATCAAAAGAGTTCCCAAAAATATCTTTGGTGAAAGGGTGTTTTGTTTAGGGCGAGATGTTAGTGCGTCATTATTACCATAACATCTATGAATAAGTTTTGACACTGATGACATTTGCTAAAAATATTAAATACGTCATGGTTTCCAAGTATCAAAAGAGTCCATTAAAATAACTTGATCCAAAGAGTTATTTAAGATAGTTTACGTTTGACCTGTCCTATACGGAGCAAAATGTCAGGTCTTTGGAAAAATTGTATTTTCGTGTAATCGAGATGGTACATATGACACATGATATATGTTTTAAAGGTTTTTCTTTACGCTGAATCTAATAAAAGAAAACCCAGTATGATACAAGCACCCTAAAAAAAGTTAGATTAATTTTGAAACAGAAATTACTGTTTTTTCCGTTAAGCAGGTCCAAATTACACCCCAAAAAAACACCTTTGGACCTAAGATATGTAAACGGACTCTTTTGGTCCTTGGGTGCCAATATAAATTTAATATTTTTAGCAAAGTTCATAAGTGTCAGGACTTGTTCATGGATGTTATTGGAATAATCACTCACTTGCATCCCTCCGTCAAAAAAACACCCTTTAACCAAAGATAATTTTGGGGCCTCTTTCGATTCTTGGTAAGCATGCCAAATGAAACATTTATACCAAATTTCATTAATATCTCATAATTTTAAGATAGTTGTGGGTAATAACTTGTAGTACTTTACAAAAAAGTGATCATTCCATAAAAATAACATTAACTTTCCACAGGATACATGTATCTTTTCAGTTTTGGGCTCTTTAGAATCAGCGTTGAAAAGCACCCTAAACATATGTTAAATTAACACATCTTAATTTAAAAATTAAGATGTGTTTTAATTTTTCATCTTGACAAACGCCCGCCTCCCTCCCGTCTCCACATCTTAAAATGCGTCTACACAAAAAGTCAATTCAGGGATTTTGTAGGACTTTGTATATGATGTTGAAGATAAAATTCTGCGTCGATACTAGCAATAAAATTTCATGAATTAATTTGTCCCCGGTTGCCCATATTAAATTTCCTATCTTTCCTAGGCTATATTTATCTACTTCTGCTTATTATTCGAACAATATCAATTTCAAACACGTTCACGTCCATATAGTCCAATTAAAACAAAAAAAAAAACACAAATATTTTCCACTCCAATATTGTCGGCTGTATAAATCCTTGTCCTAGGACACTTATAAATTTGTTACGATTTTATTATAAAAAAAAAAATCCGCTTCATTTTCAAAATTTCGATTTCGTATAAGAATATTCCCATCTTAACCCAAACATAAAATACAAAAATCAGAAAATCCGTCAAGAGAATACAAAAATAAAAATCCAATAAATCCAAGCAAAACATAAAATGTGGCTTACTCTCGCACCATGTAGAGTAGGTAGGTCTAGGTATTCATCGATTTATATTGAATCGTTCCCGAAAGGAGCAGTAAAATATTAGAAAAAAGGACACACTTCGATTTTTTGTAGGTATGAGTATTATATACAGACAGACAAAAGACTGGCAGCACACTTCACATTGCCTATTGAAGTCGTAAATCTTTGCAGGCCTTCAAATAGCTATGTCACTCGAACAACGCACAGGAGATGCATTATTTTGGAGACAAGGAGGGCACACAATACACATCCCTCAAGGAGGGTGGCTGTGTTTGAGAAATCGAACCAGAACCAGCCATAATAATAATATACTAGCTGCATAGAATATTCTTTTGAATTCACAAAACATAATTCTTCCTTCCATCGAAATTTCAATCAATTTATTTGCCATCTATATCTCTAGAACTAGTTATGCGACGATATGGGAGAGGAGGTGTCGTTCTTTCCGACCTGCCAATCTTAACCCAACTCTTACGTAATTTTGTTTTTTTTTTTTGTTTCTTATATCCTTTACGAAGGTGGTGGTTATAGATGAAACCCAGTTTCAAGTTTGTGTTGGTAAACAAAGGGTACCTACGTATACGAAAAAGGTCGGCGGCGGGAATAGAAGCGAAGCAAAGGCTCAATTTATTCACTAGATGTCACCTACTAAGGAATTCTGAGAGTGCACATAAATTGTTGAATGCATGATGTTGTGGTATAGAACAACAAGGATGCATTCATGAATCCTTAGCGAATATATACCAACATTTAAGTATAGGAATGCACACGATCTGAGCCCCAAAAATATATCATTCAAAGAGTTTTCAGCAAACATGTAGCATTTGGATGAGTTTCGTTGTTAGAGATATAAAATCTGCTTACATACATAGCTTAGAATTCAGTATCGAGACACAGAACGAGAGATTGAGAGAGAGAGTACACGAGTATCAACGTATATTTGAAATGTTTTACATTATTCTTAAGAAAAAGACATTTACTATTTTGGGTTTTCAGGAATATCACTGATGGGTGAGTAGTTACTTGTTTTTTGTTATTTATGAAATTTGAACAAAATATGCACATCTTGTAAACTGGAATACTACTCTCTATTTTAGGCAGAGAGCTATAAATACTAAGGTTTATCGTCTGTGTGTGGCCTATCATTGTAAATATGTGCCATGTGATACTTAAAGCATTTTTCAGTAAAATTGCTTATTCGATTATAGAGAAAACATGCAATTTTATGTGTATGATAAAGAAAGATTGTCTATAATATAAATGATATCGGTAGCCAGGTATATTGCAACTTTTTAAATCTTAAACAAAATGATAATAAACTGCTCAAATCTCTCAACTGAGAGAGCAAAAATACTCAGTTGCATTTATAAAAGTTCTTTACGCCTGCCTGTTAGGTTAACTAAGGGTTGTCACCTGTGCACCTACCGGTGCTTTATTTTAGCGCACCTAATTTGCCTCCTTGGGTATAGTAGCTCAACAAATTTACAAGCAACTTCAATTTGAAGTGGAATTGTGACATTGTATTTTTGATTTATAAAAAAATCTCTCTTTCTTTAATGAACTAAAAATAAAACTTGATTCCATTGAGGAGTAAAACGGAGCCTCAACCTTTCTCTATACAGTGGCATATGTTTGTGCTAAGTGCACAAAATTCCTTGATCTCCCATCCTTTCCATTATCCTATCCACTACTTTTCTTCCAAAAGGCAGGACTTATTTTGTTTGCCGTGAAAGAGGTCGTCGAGCTGAGCCGTGCAATAAGCAGCCGTTTTTTTCGATACTGAAGATGCCCCGTGGCATACCCCTTCCTCGCAACAATGACGAATCCAAACCTGACTGTTATTGAGTTTTTTTTTTGTAATCAATCTATTAATCCCATCATTCATCCCTCAATTTACAAAATTCTATATAAAAACTATTTACTCAGAAAAATTTTGTTTTAGTGTCAAAAATGCTGTTTTGTTGCAGACCACAGGAAAATTTTCGTTACGAAACAAAGCGAACAAATATTCATTGGAGAGTTTCACAAATTCTTAATACATACAAAAATATTCACCCCAATTGCGATTGTCAATCATAGACTGATCGTTGATAAATACTGAAATTCGATATTAAACAAGACAACCGCTAAATGGTTTGGTCATTGAGAATGATTCCGGCCGTATCGTTGGCAAAAATCGATGAATTGTTGATTAGATTTTGAATAAATTGCGTTATAAAACGCAAAATTTCAATATTTATCAACTATCAATTAGTAATTGACTATCGCAATAAGGGTGATTAAACGAATATATGCACGACTGAACCGCACGAATGAATAATTTCGTTTATGATTAAGTCAGGTAATTTTTGTATGGGATTTTTCGTTTTGTAACAGCAGCGTAGGTATTAGGCTTATAGAATATAAACAAACCAAAAAATTGGGCTACGAAACTGAGCAGAACATGCTGAATTTCTATTTTCTATATAGAATTAACGATAAAACAGAGTTATGAACACTGGGTGTATGTTGGTACACTAGGGCGTATACGCACTTTAATTATTTGGTTGAATTTTTAACAAAATTTAAAACTGCTATCTGTTTCCGAATTCCAGTTACAGTTGATGTCTTAAGATATGGCGGGCAAAGCTTTTCAATAAAAAATTAACATAATTAAGACTCATCACCACACCAAGAAGTCGGATGATCGGGTTGGCACACGTTAAATAGCTATAACTTCAGCCAACAAATAACTTGTCGGTAGAACACTTAAGTTGTTGAGTTTCAAATGAAAATGTTCAAAATTTAATACATTTTTGTTTGCGCATAACTTTGTACCAATTTGGTTAGTTTTGTTGTCCTAAAGCAGCGTCCACATTATGTTGATTTGTGTATATCAACAGTGCTGATCAACAATGTTGAGTCAATGCGGACGTGTTATTCAATAGAGTCTATAAACCTTTGTTGACCCGACCGTAACCCGATTCAAATGGATAGAAATCAACAATGTTGAGTCGACTGCACAATAATTTTTAAGTCTGGACATGTTGATCAACACAGATGTCATTTTTATTGCGGTTGTGGCGTCTGCATGCAAAATATTTTGTTTTGTATTTTGATTTGTGTAATTAGATTCTGTTTTATTTTCGTTTGTAGTCTTTATTTGTATTGTTATTTGAAATAAATTGGTCAGACAAAAAAACGCTGCTATTTTTAAAAATGGACGTACAAAATTGAGTATGTAAGAAAATGAGTGTTTCCACAGACGTAAAAACCTACTGGGCTTCCCAACTAACATTTCAGCTTCGGTTCGGCTTAATAGAATAGGCTTTAGAAGTTCCATAAGACATTTTTATAGTTTAGTTAAGCATAAAAACGAGAATGTTATAGAAACTAATAGCTTGTATACGTGATTTCGGAAAATCTTCTTATAAACTTATTCGCAGATCTTTTAAAATTAGCAAATTGTATAGAAGAAGCCGATACGAAGTTTTAACGAGCGGTATTGGAAATTTGAATCACACTTCAACTTGACAGATAGCTTTGGACATGGTTGTATAAAACTAAAATACAAGTTTAATAGAAGTACGAACTTTTTTATGTATGGTTGAATAATACCTATTAAATGCTAAAAAAACAAGTCTCATTGAAGTTGAACAAAAATAAATAAAAAAAAGAAAAAATTTTGTATTTTGATTTTTTAATGTGATTTTTACTCCACTTTATCTGAAATCAAGTACCAAATTCAATTATTTATTGCTTATAGTATTGGAAACAATTATAAACCATAAATTATATTTTTACCCCACTAGGGATCGAACTCGGGAACTCCTACGTGACATTCCATCACCCTAACCACTCAGCCATATTAGATATAATTTGGAAGATGCAAAACCTTAATCAGCCTTATTTTTTTTTAAAACTTTAAATTCTCCTTCAAATAAATCCGAGCTTCTATAAAAAATTTCACACATGAACATGAAATGTAAACGATTTGTTTAGCAGACCCCTTGCTCCATTTTCATTTCAATAGTCTTAAATTAATTTCAATTCTCTTTAAATAAACCAAATTATAATGCATATTTTTAATAATTTCAAGCCGAAAAAATACACGACCACTGAACAACGATATACAGAGACAAGGTATGCTCATTAGGTGAGTGACGTCACAATCATCTGCTTATGTTCGGAGAAAAGCAAAATAATCTTACTTTATTTGATAGTTATTATAAATTTTTCTACTGCTTATTAATAATTAAAAAAAAATTATTTAAATACTTTAATTTGTAATTATGGTCTTCGATTTAAATTGAACAAAAACATAAAAGCTGACCGTGACGGCACATAAATACCCAGAATTTGAAAATGCCGAATGTTATGTTTATCTAATGAGCAAAAACCTTGTTTCTGTTTATCGTGCTTTGAAACTTATGTCTTAAACCAACAAAAAGTAGCTTTCCGAATGCTCAAAACGACAAAAATCAAGTGAAATGAATTTATCTTTCTCTCCACGAGTCCAATTTATTCAATATATATAATTATAAATGTCAATGAAGTTTTTTAAAAAGCTTCTTTAAAGTGACTTACAAACAGTGCTGTGCCATAAAGACTATAAATGTAGACTACATGATTGTCTACATGTAGACAATTCACAATTGTCGACATACATTTATCAACAATGTAGACAATTCGTTAAACCATTATAATTCATAATTTTTCCTACTTAAATTTATTAAACCAAAACAAAAATCTTAAATAAAAGAACCTAGTTCTTCTATAATACAAAACCATAATTGTAACAAAAAGAAAGTCGTGAAAAACCATTTCATCTAAATCTAAACGCATACCTATGTAGTTCTATGTTTATATTGGCTTTAGGCCCAGTTTCACAATAACAGTAGTAGCACTTTATTCCGAAATATAGGACACAAAATCCCAAAAGTTGCTGCCAGTGCACACTTGCCTGCATAAATTGCACTTAAGTTACACTAACTCAGACTGCGAAAATTACCAAAAACTACCAATATGCGAAACTTAAGTGCAACTTATTCTAGTAAGTACTCACTGTGAAACTGGCCAGTTTCAAATACATATATTTTTAGTTAGAGTACGTTCACTGAATCACTTTACTATGGTTAACTGGTCAATTTTTAAAAATCTTTCAAAGTTTGAGGAATTTAGCAATAAAATGATAAAATTCCACTTGCCAGTAAACCTTGAAAGTTTGGTTCAATAATCAAATCATTAACTAATAAACTACTCACATAATTTGGAGTTGTTTATTTTTTTTTATCCGATTCCACTTCCTTTTTTGCTAAGATATTGGGGCATATGAATATATGATCGACTGCGAATATGTCGCAGATAGACCCAGGTTTAACTAAACTACAGTTTAAGGCAATTTTGGCTGAATGATAGAGACCGATTTTAATTACAAACTGTGGTTTTATATTTTTATAAGATAATTAACTTTTAATATTAATAATATTTTTAAACGATAAACTTAAAAAATAGAATCAACGTCTGAACATTTAGGTAAGGTGCCACTCCCCCTGAATGGAAAATCTGCAGTTTTCATTTTTTACCTTTATACTATATGAACTTAAAATCATATCACTCTACCGATCTTCATTTTTTACAGAAATCGGAAGTGCTTGTTGGTGGATAGGATACCACACGAAAGACCTCAAATTTTTTGTGTAATGCACTACCGGTCTACCGTATTTCATAATCCTACAGCAGTCCGAAGAGCTCTTTTAATTGAAGAATGGAATACCTTCCAAAGTTTCATAGAAACAAAACATTTTGATAACAAAAAAAGCTATGAGTGATTTTAAAAAGTATTAGTTGGAGGAAGAAAACAACTCCCGGTTTTATTTCCACCCACGTGTTTCAAACTTCTATTTTAAACTAACGCAACGGCCTAAGACCCAGATAAACTTGGTAAACCAGATAATTTGATCTCGGTAGAAATTAACTGTCAACATTTGGATGAGAACAATATTGTGTAAAAAAGATAATTTTATCTCACGAAATTTGATGCGGAAAGTGTAGAAATAAACCTGGTACGCTGGGATAAGTCATTTGTGATGTTTAATTTGAACCCCTAAAACCCCCCCTGCGTTCGCGCCTGATTGACAAATTGGCTGCGCTCGGGTACATCGCCAATGGTATCTAGATTTGTTCGTGTTATTGTAATGCCTAAGAAAAAGCCAGCCGACGAACCTCGCCACCGCCATCGATGGCGATGGCGATGGCGATGGCGATGGCGATGGCGATGGCGATGGCGATGGCGATGGCGATGGCGATGGCGATGGCGATGGCGATGGCGATGGCGATGGCGATGGCGATGGCGACGGCGATGGCGATGGCGATGGCGATGGCGATGGCGATGGCGATGGCGATGGCGATGGCGATGGCGATGGCGATGGCGATGGCGATGGCGATGGCGATGGCGATGGCGATGGCGATGGCGATGGCGATGGCGATGGCGATGGCGATGGCGATGGCGATGGCGATGGCGATGGCGATGGCGATGGCGATGGCGATGGCGATGGCGATGGCGATGGCGATGGCGATGGCGATGGCGATGCCGATGCCGATGCCGATGCCGATGGCGATGGCGATGGCGATGGCGATGGCGATGGCGATGGCGATGGCGATGGCGATGGCGATGGCGATGGCGATGGCGATGGCGATGGCGATGGCGATGGCGATGGCGATGGCGATGGCGATGGCGATGGCGATGGCGATGGCGATGGCGATGGCGATGCCGATGCCGATGCCGATGCCGATGCCGATGCCGATGCCGATGGCGATGGCGATGACTATGGCGATGGCGATGGCGATGGCGATGGCGATGGCGATGGCGATGGCGATGGCGATGGCGATGGCGATGGCGATGGCGATGGCGATGGCGATGGCGATGGCGATGCCGATGCCGATGCCGATGGCGATGGCGATGACTATGGCGATGGCGATGGCGATGGCGATGGCGATGGCGATGGCGATGGCGATGGCGATGGCGATGGCGATGGCGATGGCGATGGCGATGGCGATGGCGATGGCGATGGCGATGGCGATGGCGATGGCGATGGCGATGGCGATGGCGATGGCGATGGCGATGGCGATGGTGATGGCGATGGCGATGGCGATGGCGATGGCGATGGCGATGGCGATGGCGATGGCGATGGCGATGGCGATGGCGATGGCGATGGCGATGGCGATGGCGATGGCGATGGCGATGGCGATGGCGATGGCGATGGCGATGGCGACGGCGATGGCGATGACGATGGCGATGGCGATGGCGATGGCGATGGCGATGGCGATGGCGATGGCGATGGCGATGACGATGACGATGACGATGACGATGGCGATGGCGATGGCGATGGCGATGGCGATGGCGATGGCGATGGCGATGGCGATGGCGATGGCGATGGCGATGGCGATGGCGACGGCGATGGCGATGGCGATGGTGATGGCGATGGCGATGGTGATGGCGATGGCGATGGCGATGGCGATGGCGATGGCGATGGCGATGGCGATGGCGATGGCGATGGCGATGGCGATGGCGATGGCGATGGCGATGGCGATGGCGATGGCGATGGCGATGGCGATGGCGATGGCGATGGCGATGGCGATGGCGATGGCGATGGCGATGGCGATGGCGATGGCGATGGCGATGCCGATGCCGATGCCGATGCCGATGCCGATGCCGATGCCGATGGCGATGGCGATGACTATGGCGATGGCGATGGCGATGGCGATGGCGATGGCGATGGCGATGGCGATGGCGATGGCGATGGCGATGGCGATGGCGATGGCGATGGCGATGGCGATGGCGATGCCGATGCCGATGCCGATGGCGATGGCGATGACTATGGCGATGGCGATGGCGATGGCGATGGCGATGGCGATGGCGATGGCGATGGCGATGGCGATGGCGATGGCGATGGCGATGGCGATGGCGATGGCGATGGCGATGGCGATGGTGATGGCGATGGCGATGGCGATGGCGATGGCGATGGCGATGGCGATGGCGATGGCGATGGCGATGGCGATGGCGATGGCGATGGCGATGGCGATGGCGATGGCGATGGCGATGGCGATGGCGATGGCGACGGCGATGGCGATGACGATGGCAACGGCGATGGCGATGGTGATGGCGATGGCGATGGCGATGGCGATGGCGATGGCGATGGCGATGGCGATGGCGATGGCGATGGCGATGGCGATGGCGATGGCGATGGCGATGGCGAAGGCGATGGCGATGGCGATGGCGATGGCGATGGCGATGGCGATGGCGATGGCGATGGCGATGGCGATGGCGATGGCGATGGCGATGGCGATGGCGATGGCGATGGCGATGGCGATGGCGATGGCGATGGCGATGGCGATGGCGATGGCGATGGCGATGGCGATGGCGATGGCGATGGCGATGGCGATGGCGATGGCGATGGCGATGGTAATGGTGATGGCGATGGCAATGGCGATGGCGATGGCGATGGCGATGGCGAAGGCGATGGCGATGGCGATGGCGATGCCGATGCCGATGCCGATGCCGATGCCGATGCCGATGCCGATGCCGATGCCGATGCCGATGCCGATGCCGATGCCGATGCCGATGCCGATGCCGATGCCGATGCCGATGCCGATGCCGATGGCGATGGCGATGACTATGGCGATGGCGATGGCGATGGCGATGGCGATGGCGATGGCGATGGCGATGGCGATGGCGATGGCGATGGCGATGGCGATGGCGATGGCGATGGCGATGGCGATGGCGATGGCGATGGCGATGGCGATGGCGATGGCGATGGCGATGGCGATGGCGATGGCGATGGCGATGGCGATGGCGATGGCGATGGCGATGGCGATGGCGATGGCGATGGCGATGGCGATGGCGATGGCGATGGCGATGGCGATGGCGATGGCGATGGCGATGGCGATGGCGATGGCGATGGCGATGGCGACGGCGATGGCGATGACGATGGCAATGGCGATGGCGATGGCGATGGCGATGGCGATGGCGATGGCGATGGCGATGGCGATGGCGATGGCGATGGCGATGGCGATGGCGATGGCGATGCCGATGCCGATGCCGATGCCGATGCCGATGCCGATGCCGATGGCGATGGCGATGGCGATGGCGATGGCGATGGCGATGGCGATGGCGATGGCGATGGCGATGGCGATGGCGATGGCGATGGCGATGGCGATGGCGATGGCGATGGCGATGGCGATGGCGATGGCGATGGCGATGGCGATGGCGATGGCGATGGCGGGCGATGGCGATGGCGATGGCGATGGCGATGGCGATGGCGATGGCGATGGCGATGGCGATGGCGATGGCGATGGCGATGGCGATGGCGATGGCGATGGCGATGGCGATGGCGATGGCGATGGCGATGGCCATGGCCATGGCCATGGCGATGACGATGACGATGACGATGACGATGACGATGACGATGACGATGACGATGACGATGACGATGACGATGACGATGACGATGACGATGACGATGACGATGACGATGACGATGACGATGACGATGACGATGACGATGACGATGACGATGACGATGACGATGACGATGACGATGACGATGACGATGACGATGACGATGACGATGACGATGACGATGACGATGACGATGACGATGACGATGACGATGACGATGACGATGACGATGACGATGACGATGACGATGACGATGACGATGACGATGACGATGACGATGACGATGACGATGACGATGACGATGACGATGACGATGACGATGACGATGACGATGACGATGACGATGACGATGACGATGACGATGACGATGACGATGACGATGACGATGACGATGACGATGACGATGACGATGACGATGACGATGACGATGACGATGACGATGACGATGACGATGACGATGACGATGACGATGACGATGACGATGACGATGACGATGACGATGACGATGACGATGACGATGACGATGACGATGACGATGACGATGACGATGACGATGACGATGACGATGACGATGACGATGACGATGACGATGACGATGACGATGACGATGACGATGACGATGACGATGACGATGACGATGACGATGACGATGACGATGACGATGACGATGACGATGACGATGACGATGACGATGACGATGACGATGACGATGACGATGACGATGACGATGACGATGACGATGACGATGACGATGACGATGACGATGACGATGACGATGACGATGACGATGACGATGACGATGACGATGACGATGACGATGACGATGACGATGACGATGACGATGACGATGACGATGACGATGACGATGACGATGACGATGACGATGACGATGACGATGACGATGACGATGACGATGACGATGACGATGACGATGACGATGACGATGACGATGACGATGACGATGGCGATGGCGATGGCGATGGCGATGGCGATGGCGATGGCGATGGCGATGGCGATGGCGATGGCGATGGCGATGGCGATGGCGATGGCGATGGCGATGGCGATGGCGATGGCGATGGCGATGGCGATGGCGATGGCGATGGCGATGGCGATGGCGATGGCGATGGCGATGGCGATGGCGATGGCGATGGCGATGGCGATGGCGATGGCGATGACGATGACGATGACGATGACGATGACGATGACGATGACGATGACGATGACGATGACGATGACGATGACGATGACGATGACGATGACGATGACGATGACGATGACGATGACGATGACGATGACGATGACGATGACGATGACGATGACGATGACGATGACGATGACGATGACGATGACGATGACGATGACGATGACGATGACGATGACGATGACGATGACGATGACGATGACGATGACGATGACGATGACGATGACGATGACGATGACGATGACGATGACGATGACGATGACGATGACGATGACGATGACGATGACGATGACGATGACGATGACGATGACGATGACGATGACGATGACGATGACGATGACGATGACGATGACGATGACGATGACGATGACGATGACGATGACGATGACGATGACGATGACGATGACGATGACGATGACGATGACGATGACGATGACGATGACGATGACGATGACGATGACGATGACGATGACGATGACGATGACGATGACGATGACGATGACGATGACGATGACGATGACGATGACGATGACGATGACGATGACGATGACGATGACGATGACGATGACGATGACGATGACGATGACGATGACGATGACGATGACGATGACGATGACGATGACGATGACGATGACGATGACGATGACGATGACGATGACGATGACGATGACGATGACGATGACGATGACGATGACGATGACGATGACGATGACGATGACGATGACGATGACGATGACGATGACGATGACGATGACGATGACGATGACGATGACGATGACGATGACGATGACGATGACGATGACGATGACGATGACGATGACGATGACGATGACGATGACGATGACGATGACGATGACGATGACGATGACGATGACGATGACGATGACGATGACGATGACGATGACGATGACGATGACGATGACGATGACGATGACGATGACGATGACGATGACGATGGCGATGGCGATGGCGATGGCGATGGCGATGGCGATGGCGATGGCGATGGCGATGGCGATGGCGATGGCGATGGCGATGGCGATGGCGATGGCGATGGCGATGGCGATGGCGATGGCGATGGCGATGGCGATGGCGATGGCGATGGCGATGGCGATGGCGATGGCGATGGCGATGGCGATGGCGATGGCGATGGCGATGGCGATGGCGATGGCGATGGCGATGGCGATGGCGATGGCGATGGCGATGGCGATGGCGATGGCGATGGCGATGGCGATGGCGATGGCGATGGCGATGGCGATGGCGATGGCGATGGCGATGGCGATGGCGATGGCGATGGCGATGGCGATGGCGATGGCGATGGCGATGGCGATGGCGATGGCGATGGCGATGGCGATGGCGATGGCGATGGCGATGGCGATGGCGATGGCGATGGCGATGGCGATGGCGATGGCGATGGCGATGGCGATGGCGATGGCGATGGCGATGGCGATGGCGATGGCGATGGCGATGGCGATGGCGACGGCGATTGCGATGACGATGGCGATGGCGATGGTGATGGCGATGGCGATGGCGATGGCAATGGCGATGGCTACCCAACTAACATTTCCACCGAACGTGGCCATTCTTATGATTCTTTAGTAAAACCTAACAAGCACTTTATGCAACCTTTTTAAAGTGACATCTTCAAACATCTTCTGTAATATCAATTTTAGAAGCTTATTAGAATGACAGCTTGCAAACTCGGTAAGTCTTCTTTTTCTTATTTCTATTCGGCTTTAAAGAAAGCAGTTATCCAGCTCGTTACATGTATAAGAAATTTAATTCCGCCGAAGGCCCTACCGAGGCCTTATATAAAGTGAATCCTGTGGCACATCAATATTTTTAAGCTAAAAGAAGCTGAATTGTTAGTTGTGTTGGAGATGCCCAACATCAAAGCGCAAAGCCACAAAACAATCAACAAACTGATTTATATAGACACTGCATGGGGTTTTGTGCCTCTATTGGTAGGCACAAGGCACATGACAAATATGTCATATTACATATGACAGTATACGCTTCAACAAGTACACACTAACAGACAATGTGCGGATAGGTTAAAATGTTGAGCGTGTTGATCGACAATGTAAATAAACAGTGTTGATTGGCATTATGTGGACACTGCTTAATGTTCGTAATAGCTGGAAAAGTGTTTTTGTGGAGAAGAGAATTGTTAAAGCAATTTCCCAAAAAAATTGAAAATATTTTAAGAACTGAAAGTAGTTTTTTTCAATTGAATTTTTGTAGGACCTCGCGATTATATCATATGATTCCAACGATGAATTTGCGTAGTTTGCGCATTTGTCAATGTATTTCTTTTTTGATCTGCATTTTTTAAGTTTTCCTAATAATCAGATTGAGGTTTTTACGGAAATAAAAAAAAAAAAAGCTGCAGAATTAAACTCAAAACTAAAGCTGCAATTATTTTGTTTTTGGAAAGTATTTCAAATTTTCCTATTTTATTCAAAACAAACGATAATAATGTACAAAATAACAAAGTGAATAGAAGAAAATAAATCATTGGATTTAATGTTTTTTTTTTACATTTTAACTCCGTTTTCCAGGCGCGAACGCAGGGGGCGATTTTGAATAAACGTCGTGTCTGAAATGAATAAAGTAATTTTAATTAAACAGCATTGAATTCGACTCAAATGGAAACAGGGTTTTAACAGCTTTTTTTATCTATCACGTAATCGTCTAAGAATATTTTGCATCACACAGGTCCTTCTTAGATGTAGGTACCTTTACATTCTTATTATATTTAATTCCAAATATTTTACAAAAATAAACTTTTTATAAAAAAAGCTAAATAAGAGAAGAAATTATTTGATGCTACTTTTGCCTTTATTCACACTACTCCATAAAAATTCAAATACAATCACATTTGTATGATAATTATATATTTTCTTATGTCTGAAATGCGACCCAGGTTTGCCTGTAATTTTCCAAAGAACTGTTTTTAACGGTATACATTCCATAGAATTGTGTTTTTTTAATCTTCGAATTTCCTTGAAACGGCTTAACTAATTTTTATTAAATTTGTATGCAGTCGCCTCTGAAAAGTGTTAGCATTCCGTACCAATATTTAAAAAAAGAATATTATTTGATTACAAAAAACAATGTTTTGAATAACAAGCCAGTGGCGGATCCAGGGGGGTGGCTAGAGGGGCTAAAGCCCCCCCCCCACAGGCGGTTCTTAAAATCGATTGAAATATAGAAATCAGAATCAGGAGTCCGAAAAAATAACGAGGCTGGGGCTACGCAATTTATATGCTACGTATTTTTTTTAAGCTCCAAATTAATTAGGTTGGGGCTGACTTCTGAAGGGAATTGTACAAAAAACAAGTTCAGGGCTGCGGATAATTGACAGAAAATAGGGACAAAAAAAAAAAACAGCTCGCGAGTAGGGCTTGATAAGAATTGGACAAAAAAACTTAGTCGGGGCTAAGCAAATAATTCCTTTAAAACTTACCTTATTCCAGAAAGGCTTGACTCAAGGGACTGGCAGGTCCAAGTTGGGGCTAAAGCTTAAAGAGATAATTGAAAAAAACGGGGTCGGGGCTTAACAATTAACATGCCAAATGAAAAAATAATTCACCCTAAGAACTTCGCTAACTTTGCAAAAAAACGAAATTGGGGCTAAAAGCCGTGGAGAATTTGGGAACAACAAATCAAAATCTGAGTTTTCTCTGGGCACCCATAAAATCATGCGTGTGAATATTTGCAATCCCTCTGGACTCACGTGCAAATTTATTGACAGATTTTTTCTTCTTGTGGTTAAAGCTTGACGTGGTTGAAAATTGAAGGTATATACATTTTTTTTTCTATCTCCACTTAAAAATATTTTAAATGTTAAATATTAGAGATGTTATTGTACGTAATATCGTGGGAATGCCAAAATTCAATTACTTTCATATATAACTGTAGATTTTCACAAAAAAAACCTTTAACCTGAACTAAAACTTTTTTATATTAGTTATGTATAAATTATAAAAATGTATAAATTATATAATAAAATCAACATCGTCACAATAGTTAAAATAATTTGCGTTTTTCTCTTTTCACTCTAACAGCGAATGTTGCATTTCCCCGTCACTCGAAAACATTAAAAAAAAATAATTTCAAATAGAAAGAAATACAATAATTTATTATTATTATTAAATGGAAGTTGTCAATTAGATTTGAGAATGATTATTCTGTTCTGAAAGTTGCACTGATAGACCAAGGGCCTATAGCAAATTTTGGGAGTGGATTGCTAACCAAAACATGAGAATGATGGTCTGGCAGGTTTCTTTTTCAGCCTTTGGCGGGGGTGGGAGTTTGAAAATAGCGATTTTCCAGTTTATTTTTTCATAGGTATTACCACTTTAATAAATTTAAAAAATATTTTATGTGATGCTCTGTCATTTTCTTTAAGTCAAAACGTCAAAATCTTGGCAATCTGACCAATAGAACTCAAGATATTAGGTTCTTAAGCGAACCTTAATTGATTTTTTTGGAGACTTTGTTTTGTTGAATTTTTGTGTTTTATAATTCTCCAAGAAAAAGACAATAAGGTCCTCTTAACCTCCTCCTCGATGACGATGACGATGACGATGACGATGACGATGACGATGACGATGACGATGACGATGACGATGACGATGACGATGACGATAACGATGACGATGACGATGACGATGACGATGACGATGACGATGACGATGACGATGACGATGACGATGACGATGACGATGACGATGACGATGACGATGACGATGACGATGACGATGACGATGACGATGACGATGACGATGACGATGACGATGACGATGACGATGACGATGACGATGACGATGACGATGACGATGACGATGACGATGACGATGACGATGACGATGACGATGACGATGACGATGACGATGACGATGACGATGACGATGACGATGACGATGACGATGACGATGACGATGACGATGACGATGACGATGACGATGACGATGACGATGACGATGACGATGACGATGACGATGACGATGACGATGACGATGACGATGACGATGACGATGACGATGACGATGACGATGACGATGACGATGACGATGACGATGACGATGACGATGACGATGACGATGACGATGACGATGACGATGACGATGACGATGACGATGACGATGACGATGACGATGACGATGACGATGACGATGACGATGACGATGACGATGACGATGACGATGACGATGACGATGACGATGGCGATGGCGATGGCGATGGCGATGGCGATGGCGATGGCGATGGCGATGGCGATGGCGATGGCGATGGCGATGGCGATGGCGATGGCGATGGCGATGGCGATGGCGATGGCGATGGCGATGGCGATGGCGATGGCGATGGCGATGGCGATGGCGATGGCGATGGCGATGGCGATGGCGATGGCGATGGCGATGGCGATGGCGATGGCGATGGCGATGGCGATGGCGATGGCGATGGCGATGGCGATGGCGATGGCGATGGCGATGGCGATGGCGATGGCGATGGCGATGGCGATGGCGATGGCGATGGCGATGGCGATGGCGATGGCGATGGCGATGGCGATGGCGATGGCGATGGCGATGGCGATGGCGACGGCGATTGCGATGACGATGGCGATGGCGATGGTGATGGCGATGGCGATGGCGATGGCGATGGCGATGGCGATGGCAATGGCGATGGCTACCCAACTAACATTTCCACCGATCGTGGCTATTCTTATGATTCTTTAGTAAAACCTAACAAGCACTTTATGCAACCTTTTTAAAGTGACATCTTCAAACATCTTCTGTAATATCAATTTTAGAAGCTTATTAGAATGACAGCTTGCAAACTCGGTAAGTCTTCTTTTTCTTATTTCTATTCGGCTTTAAAGAAAGCAGTTATCCAGCTCGTTACATGTATAAGAAATTTAATTCCGCCGAAGGCCCTACCGAGGCCTTATATAAAGTGAATCCTGTGGCACATCAATATTTTTAAGCTAAAAGAAGCTGAATTGTTAGTTGTGTTGGAGATGCCCAACATCAAAGCGCAAAGCCACAAAACAATCAACAAACTGATTTATATAGACACTGCATGGGGTTTTGTGCCTCTATTGGTAGGCACAAGGCACATGACAAATATGTCATATTACATATGACAGTATACGCTTCAACAAGTACACACTAACAGACAATGTGCGGATAGGTTAAAATGTTGAGCGTGTTGATCGACAATGTAAATAAACAGTGTTGATTGGCATTATGTGGACACTGCTTAATGTTCGTAATAGCTGGAAAAGTGTTTTTGTGGAGAAGAGAATTGTTAAAGCAATTTCCCAAAAAAATTGAAAATATTTTAAGAACTGAAAGTAGTTTTTTTCAATTGAATTTTTGTAGGACCTCGCGATTATATCATATGATTCCAACGATGAATTTGCGTAGTTTGCGCATTTGTCAATGTATTTCTTTTTTGATCTGCATTTTTTAAGTTTTCCTAATAATCAGATTGAGGTTTTTACGGAAATAAAAAAAAAAAAAGCTGCAGAATTAAACTCAAAACTAAAGCTGCAATTATTTTGTTTTTGGAAAGTATTTCAAATTTTCCTATTTTATTCAAAACAAACGATAATAATGTACAAAATAACAAAGTGAATAGAAGAAAATAAATCATTGGATTTAATGTTTTTTTTTTACATTTTAACTCCGTTTTCCAGGCGCGAACGCAGGGGGCGATTTTGAATAAACGTCGTGTCTGAAATGAATAAAGTAATTTTAATTAAACAGCATTGAATTCGACTCAAATGGAAACAGGGTTTTAACAGCTTTTTTTATCTATCACGTAATCGTCTAAGAATATTTTGCATCACACAGGTCCTTCTTAGATGTAGGTACCTTTACATTCTTATTATATTTAATTCCAAATATTTTACAAAAATAAACTTTTTATAAAAAAAGCTAAATAAGAGAAGAAATTATTTGATGCTACTTTTGCCTTTATTCACACTACTCCATAAAAATTCAAATACAATCACATTTGTATGATAATTATATATTTTCTTATGTCTGAAATGCGACCCAGGTTTGCCTGTAATTTTCCAAAGAACTGTTTTTAACGGTATACATTCCATAGAATTGTGTTTTTTTAATCTTCGAATTTCCTTGAAACGGCTTAACTAATTTTTATTAAATTTGTATGCAGTCGCCTCTGAAAAGTGTTAGCATTCCGTACCAATATTTAAAAAAAGAATATTATTTGATTACAAAAAACAATGTTTTGAATAACAAGCGCAGTGGCGGATCCAGGGGGGTGGCTAGAGGGGCTAAAGCCCCCCCCCCCCACAGGCGGTTCTTAAAATCGATTGAAATATAGAAATCAGAATCAGGAGTCCGAAAAAATAACGAGGCTGGGGCTACGCAATTTATATGCTACGTATTTTTTTTAAGCTCCAAATTAATTAGGTTGGGGCTGACTTCTGAAGGGAATTGTACAAAAAACAAGTTCAGGGCTGCGGATAATTGACAGAAAATAGGGACAAAAAAAAAAAAACAGCTCGCGAGTAGGGCTTGATAAGAATTGGACAAAAAAACTTAGTCGGGGCTAAGCAAATAATTCCTTTAAAACTTACCTTATTCCAGAAAGGCTTGACTCAAGGGACTGGCAGGTCCAAGTTGGGGCTAAAGCTTAAAGAGATAATTGAAAAAAACGGGGTCGGGGCTTAACAATTAACATGCCAAATCATCTTCATCAGCTATTAAAAAAATTTATTGAATTTATTGAAGTTTGGAAAGGACAATGTCTGTCGAGACAGAGATGGAGATTTTATAGGAGAAGTTGATATAAAGACAGAGCCATTTTTACATAATTTGCCGCCCTGGGCACTTTTTTTCTGCCGCCCATAAAATGTTTGTTTGGTCACCGTTAAAAAAAGATGATAGTTCAAGTAAACAATGATTATAATGATAGCACCTAAATTTGTCAAGAAAAATAAAAAAATAAGTAATAGTACGTAATTAAATATCTTTTATTATAGTGTGGTGAATATGCCCAGTTATGTAAACAACCACCCATTAGTACATCTTTGAGTGAAATAAATAATTCAATCCATCACGGTTGGTATCCAGCCTCGTTCGTACTGGAATATTGACGAAACCTTTTTGGAAAGCACCTTCTAGTAGACCCTAGAAAATTCTAGAACCCTTTATTCGGGTATAAATACAGGCGCACCAGTCCGAAAGGGCAGTTTGATTTTGGAAGTGAATGAATAAATGTCAGTGTGAATAAAGAGTTGCATACTTGTGCTTGGTTATACTAAAAGTAACGGAAGAAAAAGTATTTGAAATAAAAAGCATTTTATTTTGTGAATTAATTGCAGTTTCAGTTTGAATAAAGGAAATAAGTTTTATTTGCGAACCCTTATGCTGCATTTACACGAATGGCAAAATGCCATTATATCTGTCGAATTATAGCCATTTTTCTTTTCATCGTGTAAACGCTCAAAATACTGGCAATATTTTTGCCAAAATGAAATGGCAGAGATAATTTGGCATAAAATGCCAAAAATTAATATGAATATGTGTAAACACATTACTGACGCCATTTTCCGAAATTATGCCATTGTAAATAAGAATGAACTTGCTCATTCTTTTATGGCATGTTTTCAGTATTTTGAAATCTGCCATTATTTGAACTCGTGTAAATGCATGTCATAAAACAATTATTTCTGCCATTTTTTTACCATTTTTTTGGCAGAAATATTGGCAACTTTGCCAGTCGTGTAAATCCGGCATTAGTAAAATATTACAATAGCTTCACTAGTAGTCCAGTAACCTTGTCGTTAGTATGTAAGGCACCGTTTGCGTCAATTCTAGTATTTCTGATATTTTGCTAAGTTGTTCAGGATAATGGCCTAGTAACTAACCTAAGTTTTCGACCTCGAGCGTCGACCGCTTCATGGTCAAAAATCGAAAAAAACCGCGATTTTGTCGCGCTTTTCCCAACTATTGGCAATTTTAGTCCTAAAGAAGTAATTTTAAATAAAAACATTGTTCTACGATTTCAAAGTAACCTACTTTGCTCCAATTTGAGCTCAAAACCATCTCTGTAGACCGAATGGTTTCCAAAATACTGCATTTCAAAATTTTGCGATAAAAAAACAAAATATAACAAGTAGTTTTATCAAACAGTATAATGGAAAATAAAGAATGGTTGACATAAATGCATCAAAGCACTGGAGCGTGTAGATTGAGCCAAAATAATAGGACAATCATACCGGAAGGGGGGTCTATATACCCCCGTTAATATGGGAGGGGAAATTATCCAACAAAATGACTTAACACAGAAATAACACTATTGAAAAACAATGGTAACACCCACATTATTCTCCTATAGCTTATCTTGAACCTAGAAACCCATTCTTGAATTTTCTTTTTAAATAAAGCTATTTTGATCGATACTTTTTGAGAAATTAATTTCCAAACTCAGCATTCAGAAAAGAATTTTCTACTATTTATAGAAACAGCATACTTGGAGGAAATTTCTTTTTCAATATTTTGAGATTCGAAATTCATTTCTCAAAAGTATCGATCAAAATAACTTTATTTAAAAATAAAATTCAAGAATGGATTTCTGGGTTCAAGATAAGCTATAAGAGAATATTGTGGGTGTTACCATTGTATTTCAATAGTGTTGTTTCTACTTTAAGTAATTTTTTTAGATAATTGCCCATCCCATCTTAACGGGGGTATATCGACCCTTCCGATATGAATGTCCTATTTTTTTGGCTCAACGTACACGCTCCAGTGCTTTGATGCATTTATGTCAACCACTCTTTATTTTCCATTATATTGTTTGATAACACTACTTGTTATATTTTTTTTTCTAGCGCTTAATTTTGAAATGCTGTATTTTGGAAACCATTCGGTCTACAGAGATGGTTTTGGGCTCAAATTGGATGAAAGTAGGTTACTTTGTAACAATGTTTTTATCTAAAATCACTTTCTTAGAACTAAAATCGCCAATAACTGAAAAAGCGACACGCGAGGTCGAAAACTTAGAATATTTACTAGGGCAATGTTCTGAACAACTCAGACAAAAATCAGAAATACCAGATTTGACGCATACGTGAATGTATATAGTTACTGTACTATAGGTACATTTTTGTAGAATTTAATTTAACGCGGCATTTTAAAAACATAACAAAATTATCAGTCTTTGTTTATAGGTATAGGAGGTAATATTTTTTTATATAATTTTTCGGCGTACTTTTAAAGATGAAAATCGATCTGTTTTTGCATCAACGTCGATGGTGTTTGTAATATCATTTGCAATTCTAATGACAGCTAGGCTATTGAGCTTCTCATAGAACTGCGCAGATAATCTTTAATGCATTTTAAGGCTTAAATAAATTCACACTTTTGTGATTCAATTGGACATCAAAAAATTTAATTTTAAAACTTCGTAGTTTATTAATAAATATAGGCCACCAAAATTTATTATCGAACGTAGCTTGATGAAAGTGTTATATATTAAATAATACATGTATGTATGGTTAAATCTTCGTTTGGTCAAGTTCTTCATGATTGATTTATTAATAATTATGTCCAATAATTGATGTCCAATTGAATCACAAAAGTGTGCATTTATTTAAGTCCTTATGCGTTTGGAATTCAATTTGGTTTCCGAGACATAGGCATTTAAAAGCTCCATACAAAGTGCAACTTCTTTCTCTTTAAATAAAAAGCGTGGGAGTGAGCAATTATTCTTTTACAGAAATGGCACTAGAGGTACATCGCCTGACATTTTTTTTTTTTCGAAAATCGGAAGTCGGTCGGCTAAATTCGTGGTGGTTGTTATCAGGTAGAATAGAAAGGAATCATCTGTTTGCGTCGAAGCAAGGCGACGGATTTTTTCTTTGATAGTTTATGCGGGAAAGAAAAACATGTTCATGTCTAAGTATATATTTATACATTCGTGTATTATCCATTTACGGTTTTATCAACATTATTAGAGATTTGTACAGCGTCATTGAAAATTTGCGCCTCCCAAAATTCGACGCCCTCCAAAATTTGCTGCCCTAGGCAATTGTCCCTATGGTAAAAATGGCATTGTATAAGGAGTTTGTTATTTATTTACAAAAAAAGAGGTCAATTTTTCTACGAAGTGCTTCCCAAAATATTCTGTAGACGAATCATTTTTAACCGAATATTCAACATACCTACTCTTGTTTCTTCAATAATATTCACATATGTTTCTTTATATTTACATGTTTTTTCGTTAATATGTACATATGTTTCCTTTTATAGAAACTGATACGAAGTTCATAAATTTAGTAAACGTTTTCATATGAAACCTTTTCATAACAAAAGATACTCCTGGAGGGTTTGTCACTTCCTCGGTATAAGAATGTAGCCCTAAAAAAATTTTAAGCGGACGACCGACGCACAACCGACGTGCTGAGAGGTTGCAACAGAAAAGAAATATATCAGTATTAGTGTTAATTTTTCATAGAACCCGATTCTAAGAAATTCAAAACCAAATAACAACTGTTCCAGATATTGAATTAAGTGATTTTTACCGTTGATGTTTGACTTTCTATATGACCAATTTTTGGTCCAATAAGCTACCGATTGATTAAGAACGAAAATTGTATAACTGTATAATTAAGATTTATTGCAGTATACAAAATTAAGATATTAAAGTGTCCAGATATAAAGCTGAGTTATTTGACTTAAATGAGTCTCCAAGTGCAATTATAGCAATCCACATTAACAACATTTGCAAATTGCACCTAAAAATGCCATATTTATAATATTAAAACATTTCTATCTCTGATGAAATTGCATTTGAATTTCTTGACACTATTGTATAATATGAATCTTATATCTATGTACTTGAAATTACACCCAATGTGCAGTATACATTGCTATTTAGTAAACTGAATCCTTGCATGCAATAAGGATATAAAATAACTTTAGCATTTCCTTAACCCAACGCCTCAACAAGAAATATGCGAGTAAATTTACAAACTCACCTCCGTTATACCTTTATACCGATTCTCTCCTTAAACTCCTTCGAAATTAACCTCTTTAGAATGTTTAACATTTCTGCAACAACAAAAAAAAAAAACAACAAAACAAATCAAAAGCAAATCCTTAAGGGGATGACCATGTTATGGTTTTCGGCACGAATACTGTTTTATACAACAACCTATAGTACCTGTAAGCAGTTTCTATATTGTTTAACAGATTAAAGAGCTCAATTCACTTGAACTGCTTCCTGTTCGGATCTTCATCAGGGCCGGTGAACCTTTAATTCTTTGATAATTTCTCAAAAGGAGTTTGTTTTTTGTTCTTTTTCATCACAACTTCCACGTATAGTAAACTACTTGTGAGACACAAAAAAACGTTCAATCTGAATTACGATGCATAATAGTCATGAGTCCTGTGTGCACTTTTAAGAAGTTGTGTGTGGTGGTTGGCCATTTTTTTTAAGTTGGAAGAACTACCAGCACAAATCTACCTCCATTTACGACACAAAGTACGAACAATGAACTCAGGTGTGTTCCTTAGGGTAGCTGCTTTATAGCTTTCACTTAGCGTTAGCCGCAGTCTCACTCTCTCTCTTTCACCTCTATTTTAATAAACTGTGAAAGACCCGAACAAAAGAAGCCAGCCAAGACATAGCTACATAAAATAAAAGGATACTTTTAGAGTTCAATTCCTTTGAGACATGCACATGAGCATGTGCATGTGCTCCCAAAGTGCACAACGTTTAAATGTTATGAGGACACTTGCACCTGTTGCCGCGTGATGGTCTGGAAGGTTGGTATATCTCAGACTTGCGTGTGGAAAAGGAAAGTTTTTTTATGCATAAATAAGGAATATAAATTCTACTTTGAGTAACTGAAAACTAAGATGTCCTATAAATTCATCCAAGAATGCCGATGCTTGAATATTAACCTCAAAGTGACGCTCATTTATAGGATCTAATAAGAGGTGTTGTGAAGTAAATGATCGGATGTTTATTTCAATGTAAAAAAGAAAGTATGTCATTAATAATGGAAAACAATATCAGCCAAATGGCCGCCACAGCTACGCTTACACAACAATATCCTTTAATGAAATTTTCCATCACCAAATCGCAAAGCGGCTGCTGTGTGCCCCCAATAGCTTCACGAATTTCATGTTTGAGGTCTTGAATCGACGCTGGGCTGTTGACGAAGACCTTGTCTTTCACGGTGACCCCAAAGGAAGAAGTCGCAAGGTGTTAAATCACAATATCTCAGTGGCCAATTGTGATCACCTCTTCGAGAGATAACACGAGAGATAATGGTTTCGTTGCTTGTGTGGCACGTAGCGCCGCCGCCGTCTTGTTGAAAGTAAACGTTGTCCAAATCAATACCATCCAATTCCGGCCATAAAAAATTATTGATCATCTCTCGATAGCGCAATTCTTTCACCGTAGATGTTGCTCCAGCTCCATTTTCGAAAAAGTAATTTAAGGTCCAATGACCCCGCCGCCGCGCTGGCCGGACCATAAACCGCACCAAACAGTTACTCGTGTAGGATGGAGAGGCTTTTCGACAATAAATCTTGGGTTTTGCAAGCCCCAGATGCAACAATTCTGCTTGTTGACGCAGCCACCGAGGTGGAAATGGTCCTCATTAGTCAAGGTGATTTTTCGATGAAATTCCGCATCATTTTCATGCAATTTTTATAGTGAATTTTAATAATTTCTATGCGTTGTTGAAGAGTGTATCGTTCCATTTTTATTAATGTCGTAGTTTCTAACTGTCAAATGTCAAAAAATTACAGCTTCAGAAGTGACAACTACCGAAACCTCTTATTGGAAAACCCTTTATATACAAAGGTTTAAAAATTATGAGTTTCAAGTTAGCAAAACAACATTCACGAATCGAAAAAATGGTTAATTGGATAATTTGTTGTTAATTAGTTGTGACAATTTCGAATTTGTCGTTCAATGTATTCTATGTTTTGTTAGAAAAGCACCCTCAGAAAAGTAGTAAAAACTCTTTACAGTGAATGATTTATAGCTTAATAATTTGCGTTTAATTAGTAGTTAATAAGTTGTAAAATTTTTATTTTCATCGTGCTATGTTTTCTCTGTTTTTTTGGCTGTTTTGCTAATTTGATATCAAGTAAGTAAAGCAACACCTCAAAACGGGATTTAAACTTCTAGTATTGAATAGTTTATTGCTTTATAGTTTGTCGCTTAGTCGATTAGTCTTTAATTAGTTGTTGTTTAAATTTCGTCGTGCTATGTTTTCTGTTTTTTTTTTTGCTGTTCATCTATTTCGATGCCAATTTGGCAAGGAAACACATCAACACGAGGTTAAAACTTTGCTAACTTGGCATCAAATTAGCAAAACAGCAACAAAAACATAGCACGATGAAATTGAAAATGTCACAACTAATTAACGGATAACCTTTAAGCTATAAATCATTCACTATAAAGAGTTCTTACTACTTTTCTGAGAGGGTGCTTTGCTAACTTAATATCAAGTTAGCAAAGCAACACAAACAATATAGAAAACATTGAACAACAAACTCGAAATTATCAAAAACTAATTAACGACTAACTAACGGCAAATTATCCAATTTACCATTTTTCTATTCGTGAGTGTTGTTTTGCTAACTTGGCACTCATTTAAAAATTTTATTTCACCTATTGGCGAAAAACAAAAATTAAAACATCATTTTAAACTCTTTATTTATTTACAAAATCAAATTTATAAAAGAAATATTATATACAACTATTTTAATACATTTTTCATTAGTTTTTAATCAAACGTTTTATCGGTGACTTTTTAGGTATTCCCATTCGAACATCTATCAACGAACTGTAATCGGGCAGCTGTGCATCCGAACAGGCACTGCAACCACAAGCCGATGGTATTTCAATCTGCAATTATTAATAACAAAATTCAATCATTATAGTCTGTTAAAAACTTCATACAAAAATTTGATCACGAAACTTACATCTTTGTTAATTTTAGTTCCATCTTCACAAGTTAAAGCAACTGAAATAGTTTTGTAGGCTTCAATTGAACAACAGAAACACATCTTGTCTTGCCCAAAAGATTCTAAAAACAAAATCATACACCGATATTATTCAAAAAAGAAGGTCTTGACAATTATGTACTCAGATACATACCCACGTTATATTTTGAACCTGACTCACAAGAACCATAGCACTCAGTGAATCCACGAATTGGTTCTTTGTTCAGGCAAATTCCATGTCCTGGTTTCTTGATTCGAACAAGTCCGGTAGTTTGACTCTCGGAAAGTGATGCAGGCAAACAATTCTCTAAAACAAAAATTCCTTTAAAAAACTGCTCAAAAAACCATTATGAAATGAGTTTTTATACTTTGACTCTCAGAAACTGGTTTACAGATCTTGCAACAACCAACATTTTCTAATTGTTCTGGTGGGCATGCACTAACATCCGCACAGACGTCCTTCGAAGAAGTTACCAATAACTGACCATCGTTATCTTCGCAAGTGAATGTCGTACAGTTATCATCGCTAAACCATTGACTGCCCACTGAATAGAGCTTCTCATCATAGATACATTGAGTTTGAACACAACTGCCACAGCATTTAGTGAGATCCAAACGCTTATATTCGTAACCTTTCTTACACTTTGTGTCACATTTCTCGGTGATTTCGATAACTTGAGTTTTCTCATTTGGACCATAGGTGCACTGTTTTTTGAGACAGGGCTCTTTGGGAACATTCCATGTGTCACCCAAGGCTTTGAGTGTTTCGATTTCATTGATTTCGACAATGCACTGATCCTTGGGAGGAGCTGGATGAGATTAAAATTTGATTAAAAGTTCTGGGTGTATTTCAAAGACCTAAAACTTACAACACACTACACTCGGGCAACAGTGGCCAGTAGTAGTGACAATCTTGAATTCATAGAATTTCTGAGAACATGTCGTAGCCAACTCAGGACATGTTTTAGTATCACAAACGATGGTTTGCGTCGGACAGCAGCCAGAAAAGTCATTAACAAGTTTTTCTCCAGCTTGGAGTGGCACATACTCAGGGAAGGGCTCGCATTCAGAGACAGGCTTGCATTCTAGAAATAGTTAAGATGTTAGCATAAATTGTTGATAAGATTGAAGCATCAAAATTCCTACCACAAATGAATTGAGGGCAACCATCGGATCCAATTTTCTGCTTCTTAAATTGATTAGCCCCACATTTGGGGAATGGAGCATCAGGGCATGTAACAGGAGTTGGTACTTTAGGCTCAGGAACTATTTAAAAAAAACTGTACTTAGTTAGGTCCAAGGAAACACCTTTAAAATACTTACCACAAATATATTTCGGGCAACATTCTTCTGAAGAACTCATCTTCGAAGGCATGTAACCTTCAGAACAAATACTCTCTTGAACAAGACACTGCTGAACAGAACACTCTGTCTTTCCATTGCTATGACACGTACATTCAGTACATTTGTCCTTCTTCCACGTCTCTCCCACGGCATGGGCACCATCATCGCACTTGATACATTGTTCCTCAGCGACACATTTATCATTGTCCATGACCTTACCTGGTGGACAGAAACATCCCTCAGTCTTTTCGCCAACACAGTCTAGTCCTTTATTCTTTGTATTAATCAGAGCTCGAGTTTGAATATTTTCAACTTCAAACATTTCAGTATTCTTGATAGTGTCACAGGTCTTCAGACAACCACAAGGTTCATACACCATAGAAGCCGGACAGTCATAGGGACACAAATCGGGACTTCTCCAATTTAGACAAACTCCATTTCTGGCACATTCCCTTGCATAGGCTGCCAAGGAATTACAAGCACCCTTCTGGTCATTACCAGGCTTGCACATATCCTGCTGACAAGCGGACACATAAGTCATAGGCTCAACAATCGTATTACATTCTCCGAAAAGTTCAGCATCAAAGAATTTCAGACACGGGTCTCTCTCGGGTGGCAGAGGTAAGCACATTTCGACGGGCACTTCTTCACTCAAACACTCATCCTCGCCCAAACCTAATTTGGGTTCATCTGCCTTCCAGCTTTCAGCAATGTCACAAACTTCTACCGGCGACGGGTTAGACTTCCAAGCCCTCTTCTTAGCCGGATTCATTTTCAGATCATCTTCGGGATTTCCATTGCAGTCACCACAAAGACCTTCCATTTTGCTGCCATATTTAATGCTTGGTACACGTATCTGTGAAAAATGATTGAGTCATGTTAGAGAAATAATATGAGGTTCCCAAACCTGCAATAAACTTTCCATCAGGTGAATTCTGCATAAGACTTTTCTTGCTGAATTCACAAATCTCCTCGAGTTTTTCAAAGAAATTTGATTTCTAAAGTCTTGCAGAAATTCACCTGATGACCAATTTTTTTTATTTCTTAAGGCGACTTACCGAATATGCCATATCATCGAAGGAGCTAGTCACTTCGACATTCGACTCAGGTAACGTGAGTTTCAATTCGTTCCTATTGGTCTCGGTAATACCCAGCCAGGTATCCTTGAATGGCAGCTTCTTCACTTCCATGCCATCGATTAGCACCTGAACCGATTTATTGGGTACAACACGTTGAATATGAATTATGTGTTCGCCGTGTAGAATATGAAGTGATTTGGCACAGCTTGTGTTAGGTCCCATCGATGGGCGTCCCAATTTCTTGCAATCATCCATTGTAACATAGACCTATAGTATATAAGGAAAGGGTTATTAGGGGGGGCGGGGGGTTCAAATATGCATGTAGATAGCTTTATTGGATGCTCAATATGTGGAATGTTTGGTTTAAAGATTAGAACGAGTATGAATGACGGTGTGATGTGTCATAATAAAAGCGAAAAGTAGACCAGGGAGAGAGGGGTTATAGAATCACCATCAAATTTATGTCTGATTTAGTGCAATAAAAGGGATTTAGGTTTTCCTTACAAATTTTATTTTGTTTTTGGAATTGTATGTGGATTTGCCTAAGCGCTTAAAATAGAAGAGCATTATCATAGCCCACCAATAAACCGAAATGATTTTTTTTGAAATACTTTTTGGATTTTGTTTTAGTGCAAAATAATTTTAAGGTACCTTATCATTTCGGGTACTTCTTTCTATTTCTCAAATTTTGTCATTTGGTTTTAGAACAAATTGTTTTTTCATTTCAAATTCAATAAAAAACTTTGATTTAGATAATAATAAATTACACAAAATTAAAAAAAGACTACGTATCCCTTAAGTGGTTTCGACCAACATTAACATAACGCAGGTGGACGAATAAAATATATTTTTTTTTAAATAAATGGCAAAATTTTCATCCCGCTCACTTTTGATGATTGCCAACTAATGGTTCTTGAAATGAAATTTCAGCTAATAAATCTCAAAATTAAGAACTTGATTCCATAGAATAAAACTAAAATTCATCTCTATGAAAAAAAATTCTTACTTAAAGTTACTAAATGTTTGTAATTTTATGTTGTCAAGTACAACCGAATGGCATAAATAATAAAATTTTAAAAAACGAACTAAAATACAATTTTTAAATTTTAGGATTTACTACAAAATAGTTTATAAAAGTAATATCTAAAGCATGGAAACTAAAAAAAATTTCAAAAACATGAGATTAATTATTTTTAATTGCTTAGTTTGAGCTTAACAAAAAAGGTATCAATTGTTTTCTTAAACTAATAATAAGTTATGGACAAAAAATTTCAAAATTGTTGAAGTGGTTTTTTTAAAAATTATTTATTTTTTTATATAAAATTTTGAATTATGTTTAATAATAAAATTTGGAATGTGAATTTAAAAAGAATTATTTATGTATATAAACATAATAACTAACTATATTTCCAAGAAAAAAAACCTTTAGGTGGTTTTGAAAAGTCGAATTTTCAAAAACTAAAACTCTTATAAGAGCATCTTCTGCGCCTACATTAAATTATTTGGCCGCAATGAAATATGGCACCAAAAATAATATGAAAAATTTATATAGGAAACAACAAAAACAACACAAACCTTAAAATTTGTAAAGTGGGGTAATTTTTCATTTTTAATTTTGGGGTGAAACATTATGAAATATGGCCCAAGCTTTTATACCTAAACAAAAATAAAAATATGTCCTAAAAACCGGACATTTTTTGTGTAAGATTATTTTAATCAGATTTACTAAATTTTAAAACGATAGTTTTGGGATAGTGTTTAAGTAATCGTACTGTTAAAGACAAACATTTGATAACAGACCAACTGATGACAAAGGCGCCTGCCAGGCGACTAGAGCATAGCCTAACTGGAGCGATGGAGTCGTGCAAGCCGGACAGAGGCCCCAAAAAGGAAGTTAAAATCCTTGAACCAAATTTGACCCATGGCAAGGTACTTTTAAGGCGCTCCTTGACCGACATAAAGCATTTAAAAGGATTATAGTTCTGCGACAGTGATTAAACTAATCGTACACAAAAATCACTTGATTTTAATGTATGAAGTACGATTTTCAGTTTTTTGTTTTTGTTGCTTTTCATTTTTTTTTTAATTTGAATTTTTTTTTTTTTAAGTTTTGGATAACAGTAATATTAAAAATTTAAATACAAAAAAAAAAAGAAAATTATATCAACTGCACCGTTTTTGATAAAATCAAAACATTTTTGATAAAATCAAAACCAGGAAAATGGTTGTACTAGAGGTACCAAAATTACTTTTCCTAATGTTATAATTTAGAGATGACTTAAATTTGTTTTGAGTAAAATAAACCATACATGAAATTTTAAATAGCAAATTCAAATAAATTGAATATCTCCAAATTTTTAAGAAAAATAAACTTTTCTCCTCCGGTTTTCAATGTTTGACTACAAATTGATAAGAGCATTGAGCTTTAAAAAGAAAATAAATAATTTATTTTTTTTTTTTTTCAATATTAAATCGGGCTTTTTTTTTAATTAATTAATTAATTACATAAAATGTTTACAAAATATGTATTGGTTTGAATTTTTTTTAAATGCTGAGCTTGGAAACAAATTTTTCAAAAAATATATATGAAGGTAGAGGTACATATAAAAATTATTAAAAATTAAATAAAAAAAGGCATTCCTAGCTCTACAAAAAGGTATAAAAAAGGCATTAAGTAACCGTTGTTTTTTAATAATTTGTTTCTCTTTAAGAAAAATTCTTATAGAAAAAGCGCAAGCGGAGGGAAAAGACCCCCCCCCCCCGGAAATAAAATTATGGGGTTTTTTGAGCCAATTGCGCTTTTGTACTTCTTTTTGAAGAAGCAAGAGAATCCGTGGAAGCCTACACGTCCAAAATACCATCTTGGACAAAATATATCATGACCAACTTAGCTGGTACTGCCATGTACAAAGAAATTGCCACGAGAACCCAATTTAAAAGGCAATAGCACAAGGCGCTCCAACACTATCGCGGAAGAAATAAAGGCGCAAAAACTCCTGGATGAAACAAACGACACCTGCATGTTGTTGGCCTCAGACTTGAACTAATCAAAACCGGGAGGCCTGTCGACGTTTTCTGAGGTCAACCCGGCGAAACCCACAAGTGGAACCTTAGGCGAAGCAGTCGAGTGGGAGAGTTGTGGCCCCCCTCGAGATCATGATAATCGCCGGTAAAATGAAGAAGAATAAGTTCTTGTTTTGGATTACGCCCGAATATCTCGTAAGTGGCTCGGTTGATTCTGTTTGGAGAAGACATGGGAGTTGAATATTTTGTTTTGTCTGAGTGTGAGTTTGATTGGTTGCATATTCGAGATAATCTCAGAAACCAATCATAGACAATCATTCTGCATTTTTCTTCCAAAGTCTTATCGTTCAAAAACCGATGGGACCGTCCAACATTAAGTGATTAATCAGTACATTTGCCTAACTAAATACTGTCTTTTAAAAAAATAAATATTTGCTCTCATTCAAAAAAAAGTTGAAAATTTGATTAGTAAAATAACTCGGTTATACGTATTATTTTTTTTTTTTTTTTTGTCAAAGACAATGCCAGATAGAATTTGTTATTTTCTTCAAAGAACTTTCAAGCCATTTAGTCTCTTGACCCATTATAATATCACACTGTATTTTGAATAAAATATTGACGTCTTCCGAGTGAATGCTTAACTACTAAACTGTATTTTTAGTCAATTACAATTAAGGTCACGTCAATATCTTGATTTTTTTTTCATGTTTAAAAGTTAATCGTGATGAATTTTTAAGAAGCGATCACAATTTTGTCCAATACAATTTGTATAGAGAAGTTAAAAAGGAGATGAGTGAACTCTAAATTTAAAATTTGACATCAATTTTCGTGTGTTTTTTCTCTTTAGATAATCAAAGTTGGAAAGAATTAAATAAAAAATAGATGATAAAGTTAAACTAAACACGACTTGGTACATAAAACAAACCGAATCGGAATGGAATGCAATGAAATGAAATGAAAAACAGAACACAACTCACCTGGAACGTATGCACCCCAGTTGGAACAATATCCCTCGAAAGTAAATAAGTACAATTGCCATTAAAAGTGAAATTCTTTCTATCGTATGTAAGATATTTGGATGTGCCAAACGAATCGCAAATACAATCCTTGCATTCGATAATTGGTATGCATGTATCACCCTGGCGCAATGTACCTTCTGGACAATAACATCCACTGAAACAGGCATCCGGCAGCAGAGGGCAATCATCTCCATTCAAATTATCGCAGGATGGCTCGCAACGTCGCTTATAACAATCTGAGTGTACCAATGGCGCTGGACAGGATATCTCTACACAAACAAAAAGATAAACAAAAAACATTCCGTCAATCCAACAAAAAATACAAACAAGTAAACCAAAATATTTCCAATTATTATTGTGACTCCACGATTCCGCACGCAAAAATTCAACTTACCGCACTGATGCACCGCTCTCCATGTGTCCAATTGAACCAGAGGACTCACTGCCAGGCACTGTTTAACGAATCCTTGTAGAATTGAACATTTGCACGATTTTGAATCTTCCTTATTGGCCTTAAGGCACTCGCAAGTTGTTTCAATGCATTTTGAGACGAATTGTTTGTAATTAACAGCTTTACCGCACTTCAGGAATGACACATGTCTGCAAAAAAATTAAGGACTTTAATTTAAAAAAAAGAACTTTTCACCATCTTAGCTTCACTTACTTTATTGCATTGCACAGGGACAGGGCTTTCATTTGAATATCCCTTGGACAAACTTGTGGATAGCACTCTTCCTTGGGAATGTCATTGTCAAACCAACTGTCTCCGAATTTGTTTGTATTGCTGGACACAGTACCATTGGGGTAACGTTTATCATCGGCTGGATTGCCATTGAAATATCCACACAATCCGTCCACGGTTTTGATGAATTTCTCAGATATTCCGATTTTAATTCCACCAATTTCGTCATACTGGGCCCAGAACCCATGCAAATGTGACACCACCAAGATTGTATTACCTGGCTGTGAGATGGTAAATATCGACTTGGCGAGTGGGGACTTTGCCAATTGCCTTGGCTCGTAGGTGAAACCATTGAATTTGAGTTTTTGATTTGGCATTATGGTTAGAACGGCATACGAAGAGATGTCCTTAATGACAAGTACCTTGCGACAGATCTTACGGTTTTCGGTGCAATTCAGTTGAACTATAAAATACAAATAAAAAATAGCAAGTGTCCTTCAATGATTGTTATTCAAACTCGCATACCTGAAATGTACCACGATGAATTGACCAAATCCCTTGCCAGAATATGGCTACAAGTTTCATACTTAAAATCAGTTCCGTCAAAAGTTATAAACGACTTGCCACTCAACTCACACACACGATCTTTTTGTGGACGTAGAATACAGGTGTATTTGAGGCAATCACCTGGTTTCATTTTCGAATTGTCAATTTCAACTTCGTAATCATCAGGGCATTTGGGCAAAGAGCACGAAAATGAGACATTCGTCACAGATGAACTTGTGGGTTCAGGAGCGCATATAAATTCAGCACATTCTTCGACGTCATTGTATCCAGATTCGAATTCAGGTTTGGCAAAATACTCTTCGACAACATTGATGGTCTTGGTCCGAATGATCTTGTGACCGTCATTGGAGGTGGTAAATTTCTTTGATACCCTAGTGAGCAAGATAAAAATTCAAGTTAAAGAAATATTTGAGGTTAGTTAAAACTATAATGTTTATTTTATATCTTACGATGTTTTAAATATTTCAGACATCTCCCTGGTGGCGTATTTCTCGGTGATTTTCATTTTCATGCCCTCTGGACATTCTGGCTCTGGACAGTGGTTGACGGTAACTTTAAAAAAATAAAATATAAAATTTTAAAAAAAGAAGAAAAAGAAAAAAATACAAAAACGAATGTTTCGAAGAAAAATGGGCACAACTGGATCGGACAAACTGACTCTCGTAGCTAAAAATTTGAACGTAGCTTAAAATTGACAATGTGTATGTGTATGTGGTTCTATAACATTATGATATCATTAAAATTTTTCGAAACAATTTAAAATATAAATTACCAGAAGACACGTGCGTAAATTTCGCACATTCAATAAGGCTTTAAATTTTCTTCAAATAGAATGTTTCTTCTTTTTATTATTGATATGAACATAATAGTTTCACAAAACCTCTTTGTAAACAATATTTGATGTAAGAATGAAATCTTTTTGAGTTTTTTTGTTTATCATTTTCTTTTTCTCCTTTCTGTTTCCACTTTTTTATTTAATTTAATAAGCTTTTTTAGTATCAAACTTAAATCTCAAACATACATCTCTCAAAAACACAGCTAAAAATTCTTTTTGGTGCCCCAGCATTTAGCTATCTCACTGCATTCCGACCCTATGTGAATGCATTTGGGTTTGTGTAACTAAGACGGCTTTCACACAAGGAAACTGAGTTGCCAGAAACTGGCGAGTTTGTCGGTGAGAAGGGTGTGAGAGGAAATTGTTTGTCTTCCTTTTACGCCCTTCTCGCCTAGAAACTAAAAATCGCCGGCAACTCAGTTTCCTTGTGTGAAAGGGGTCTCACTTTATTTTGTAAAAAAGCCTCAATTTGTCCTCGATATGCCCGTTCCTCTATTTCTTCTTCTAAGATTTTAAATTAAAGAATTAAAAAATATGTTTCTTTCGTTCATGCAATCTAGTGATACCTAATAAATGCCTTCGACTTTTTATAAAGAGAAAAAAGATAACAAACAACAGAAGTAGGTAACAAATATGTTTCTCCACCACTCACTCAATGTGCAAGTGAAAAAAGAGGATTATACATTAAAAAAGTAATAAATATGTTTCTTTCATTCATGCATAGATAACTAAAGAATGTTTCTCCCCCTCTCACTCAAGGTGCAGCGAAAAAAAAGAGAATTTTAAATTACAGAATTAATACATATTTTTCCCTTTCACTCATTCAAAGGGTTAAAAGTGAGGTATTCTTTATGTCAAATTTTTCATTTATTGAATTATTTGAAAATTTCGAAATTTATAGAAAATAGTGTGGTATAACATAAAGTTTTTGTGCAATGTCATGAGTATGTGTAAATTCCTATTCAGTGATACCTATTTTAGTGGATTTGACTATTTTATATGCCATCTGATTTGTTTGATAAATATGAATTTATAAAAAAAATTCAAAATTCATTAGAGCGGTTTTTTTTAAATAATTTTGTATATAGCTCCTATAAAAAATCTTGAAAATTAAAAAAAAAAATTAAATTTGGTATGCCAACTTTTAGTATTTAATAAAATACAATTTTTCACAAAATTAAAAAAAAAAATCATTAACCCATTTTCAAGATAATGAATTTTCAAAACAAAAATTTCAATATTTTTTTTTTAATCCAAAAATTATTTTTTTGAAAAATTTTATATGCAAAATTGTTAAAATTTCAGAGAACCTCTCACATAAAAAAATTGGTTTAAATCGATATAGCCGTTAACGAGAAATTTGAAAACCAAAAAATCGGTTCTATGACAGGTACCGTTAATAACCGTTAAACAAATTTTTCTTTCTGCCAAAATATAAACTTTTTTCCAAAATCGTTAGAGCCATTTTTGAAATAAATCAATTTTTGTATATTGGTTGTATCTTGAATGGCAGGTACCGTTATTGTTTCAGCTAAAAAAAAATTCAATGTTCCCTCTGGGGAATTACCTAAGAACATTAAGCCCAAAGTTGAACCAAATCGCTTCATGACCAAATGAGGTAATTTCAAAATTTGGCAAAAAACTGTTTTCATTATCAAATTTGCTAATTTCATTTGACATCTCATTTCATTTTGAATTTGGAATGGCAGTTAGCCGTTCATTTTTGTTGTTTTCTCTTTCTGTTTTATGTTGTTGAGTATATAGTGTATTGATATTTTCATGCAAAAGCTTTTAAGAGCTTTTGAAACTGAGTCCCGCTGGATGCATTCACTTAATTTCCAACCTAATTTCGTCCAAATGAGGTTGAAATTACCTCATTTCGAAATGTGATTTTGTATGGGAAATTAGGTAACTTCGGAAAATTTGCAACGAAATCACCTCATTTGGCCCAGTGAAAACGGCATATTCGGCTGCAGGTCGAGGTATAGACAGACAGACAAAATTGCGAGGCCCCCTTTGTTTGCGTTCTGTATAATCGAAATGTAAGGGAAAATTATTATCCCGATTTTTGTTTGTACGAACCCAAAACTTGCCCTATACTACGTATATCGCAAGTAAAAACTACCATGTGTAGAAAATTGGATCATCCCTTAATATCTCTTTAACTTATCAACAAGTATTTTTTTTTTATTTTGAAAGATGCACATTTTAGAAAAACGTGATTATTTAGAATGAACATTCTTAAGAATTAGATATTATAACCCATAAAAAATATTTTTTTCTTTTTTAATTTTGAAAGATATACATTTTAGAAAACATAATTTTCTAAAATGAACATCTTTGAGAATTATTATAACACTTTTTTTAAATTTTGAAATAAGAAAATGAAAAATAAAACCCAATTATCGAAAATGAGCAACCATTAAAATCGCTCTTACTTGGTACAAGTTATATCCATCATTGAAAACCCCCCGTTTTTCAAAATCGTTTTTTCTTTCCACTTAAGGTGGTAAAAAAAATATCATTTCCAAACAAAAATTAAAACAAAACCCGACACTTTATGAAGAAAATTAACACAGCTGTTAATTCCAACTTATAGAATTTAATTTCAAACTTATTAAAAAATAGGTTTGTGTGAACTTTTGACATGCAAATTTATTTTGAAAATAATAATTTTGTAAATAAAATACTTAACTTGAAATAATCTGAACTGCTAAGCGTCAAACGCTGATGATTTTGCAAACAAATCGAAAATATGGAGAAACAGTTAATTTTAAATAAAAGGTACATACTTATTTTCGATGTACAAGTAAGCTTATTTAACATCAAATAGCTAACTCAATCTAAAAAACTAACTAGATAAAAATGTTTCTCTATAATTTGTAACTTGAAACAAAAGACAAAAATAAGTTTTGTGTACCTTCTTTGTAGTAGGTATTTACCAGCTGTCCAGGTTTTAAAATAACCAACTCTCGGTTATTAATAACCGATTGATACTGCTGCAAATAGCTCTAACAGATTATATCGGTTTAACAGAAGAGTCAACTTGGCTAAGAGAACTTGATTAAAAACACAAAATCTTCTTTATTAAAAATAAACAATAAAAACAGAAAAATCTCTGCGAGCCCTCATGAGAGCACTTCATTTTATTTGCTTACATTAAGCCATAATACTTAGTTATAAATAGCCAACTTCCTTGGTTAGGTTATATTTAACAATCTACTCTGTTAAAATTATTCATTTAACCAAGATACTTTTTTGACTTTAGCCATGTATTACTCTGCTGCGTTCATTCCTTTAATTATTGAGAGTGTAAATATAGAATTAATAACTCGAACACCAAAATTGCCCATAATGTATCCAGATTTGCTGTTATTATTTGTTTGGCACAACATTGCAAATAATTACAAATTTTGGCTTTTTAAATATACCTAGAATTTAGTATTAAATTGACACATCACCGCCAGTCCGCTCTTTAGCAAAGATATGAACCATTGTCTTAAATGTGTTAATGATTGATCTTAAGACCGACGAAGTACTCAACCTGCAAGAATGTTTATAGAACTCTAAAAGATTTAGAAAAGGGATGCACCAAGTGAAAAGAATGACTAGACAAGAACGAACTATTCAATCGCGAAGCACCAGGCGTATTTGACCTTACAAATATATGAAGATTTACCGTGATGCATATAAGTTAGCTAGATTTCTTGAAACTATTAAGTTTTTCATGTTAAGGGAAAGGCTAATGGCTTACCTATAAGTTTCAAAATTGGTATTAGTACGCCCATCGCTAACATCAAGATAATACAATTATGAACTCACCTGTACCAGTTTCCATTGTTGGTGATCCAGTTTCTTGAATTATCTTCGTACATTCTGCAGGCTCATCATCTTCACAATCCTTAACACCATTACACCAAAATGCTTCAGGAATACAATCTCCACTTGATGGACATAATTTCTGCAATTCCGGACATGGTTCACATTTGCAGAGGCATGTTGATGTCTGAATTAGTCGTAAGCCCGTAGCACATGGTGGGCACTTCTTTCGTTTGCATTGCTTAACACCACCCAGTACGCACACGCATTCTTTGCAATCTTCATTCTCGAATTTCGACCCAATTGGATAACTGTTGTATGAATAAAAAAGGCCATAAAATAAAAGAACTTAATTTTCAACACTCAAAATAATTACCTAATATAATTTTCAACACACGGACACATATTTTGTTCAACACAACTATTGCCATCCCACATCAGAGGTTCCTTACACTTACACTCCTCATCGACTGTATTTATAACAATATTGGCACAAATTGGACATTTAACTGGTTTGGCTTCAATTAATTCAACTGTTTCCTTAACTTCAGCTAAAAAAATCAGAATTGATGAATATTTAAAGTTGAATGAATTGCTTTTTGAAAAAAAAAAAAGTAAAAAACCTACGATATGGTGTAAAGCATCCCAGCGGTTCAATTCGCATATTAATATTCTTCTTCCATTTAAACGGAACCACTTTCAACATTTGAGTTTGAATTTGATTTGCAAAGAAATTTGTCTGCGGAGTATTGCGATCATGATTTGCAATAAAAACTTTTGGACGTCCATCGGGTGATAGAACCTTATTCCAAGTGAATCCATTTTGTGAGTATAAAACTTTGTAGCCAGAAACCCAACCATCTGGGCCACCTTCGGTTATAAGCCCAGAGATGTTTCTTGGTTCCAAGAAGTCGAACTTGAATAAAAAAATAGTTTAAATGAATTTAAATGGAATGCGCCACAAATCCAATAAAACTCTCACTTCAACAAATTCACTTGGAGTATTCAAAACTGGTCGCCAACTTATTTTCGACGATAATTTCAACATATCCAATAAATGCACCTTTTTAGCCTTGATAGGTCGAGGCCAAATGCTACTGGCTTTTACTTGACTGCGATGCATGGCACCACTCTCAACTCCCATCGGCTCGCGACAATGTTCACAAAATATTGTTTCGGTTGTAGTAATGTGATGTGTTGGCATGGTTGAACTCTGAAAATCAAAAAAACCTCGATAAAGCGAAGTAAAATTAAAAATATACAAATCAACTTACAACAGTCTGTTCGGTGGTGGAAGTCGTTTCCTGCCTCTCCCCACATCCCAATAGCTCAACTCTCACCGCAATCGCTCCATGCCATTTCAGTGGGTAAATACGCACCACTTTCGCTTCGATTGGTATTTTAAAGAGCGATTCTACGGGTGTTCGCGAATCAATCGGCCCATTGAACATTTGTGGTTTATCTGTATCATCGACCAGGTAGTGGAATGCCACGCCGTCAATGCTGTATAGTATCTAGGATTAAATGTTTTGGTTATAAAAATATACTCGCGACGAATGTGGGGATATAATTTATACAAACATACTTTGAATAAGGTCACATGTTGATCAGACACTGGGCTACCCTGCATGATGACACCGAATAGGGGCTGCGGCTCGTCGAATGAAACTTGCAAGTATTGCATTTGGTCACTGATGAGCGGCGACCAACTGCCTTTCGATTTATCAGACGGTTGCGAATGCAATCGACCGAAATGTGGCAGATATGACTCGCTTAACGTACTGCTGGCATTGAACACTGAGTCGGGTAATGGTTGGGCGCCATTTATCATTGGAATAAGTCTGTCAAAAAATCAAAAAATAGAAGAAAAGCAAATTTACACAATTGCCTCATATGTATTTGAAAGACCTACAATTCTGGTTCGCATTTAAGTGGAGGTGTGGAACTTGTTGGAGTGATTAGTGTTGTTTCTTCGGTAGATGTTTCACTATACGTATTGATCAATTCTAAAAAATAAATAGTGTTAGAAGTGATTTCCCCACTTCTCTAAGAACTGTTGATTTTTTTTACCTGGTAGTTTTGTAGTAACTTGAATGGGCTCAATAAAGTCTTGACAGAAGAAAGTGTTGTCAATACACTGGCAGGTTTGAACCTCACCCAAAACAACTTGTTTGTAAACTGAATGGGGCTGAGAAAATGTTGATAGTTCGTTTAAACATGGTTTGGATTAAAAGAAATGTTTTAATTTTACCTTGATGTATTTTTCATCACTGCTCATGCAAGGACATTCATCGATATCCACGCAAGTGTCCTTATCACGCCACATTTTATAAAGACCAGGACAATAGGGCTCTGATTCGTCGACACAACCAGGTTCGCAAATGTCATTGGGGTCACAAAGACCACGTTTAGAGAGTTTCTACAGATAAAATTGAAAAAAGTGTTAGATGATTGTTTTTTTATTTAAGATACTCAATTCAACTGCAATTAATAGTGGAGTTATACTAAGCCTCAGTTTTTCAGTGCAAAAGGTTAAAATCGAGCTTACCGCACCAAATTTAGAAAGATACATTGATTTCAGCTGTTAAACTAGTATCTCCTTGCACTGAAAACTTGACCTTAAATGAGAAAAAATTGAGAGAAAAATACTCACATGCCCGAAATAGTGACAAGTGTATTCGCAATGATTAGCACACTCCGACCAAACTTTACCCGCCGGGCAGACATTTGCTTCGTCAGTTGTTGCAGTCTTCCCTCCGCATATCGGTTTAATTGCTTCCACACTAGCAATATGATCGCAAGCATTGAAAACCGGATTGAACATCATCGTAGGGCCACAAGTCTTTTCGATGTAATCCCACGACTCATCTAATTTCTGTTCACACTGCAAGAATTTATAGCAATCATCTGGATGCTCTTTATATGCTGCCGTAGTTACATTGCAAGACTGTGCAATAATTTTAGCTGGTAATGGTAGAGCAGTCGTAACATCTTTGATATCCTCCTGTCCACATTGACAGAATACCCGAATTTCATAATCATGACAATTGCCATTGCATACCAAGCCCTCATCTAGGGTGCAATAGACATTTTCATTCATAAGTTCAGCGGTTTCGTGCGAATCCACTACACGACATTCGATTTTTTTCATGAATTCCTTGGCGCAAGTGCCGTAGATCAACTCAAAATGGTCATACTTTGGCAGCTTCTCCAGATCATTCAATTTAATATTCTTTTTATTTTGATTCGAATTCTGATCCTTATTTATCCATCTCGTCCAACCGGATGTACATTTTGACTCTTCCTGAGTCTGAGGTGGTGCCATATCTTCAATCGGTGATAGTGTGGTGGTAGTCAATTGCTTGGCACATGGTACTCCACTGCATACTTCTTTCTTTTTGGTACAACGACAAGTTTGACAATCATCGACAAATGTTACATCACCTTCATAGTAGGTCTGGCCATCCTTTAACATGCACACTGGCTTGCATTCTGACTTGGGAACACATTTGGTAAAGGAGTCATTCAAATATATCATACCCTCATCGCAAGGCTTAATTTGGCAGCCTTCGATGCAGTGCTCATTCAAACACATGCGGTCGGTGATGCCTTGATCTAGAAAATTGTCACAAGTTTCAACTGCACAGGCTGGAGTACAGGGTTTGTATTCGGAACAGTGGGGGTCACATTGCATTGCTTGATGGATGGTAAACAGAAAAAGGAGAAATATTCAAATTAGAAAACTAGAAATCATTTGAAAATGAGTAGGTAGGTATATAAGATCGGTGGTTTGTGTTTAAGCTGAATTTTACAATTATAATTTATTCAAATACAAAATGGAATTAAAACATACCAACTTTTTGGAAAGTATTGAACTTTTACTAGAAATTTGTCAAAAACAAGAATGGTCTTATTCCAAATTTTAAAAGTCATCCAATACCTATTATTTAGGCATTTTAAAGAAGTTCTTGAGCAGACAGTCTATTAGAAGATGGGTCTGGAAAACTGCCACGGACGAAAATTACTCCGAATCTAGTTACCCCAGGGGGCTCTACAGTTTCCGAAGCGGAAAAAAGCATATTTCCCGAGAAGCGTCGGAAGGCCGGCCATTAGCGATTTTTTGTAATGCAAAATTTAAACCGCTTAAATTTTATGACTGAAAGTGGTATATGAGTTATTATTATCTATGAGCATAAAATAAAATAGGCGCGCCTGTATAAGTATTGTGTTCAGTGGCCATTTTGAAAAACGCGTTCTAACTAATATCTCAAGAACGATTCAATTTTGGCATTATTTTCAATATTTCTTCCGGAAAAATGTCTGACCTTCTTGGCAAAATGATTTTTAAGATAATTTCTTTTAAGGCTCATCAAGATAAATAAAAAGGTGTCTCATAATTCACGCAAAACGTTATTTTGATAGAAATACAAATTATCAACTAGAAAGCTTAAATTTTTTATTAAATGGCCGCCACGCTTTTCCGGCAGGTACGTAGGTACTCTTTTATTGAAATTTACTATGACCGTTTCGCATAAATGTGAATGAATTTCATTTATCCACCTCCCAATTTCCTCTTTTAAGGCGTTAGTGTTCGTGGGTTTGTTTGGATAGACCTTTTGTTCAAAATACACATAAGAAAAAAGTCCAATGGCGTTAAATCGCAAGATCTGATGTCCAATTCTAAGCCCAAAAACCGTCGATTACACGATTAGAAAATGACCCATGCAGTAATTGAATTTTTTTTCTGGCTTTATGGCATGTGGCACCACGTCTTATTGGTCACATCCATATCTTGTAATTAAGGCACTAAAAACTGGGTAACCATATCACGATAACGAACACCATTAATTGTTACTGCCTAGACCAGCCGCATTTTCAAAGAAGAATGGTCTGATATTGCCTCAAGCCCGAAATCCACACCAAACAGTCACGCGTTGTAGATGCATTTACTTCTCAACAATTACTCGTGGGTTTTCTGAACATCAAATGTGACAATTTTGAAGATTAACGAATCCATCAATATTGTTTGAAAAATCAGCATCCACTTGTTGTTGTTTTCCCAAAATTATTAGTTCTTGAGTCAATTGAACTTTGTATAAGCATGAAGTTTCAGGTCTTTCGTGAGAATTTGCTGAAGAGAGCTTCTCGAAAAGCCCAATTCTTGACTACCATGCCAAATTGATGTTCCTGGACTGTAAGCAACACTCCCTTCAACTACTTCGATGTTTTATGTTAAACGACTTGTGATAGGACCCCCAAACCCAGAGTATTAAAGATCACTAATTGATCCAGTTACTCTGAGTGATTTATTTATTCTCTTCACAGTTGTTGGTTTTAAATCGCTATGACGGCCATATTTTTTACGAAAATTGCGGATTTTATTTGACAAACCTTCATTATTTTCAAAATATTACTCAACAATAAAAATGCGTTGTTGTTTCGTACAGCGCTCCATTTTTACTAACCCCGAACTGTCAGCTGTCACATTATCTTTTTTCCGTAGGCAACACTGTAATTTTAAATAGGACTGGTAACTCTCGGTCTTGATCTCGGTCTCGTATGATGAGACCAAGACGAGACTGCCTTTTAAGCAACCGAGACGAGACTGTATATTTGGACCGAAATTTACAGAGAGTCTAATAAATTAAAAAATCCAATTTCAATTAAATATTTATTTTCTTCTGCACATATTCAAACTATAATCGAAAATATTTCGTTCCAATAATCAATAGGTTGTCCGGAAATCGTATTTTTCGGAGACGAGACCGAGACGAGACTTAATTATATGCGACCGACATGAGACTGAAAATTTTCGATTTTAAGGAGACCGAAACGAGACTTTCAAAAGTCTCGCAGAGTCTCGTCCGGTGGCCAGCCCTCCTATTAAATGGCGAAAATACAAAGATTCAAACTAAGCGTGAATTATGGGACACCCAAATCAATAAATTAATATATATATCAAATATTTTTTTTTTGAAAATTTCCGCTCCTGCCTCAACGGTGCAGAATAGACCACTCTAAATTTTTGTTTACTGTTAACGATGACTTAAAAAGAAATTATTCTTAATCTATCGAAAATGTAAATAACTACGATTGTGAAATTCTCCTATTTTTATACTTACGACAAAAGTGTTGTGTGCGCCAACGAATGTTGATTCCCTTGGCTGAACACGAATGGGCATATGCAGCGATTGCCGTACACAAACATTCACAATCACCGCCCTGGTCACAAGCGCACGTATCGAAGATGCAACGTTTCAGATACTTTTCGACAGGAACCTCAGAATGGCATTCCTATAAAATACAACATAGATGAAAATTATAGAGATGAATTTTCAAAATGCACGAAAAACGATAGGTAATGTAATTTGCAATCGAATTTTCACTTTCACATAAATGAATACAACATAAAAGAGCTACCTATGTATACGAGTACCTATAGGTAACAATAAATTCCTACCTTGAACATTGATGACTTGAGAATACCACATTTAAGTTCGGCCCATGTCTCCCTCTGAGGATGTTCTTTGCAGGCGTCGATTTGTTGAATTGGTGCTACACAAAACTCTTGCAATTTCCATGAATGCCCAAATAGAAATGGACTTGTTTCGAGGCCTTGTGATGGTGTTTTCATGTCATCGTTGGCATTGTCATTGTAATTGCCACATAGACCATTTACTTTGCCCTTCCAATCTTTGCCGAGTTTAACATACACGCGAGTACCTTCGTCCCATTTGATTTGAAGTTTTAGTGGAATTATTTCGATAACAGTGAATAGGCCGGCTTTATAGATGTTGTATGTGTGTCCTTTGCTGCCGAGTTCTTCACGAAGTTCTATATTATGTGATATGAGTTGGAATTGAGAGGAGGAAAGGAATTAAAAGGTATTTTCATCAATTAAAACGATTCGAATTTTGAATGAGACGGCACTTACTGTCTATTGGGGCTTTACTTTGATCATCCAAGTATGAGGAATCAGCTGACAATGTTATCGAATCCTTAATACTGCCATCCAATTCAATTTGCAATGATTTCGAGCATGTGACTCCCAAAGTGCCACAAAGTACATTTTGTATTGTAATAGAGTATGAATCACCGTTAGCGGCAACGCCTTTTGATAGGATATAGTCACAGGCTCCTTGGAAATCGAATTCATGATTATCGAAAGTTGTGAAATGTGAATCACCCCATACACTACAGCTACGTTCGCATTCGTTTGTTGTACACTTCCAATTGCCCGATTGACAAAGGCTGATAATTAACAAAATAAGATTCGTATGTCATTAGGGATTGAAAATTCACACAATCTTACCAAATATTACATTCTTCCGTAATCTTTTCGCCGCTAGAGTAACTCTTTCCACCATGGTGGCACGGACAATCTTCGGCTATCAAGCACTCCTTAGTTGTGACGTCATAGACGAAACCTTCTTGGCAAGCACATCCGGGAGCACAGTCTTCAAGGTCCTGAACGTAGGTGTCCATATTTTTGCAGGTTTTCGGTTCAGCTGCGACGCATTTGGAGAATTCAGCATTGGGCTTCTTGGCACATTGACTTTTGAGTTCGGATGAAGGTGGATATTTAACGCTGTCTTCTGCCTCAGCCATATCACAGTTCCATATGCCTCCTTCGCAGGTGCTAAATTAAATGGATAAAAAGAAACATTATAGAACATGGAGGAAGGATGAAAACTCCAAATTAATACCTACCTACTGATCTTTTTTTGATAGAGTTTTTATGAATTATTTGACTTACCAGAGTTCCAAGAATTGCCTTCCAGGACGAACTTCCTTGTAGCCTGTGTTGAATGGCATACCCTCGTATATGCATGGACAGTCCTTAGCAGGTACACATTCGTTGTTATCATTTAGATATTCTCCCTTCGGGCAGCGACATCCTTCTATGCAACTTGTTTGGCATGTGCTTTTTGTAGCAACATCGTCACAATTCCGCGCACAACTATCACCACATTCCTCGTAGATCTGTCCAACGGGACATTGGATCGCTTGAAAAAAAAAAACGAAAATTCAAAGAATTTTGCACAGGAAACAAATAGAATAAAACTTACCACACTCCTTAACGGTGTACCGCCAACCAGTCTTAATCCCCTGCCTCGTGCATTCAGCAGCGTAGGATGACAAAATCGGACAGAAACACTTAGAAGGATCTTCTTTACAAGCACACGTATCGTAAATACAATTGTCATAATAAGTCTCCGGTTCGACAGACCACTGGCAGTCGAGGAAAACATCATCAGTCAACCAGGCACAATGTTTCTCAGCGACTTCTCGCATTTGAGGATTTGCCGAACAAGGATGGGGACCAGTTTCAGTTTGGGCTTGATCATCACACGTATCTTTTGTTCTCCACTTATTAGCAAATGGTTCGACAGCTGTTTCGATATCTCCCTCAGGTGTCAAAAAATCATCCTCAGTCTTTGAATTAAAAGTTCCACAAAGTCCAGAGGTTTTTTCACGAAGACCTGGTGGAGCATCGATATACAAGCGAGTTTGTCCATCCCACCAAACTTTAACACCGTCAGGTAAGTCAGCAGTTATGAATGTTGAACTAGCTTGTCTTATGAGAATTTGATTGTTTCCAGTAATTTTTGGTAATTTCAAAACTTCCTTATCATTGACATGAGTCACAAGATTCTGACCAAGTTTAATTGAGGTCTTGACTCCATTGACATCGGAAATAATTGTCACGGATTTTGTACAGGATGGTGTATCGATTGAGTTTGATGGTGCGTAGTCAAGTGATTCAGAGATGGCTCCATTGCAAGGAACATTCTCTGCTTCAACGGTAATATTGTCAGTCTGGAGCATATAGTATGAGCATTTTCCCATGAAGTCAAACTTTTTTCCATCGAAAGTTGTATAATGCGGATCCCCAATGGAAGAGCAACGGGCTCCACAATTCTCATCTGTACACTTCCAGACGCCATTTTCACAAGAACTGTAGAAATGACATAGAACAACGGAATTTGATGAAAAAAATGTATTCTAGAGTTTATAGTGTCACTCACCAAGTGTTGCAGTCTTTTTTAATAGTGCTACCAGCCTTAAACTCCTTATTTCGGATTGTGCACGGGCAAAGTTCGGGGGAGATACAAGAATCTTTGTATTGTACGGTTCCCTCGGGACAGAAGCAGCCCTCATTGCATTTGTCTTTGTTTGGAGTCACATCTGAGCCACAAGTGGGTTCAAGATTTGGTCCGCAAGGCATATAGATCCGTCCGAAACCGCACTGAATGGCTATCATTGAAAGAAACAAATCAAATTTTTATAACTTCAACCAATATTCGAGTTACTGTGAGTTCTCACGACAAATTTGCAGGTCCCTCCAGCCATGTTCGAGTTTAATACCCCTGAATTCACATTCTTTAGCTAGCATAGCTACAGAATCACAATTACACATCTCCGGTTGATCCTTGTTGGCACAGTTACAGTAGTCATTTACACAAGACTTCATCAGCGCATTCATGTTAAAAGGCTAGAAAACGGAAATGTTGTACTCCTTCCTCTTTCAAAAAGAAATATCTATTAAATCTTACCTTAACACACTCTGTTAACTTTGAATTAGTTAGCAACTCCTCACAAACTTTGATAGCTTTCGCCTGATCTCTCTGGTCACATTGCTTCGAGAAGTCAACTTCACCACTGTTGTCCATAATACATAACGTTGAATCGTCTGTTGCCTTCCATGAATCAGCAAATGCCTTGGTGGTTTTCAATAGGACACCCTCTTTTGAGATAAAATCATTATGGTAATCTCCATCAAATGAGCCACACATGCCACCAGTACGATTCCAAAGGCCAGGTGTAGCTTGCATGAGAACGAATTGTGCCTTATCCCACAACAATGACATTCCAACTTGATCCAGATCAATTCGAAGATGTTCCATCACAGGTAAGACTTTCATTCCCTTGACCTGGACGGGTATTGGAAGGTCCTTTTTCGGAGTTGATAATTTGACAGTTCCATCTGGTGGAGGAAATCAGAAACAAAATATTAACCTTCTACTTCTCTCTATATCCTCAAATTATGCTTAACTCACTTGAATATTCAAACGTGTACTCCACTGATTGCCAAAAGATTTTTAGCGAATGTGGACAGTTGTAGCCTGATCCATAAGGACATGCTTTCAGAATAATATCAAAAGTTCCATCAACTTTATCCGAAACCAAAGTGTGTGAACAGGATAAAGGTGCTCTATTCGGGGAAATTAGTATTTTTAGTGTGCTCAAAATTATTTAAATCAAACTCCAAAACTCACTTAAAAATTGTTCCATCAAAGGTTTTCAAATTAATTCCAGACCATGTAGCGCAAACCGCTGGCTTAGGTGATCTATCGAAAATGACATTTTGGTCTGACTCAGCATACAATGAATAAATGTTTATAGGTTCGAGATATTCCTCAGAAGAAGAGAACATTTCCTAAAAAAAAAACAGATAAGGAGTAAACAGAAGACTAAAACTATAGAACCTCAGAGGTTAAGACTTGAATAGTCTGTAGCAGAACTTACGCTATACTTGATGTGTTTGTTTGAAATTGGTACGTAATCTATACTGGTCTTAACTTCACTACTTGAATTATGTTTTTCATTGTAGGTATAGTATATTGGACCTGGTTTAACTTGCATGCTGATACGCTCTTTGCTGGAAATAATTTTATAGCCTTTGGCTAAATGAGAGAGAGAGAAAAAAAAAGAAAAAACAAGTTGTGTACTGTAAATGCATTCATAACAAGTATTCATTGAAGTGAATTAGATTTAGCCCTATTAATATACTAATATTATATTGGATATATATAAGATGTTACCGTTAGTCCAAAAAAAAGCGAACATTTCTAGGAATCAGCGGTAAGGCATATAGAAAGTAGGTTTTGAATGATGTTGAATTAAACGGAGTACTTGCTCCAAACTCCACTTTTCCGAGTAAGTGCTTCATTCGGTATGAAAACAAATCTTAAATAAATGGATTTTCATGAGCACGTGCTCCGAAGAACTGCTTCGTTTTATTCATACAAATATAGATAAATCCTTGGGCAACTTTTTTCTCCTATACGAAAATGTTTCAAACTTCAATTCTATAGTACAAATACTTTTATTACAATTTTGACTGCAAAAGATCTTAAATTAAAAAAACTAAAAAAAGTTCAGACTATTCTCACGCCTTCACATGACGTGAAATACCAATCTTGGAAGTCAGCTAAATTGGTGAAATTTGTTTTTCTCTTAAATAAAAAAAAAATGTATTTTAGATGGCCTTGATGGCTACAACTACTATTACTGCTATGATCTTAGAAAAGAGGAAAAGTTTTCGACAGGTCATTTCGTACTGTGGGCAGTGTTGTTCCTCTACGTGTCGACTTTAGTTGTCTACATTTTAACGTAGACAATCGGTCAACAATGTCGAAAATGTAGACAATGTGTCGACAATGTAAACAATAACTTAAATGTCACAAATAAAATCATTCCAAAAATTCCTGCTACAACCGATAGACAAGTGGTTGAATAATTAATAGTAACAATAAGGGTATTCATGCAACGAGATAATTTTCCGCCTTACCAGAAAAATATAACTTTCCGCAAAATGTTTACATGAACACCCACTTAGAAATACTTGCGTAAATGTGGGAAATAATCCAATTAAACATCACAAATAACTTATCCCAGGTATCAGGTTTATTTTTGAACTTTTCGCAACAAATTTGTGAGATAAAATTATCTGTTTTGCAGAATATTTTCGCCATACAAATTTTGACAGTTCATTTCTAACGAGATAAAATTATCTAATTTACCAGGTGTCTTACGCCCGGTACGATATTTTTATAACAAGGGTATTCATGCAACGAGATAATTTTCCACTTTGCAGAAAAATAAACTTTTCCGCAAGATGCTTACATGAACACCAAATACTTGCGTGAACGTGGCAATAATTAAATTAAACATCACAAATGACTTATCCCAGCGTACCAGGTTTATTTCTGCACTTTCCGCATCAAATTTGTGAGATAAAATTATCTTTTTTACAGAATATTGTTCCCATTTAAATGTTGACAGTTAATTTCTACCGAGATAAAATTATCTGGTTTATCAAGTTTATCTGGGTTTTACGCCGTTGCGTTGGTTTAAAATAAAAGTTTGAAACACGTGGGTGGAAATAAAACCGGGAGTTGTTTTCTTCTTCCAACTCATGCTTTTTAAAACCACTCATAGATTTTTTTGTTATCAAAATGTTTTGTTTCTATGAAACTTTGGAAGTTATTCCATTCTTCAATTAAAAGAGCTCTTCGGACTGCTGTAGGATTATGAAATACGGTAGACCGGTAGTGCATTACACAAAGAAAAATCGAAAATTTGAGGTCTTTCTTTTATGGGTTTATTATGAAGCACTTCCGATTTCTGTAGAAAAATAAAAATCGGTAGAGTGATATGATTTGAAGTGCATATAGTATAAAGGTAAAAAATTAAAACTGCAGATTTCCCATTCAGGGGGAGTGGCACCTAACCTGTATTTTCAGATGTTGATTCTATTTTTTAAGTTTATCATTTCAAAATATTTTAAGCTGTTTGTGTAGTATACCAAGTTAATTATCTTATACAAATATAAAACCACAGTTTGTAATTAAAATCGGTCTCTATCATTCAGCCAAAATTGCCTTAAACTGTAGTTTAGTTAAACCTGGGTCTATCTGCGACATATTCGCAGTCTATCTGGGGCATATTCATATGCTCCAATATCTTAGCAAAAAAGGAAGTGAAATCGGATAAAAAAAAAATAAACAACTCCAAATTATGTGAGTAATTTATTAGTTAATACGATTTGATTACTGAACCAAAATTTCAAGGTTTACTGGCAAGTGGAATTTTATCATTTTATTACTAAATTCCTCAAACTTTGAAAGATTTTTAAAAATTGACCAGTAAACCATAGTAAAGTGATTCAGTGAACCTACTCTAATTAAAAATATGTATTTGAAACTGGCCAGTTTCACAGTGAGTACTTAGTAGAATAAGTTGCACTTAAGTTTCGCATATTGGTACTTTTTGGTAATTTTCGCAGTCTGAGTTAGTGTAACTTAAGTGCAATTTATGCAGGCAAGTGTGCACTGGCAGCAACTTTTGGGATTTTGTGTCCTATATTTCGCACTAAAGTGCTACTAATGTTATTGTGAAACTGGGCCTAAAGCCTTTATAAACATAGAACTACATAGGTATGCGTTTAGATTTAGATGAAACTGACTTTCTTGTTGTTACAATTATGGTTTTGTGTTTGTGTTATAGAAAAACTAGGTTATTTTTTTTAAGATTTTTGTTTTGGTTTAATAAATTTAAGTAGGAAAAATTATGAATTATAATGGTTTAACGAATCGTCTACATTGTCTACATGTAGACAATCATGTAGTCTACATTTATAGTCTACATGGCACAACACTGACTGTGGGGCGTTCGATTTGGTTTTCGTTTCCAACAAAATGACGGAAGTTCCCTACAAAGCCCTTTTGTATTCAGCCTTCCCCGCTATGAAAGAACTTTTTTTTTTTTAATGTAAGAGTTTCTGCACTCAAAAAAGCTCACCGAAGAGCTGATGTGCTGGCAGTTATCCCCGCTTTTTATTTTATTTTGCTGGTAAAGACAGCTAATTTCAACGCAATTCTTTGAATTTTTCTTTTATTCTGAGGTGTTAAAGCGGTTTTTGTCCTTCCCTTGTAATTTAACCGTAGGCAACACTGTTTTTAATATAATTTCTATTTTTTTGGTATACTTCTCATGAAAAACCCTTCGGAATGCAACGCGTCAATTTTTCAATCAATACGGGGTCACGCATATTTCTAAAATTTTTCATAAATAAGGGTGCTTTAAGAAACCACTTCCTTATTTTACAGTAACATAATAAATATACTATGTATGTATGTACTTAACTCTCACGTCTGTGAATTTGGCAGGGCAACTTTCACCTAGAGTGCTAGAGTAAAGGGACCAACGCAGTAATTTGCAATTTTCATGCATTTTTTTTGCATTTCTTTTCCCGATTTTGCAGTTCACCAAACAGTGGGTGTAATCGAATGACCTGCTAACTTCACAGTGAAGTTAGCAGGTCACATAGTGTATCTCGAGAACCAAGCATGCTAGAGACTTGAAGTAAAGCTCCAAATTTGCAGCTTATTTTGCATTACAAGATATTTTGGTTCCAAATTTTGCAGCCTTTTATTTGAAAAAAAAATTTCATACTGCCCTGCTAACTTCAGAGTGAAGTTAGCAGGTCAGAAGGTATCTCGAGAACTAATAATGCTTGAGACTTGAAGTAAGACTCCGAATTTGCAGTTTATTTAGCATTTCGAAAAATTATAGTTAAACATTTTGAATTCCTCAATTTGAAAAAAAATTCATACTGTCCTGCTAACTTCACTGTGAAGTTAGCAGGTCATATAGTGTATCTTGAGAACTAAGCATGCTAGGAATTTGCAGTAAGGCTCTAAATTTGCAGTTTATTTTGCATTTCAAGAAATCTTAGTTCCAAATTTTGAAGTCCTTATTTTTAAGAAATTTAAAAAAAAAATTGACTTCAATATGAAATTAGTAAGTCAAATTCTGTATCTCGAGAACTAAACATGCTAGGAATTTGCAGTAAGGGTCTAAATTTGCAGTTTATTTTCCATTTCAAGAAATTTTAGGTCCAAATTTTGAATTCCTTTATTTGATAAAAATTTGACACTGCCCTGCTTACTTCACAGTAAAGTTAGCAGGTCAGAGTGTATCTCGAGAACCGAGCGTTCTAGAGACTTGAAGTAAAACTTTAAATTTTCAGTTTATTTTGCATTTCAAAAAATTATAATTCCAAATTTTGAAGTCTTCAATTTGAAAAAAATTTCATACTGACCTGCTAACTGCACAGAGTGAACTTGGCAGGTCAGTATGAAATTTTTTTCAAATTGAGGATTTCAAAATTTGGAATTATAATTTCTTGGAATGCACATAAACTCTAAATTTAGAGCTTTACTTCAAGTCTCTAGCATTCTCGGTTCTTGAGATACACTATGTGACCTGCTTACTTCACTGTGAAGTTAGCAGGTCACTTGATTACACCCACTATTTGTTGAACTGCTAAATCGGGAATGGAAATGCAAAAAAACTGCAAATGACTGCGTTGGTTCCATTACTCTAGGTGAAAATTGACCTGCCAACTTCACAGACGTTTAAGTCTCCTCTTAAGTCCATCTGGGTAGTATAGAACTTAGATTAAAGCTTAAGTATAAAACTTTTTCCAAATTACGAAGAAGTCGCTTTCCTTGTGCAGCAATTTATTTATTTAGTGGCATTCAAACCAGTTCCGACTAGCGCTATAGCTTTCGTTTCAAACCCAAGACCAAAATGCCTTTCAATGTTCAAAATATATCAACAAATGAGATATACCAATTGGAAGTTTGGTATGCCTTGTTTACACATCCTCCCCTTGAGTCCGGGACTCACACATTTTATTTTCCCGCAATTTTCTCATTTCTTAAGAAATTTGCGTAAGTTGTTCCTAAGAAAAAGTTATAGAGCACAAAGTTTAACAAATTTTGATATATTTTTGAAAATGATGCAATATCCCAGTCCAAAGTTAAAGCTTTTAAAAATTGGCTGCTAAATCAATTGAGCCGACATAATACTGTAAGGATAGACTTTATCGTGGAACGAAATATTGGTAAGCTCATTTCCTTATAGATGAAAGAGGACTATTAGAAAAGCTTATGTCCGGGTATTCGGGAAGCCATGGCCCTGGCGAAATCAGCCATTTTGGAAAATGCGAATTGACCTATATCTCCGGAACTATTGATCTCAGAGGAAAAACTGTAAGACCAATTTTGTAGGCAATTAAACCATCTTTCGTTTATACATACCTAAATTTTTTTTTTCATTGCGGGCAATATTTTGAAGGTTATGCAATTTTATTATTTTTAACATTTACACATTCTTGTCGTTCCCAAAGAAACTTACGTGAATAACTTACGTGAATAACTTTCTGAATGACAATTTTATAAAACTAAATTTCCAACATTTTAATATATTTTTGAAGAGGATGCAAAATCGCAGTCAAAAGTAACATCCATTCAGACGGAATAGGACATTTTTCTAGAAAATATCAAATCTTTAGTATACGCAAAGCTTTTTATTAAGCCGGGGACCAAGGTTTATAAAAGTCTTTTTTATTTTAAATCATGTTGCTTTTATGAACAATTTTTGAGAAATTAATTTTTTTTGAAAAGTTTGAGTTTCTAAAATTTTTTTTCAAAATAGCTTTCAACGGACTTCAGTTTAAAAAATTGGCTTCACCCCGGGCTTAGACAAGCGAGTAGAACTAGTAGCGTATATGTGTGTTAGTGTATCTGAACACGAGAGAGCCGACTAGCAGGGCAAATAGTATAATATTTTTGCCTGCGAGTAGCCTGCCAGTTACCCGGGGTTTAGACAAGCGAGTAGAACTAGTTGCATTTGTATCATAGTATTAGTTTTATGAATGTATATGTGAATAGTAGCTCTCGGCGCGTTTTGTCAACTAGTATTATATTTTAAAAGTATTTCATATAGAAAAACACACAATATATGGAAACAATGGAAACAAAACAAAAAATAAAAATTAACACACTACACTAGTAGGATAACTGGCAGGCAAAAATATTATACTATTTGGGCTACTAGTTGGCTCTCTTGTGTTCAGATACACTAACACACATAAACGCTACTAGTTCAACTTGCTTGTCTAAACCCCGGGTTATCCTGCTAGTGTAGTGTATTGTTTTCATTTATTTGTTTTGTTTCCATATACTTCATTAACATGGAGAATTGAATCAGACTTGAAGTCGGATTCAATTCCATATAGACCTGGATCGGATTCAAACAGGATTTCTCGATCAAGATTCCACTTTGCGAGCTGAATCTAATCGGAAAATACTAGTAGACCTGGATTGAAAAATTAATGAATCGAGTTTTAAGTGTGTGTATTTCAATTTGCTTTGTTTTTTTTTCTCTTGTAGTCACAATATTCATAAACTTATTTCCGCACGCACACAGTAAAGTTAAAGTGTCACTTCAAGTGTACTTCGATTCTATTTGAATTCGATTCAGTGAGGTCGTATACCTAGATCGAAATATCAATCCGATTCGATTCGATCGTCGAATCCTGTCATGTAAACGGAGTAATAGTTTCCATAATTTGTATATTTTTCGGTATTTTAAAAAATCATACTAGTTGACAAAACGCGCAGCGAGCTACTAGTCACACATACATCCATAAAACTAACACTATGGTACAAATGCTACTAGTTCTACCCGCTTGTCTAAGCCCCGGGTCAACTATTCATTTTAGCAACTTGATTAAAAAAAAAATACTGAATTTTAAAAAAGGTTCGTAAATGTTTTGCCGTTGTTTTTGAATATTCTGCTTCTATTGATGTATTTTTGTTAAGAAAATTGCCCCAACTTGCTAAATTGGGAGGGGGTAAGAGCCTCCTTTAGCATTTCCTTATTCTTGGTTCGAAACAAAGCTATAATTTTTTTCTAGCGTTTAAATTACCCGATTTAAGGGTGATAGATTCTATTTTAGAGCCCATGGTACCCTTTTTCTACACGGTGTCAACTGAAACATATTAAAGTTTCAGCCGATTGGATTGGAACCGCTTTGTCGTGCAATTTAGGGGTTGACCTTTGATTTCTAAATCAATTTTTTGTAGAATTTTACTTTCAGAGTTTAATTGCCGAAAAATTGTCAACTTTCTAGTCCTGGAAATATAAATCCCTTTATGTCAGGTAATTAATTTTTTAATTCACCTTATTTAGTTTAAAAATTATTTATATACATGAAGAGTTCTTCCCAAGGCCACTGGCGTTATACGGTTAAAACAAGTTTTTCAGTATTTCAAACCACACCGACACTAACAGTGCATTTCCAGAAAAAAAACTTCTGCTGAATTTATCAAAATTCTAAATTTTTCACCTGTACATCTATGATTAGAAAAAAATCCAAATTGTTTTAATACAATTGGATTTTGCTTACCTACCATCATAAAGGTCATAAAATGTTTTAAATAATTGTTAACCAAAATTAGAGAATGGGTAGACCAAAGTATTTCACTTCTTCACTTACGATATACACATTGCGGTATTGGTGGTGAAAATTGTCCAGTACTGTATTGGCAATTATAAGGTGTTGATTTTGGACCACTCAAAAGAGCCTCACCCGGACAAGCCAATGTGCATGAAGCTTCAGAAACACCAAAAGAGCATTTATAACTTCCATTAAATCCAGATTTTGTAATATTACAAACTTGTAAATCTATACAAAAAAAAAAACACATTACAGAACAAAAACATTTAACAAATATACTTTTTTTTATTTTACCATATTGACATTGAGGTCCCCTATGGAGTGGTGAACATTGGCACATATTATTGGATATGCATTTGCCACCGTTTTCACAATGAGGATCGCAAATAGCTGTAAGCAAAACTCATAGATTATATTTTTTGTTAAAAATGTATCAAAGCCGGGAAAGACATAGGTATTTTTATTAACTATGTGTAAACTTACGTTGACAATCGGGAGCTTTTGGTTGTCCACTTTTTGGATGATGCCACTCACCATCCATGCATTCAAGGTTTGTGATTTCGGTGCCGTCTGGGAATTGATAGCCTTTCATGCATTGAACAGTGCAAACACTATTGGAAATAAAGTATTTATTGTGGAAGTACAACAATTTATTGACTGATTTATTCAATAGGATTTCATAAATAGTCTAAGATCATTTTTTGTCCAAAATGAATACTTACTTGTTGCTGCAGCTGACTTTGGAACCATTTGGAATTGGTGGTTTTGATGCACATTGCAAATTACGGTGTTGACAAAGTGGTCCATAGAAATTCTCAGGACATTGGCAAAGACCAGGCTCAAGACAAATTCCATTATTCTGGCAGGGTGGAATGCAAGCAGCTACAGGATATTTCACAAAAAGAATGAAATTCAATTGAGACATCTGAATTAAAAATGAGATAATTAAGCCAAACTTACGTGTACAAGGTGGTATGACATCTTCTACTGCAGAATCTCGGACAATCCATTTGCCGGAGATACAAATCACATTCAACTGATTTGCACCACCCGGAAAAATGAAATTATTTTGGCACGTTATTGTACAGCTACTATCGCGACATTGGTATTGTACGTTTTGAGGAAGAGGTAGAGGTTGATGACATGAACCAACTGCTGGTATTTGCCTGATAGCATGAGGTTTATTAGGGTTGAACCAGCCAGTTAATTTATTACTAAAAATTAAGTAAATTGTTAGAAAAAAAAATATTGTATATTTGAGCCAGAAGCGTTATAGTTTACTTACATTATTCCCTTACGGGGTTGGGGTTGTGATTGTGGATTATAGCCTGGTGGCCCAAAATGGCTCACGTGACTTGTTTTCACACTTCCATAACCTTGATTAGGAGATCCGCCATAACCTCCATAGCCCCCATAACCGCCATTACCTCCATAACCCACATTACCACCACCGCCGCCATAACCAACATAACCACCACTATAAATCAATATTGAATGGTAAAACATCAGTTGTTAAACTAAATAATGGGGGGATAGATATAATTACTCACTAGCGATCGACGTGCCTGGCACTTCTTTCAGATTCTTCTAGATTTTCTTTGACTAAACCATCATTTCTAAAAATTTTATAAAAAAAATACTTTATAGCTATTTGTTTTTTTTTTTTAATGATTTTTTTCTAAAGACAAAAAACCTCAGAAAAAGGTTTGGTTGGTATATATCACACAGGCATAGGCGACTGGTAAAATCAATAGTGTACCTGCATATATAGTTTTAAAAAATAAATGAATCGCACGAAGTTGCTCGACAAAATGTTCAAAACAAGTTTAAATAATAATTTTGAGATTTAAAGATTTGACACAGTAAAATATGTTGCAGAATATGCCTCCAGAGGAATATACTTCCAGAGGTTGTTTTTAAAAGCGCCCACTTTTTTACATCCGGGTGTCAGAATATAATAAAATTTATAAAATGTGGCTAAGGAAATGCCGAATTTAACAAAACCCACTTCCAAGTTCATTTCATAGAAAATTTTCATACAAAACCTTTAAGCTATTTCAAAAAAAAAACATGATTTTAGAAAAGTGGGCGTGGCAGTAAGCGGGTTTTCCTAAAAGCAATTTTTAAATCTTCTGAGTGTCTAACTTGCATAATGAGACTAAGAGCCAATTTGTACACAGTCCATTAAAAACTGAATTTTGTCGTTTTAACTAATATAACGTTTAATATAAAATTGACACTAAGAACACTTAATTAATTTTTGATTCATTCACTCGCCTTTAGTTAGCTGGCTTGCTTCAAATTGCTGCTTTAAATTTATATGCTTTTTAAAAATATCATTGGGATTTTGTTTGCTTGGGATTATTGTTTTTTAGCTCACCTATAAGTGGGTAGTTAGATGAACTAAAAATATCGATTAACGATTGCGGATTTTTTTTTTCAAAATTTCTTGAAATTGCCTCTCAGTTTTGATTAAACTTTGAATCAGAAATGTTTAAAGTGATTTAAAGAAAACAGCATTTCCTATTTTTTTTTAACAAAATTAACTTACCGTACCGATAAAATTTACTTCTCTTTGGTTTATTCAAATTTTGTATATTTCGTAGGGCTGGCCACGAGACGAGAAAAGTCTCGGTCTCGATCTCGGTCTCGCATGACGAGACCGAGACGGACGAGACTGGCTTTTGAGCAACCAAGACGAGACCGAGACGAGACATTATATTTGGACCGAAATTTACAGAGAGTCTAATAAATTTAAAAAAATATAATTTCAGTTTAATATTTATTTTCTTTTGCACGTGTTCAAACTATAATCGAAAATATTTCGTTCAAAATCAACAGGTTGTCCGGAAATCGTATTTTTCGGACACGAAAGTTCTTATAAAGAGTATAGACAATATTGCAATCAAAAATTTTTTAAGAGTGTGTGTGTTTTCTGTGTGTGTGAAAATAGTGCTCGTACGGCCAAGGTTGTAGGCAATTAAACCGTCTTTCGTTTTTATTTATAAAAGAGGTGTTATTTGGAAAAGCCCGCTATATCGGTAGTTGTTACTCTTGAAACTCTAATTTTTCGACATTTGAAAAGTAGAAACTACGCCATTAATAAAAATGGAAAGATACACCCTTCAACAACGCTTTGAAGTTATTGAAAATCACTATAAATAATGCATGAAAACACTCAAAAACTTTATTAGTAAATTGGCTACGAATGACATTCGTAGCAAAACTATTCGTGCATTGTACGAATATTCGTGAAATATACGAAGTATTCGTATCGTGATTTCCTTACGAATACATTCGTGAAGTGTTAAGAATACCTGTGGTAGTATATACGAATTCATTCGTTGAATATACTTATAATATTGGTAAACTAAAATTATGCAATTTTTATGAGTACATTGAACGAATTGTTGTGCACAGATAACTAATAACATTCGTTAATTTCTCGTACGAATACATTCGTAATTTCTACCATTGCATTTGTAATATTTACTAATGGATTCGTACTATTTACGAAGTAAAACTAATATTAGTATCCAAAATTCATTCGTAGACTGACCGTACGCATTATTCGTAGAATATACGAAGTATTAGTACAGTTTAAAAAGTTTTATCCGAAATATACGTTTTTATTTTTTTTGTAAACGTATTCCATTGCTCAAAGGTTCAAAGGTGTTTTCGTTTAGTGCGTCGCAGCTAAAAAAAACAAATTTGTCAATTGTGTTAAGTGACCGAGTTACATAAGTGAACAAATTCGTCCTTTCTACAAAATAAAAATAAGTAAGTATTAATTAGAAATTATTAATTATTATTAATTGAGACAAGTGATAGAAAAAATAAATATTAACAGTCGTTTTCTTATAAGAATAACTTCATACTCCATTAGTGAAAGTTACTAATCATTAGCGAAAAAAATTATTCGTGATGACTCTCTGCCCAACCAAATAAAAAGAAACTGTGTGAACTTTTCAACTGATTAACATTTTGCCGGCGAATTTTATGTTGCAAATTAGCTCAGTGGATGCATGCTCGCTCTCCGCACGGAAGGACACCAGTTCAAATCCAGGTAAGTAAAACTTGACATTTTTTCAATTGAAATATAATAAATTAATTTCAGAATTAAGGAAAAACCAGCAGTCAGTCAAAATAGTACAATATACTAATATCACTGTAAAATGTACGAATAAATATCAAGAGCATTGGTAAATATTACAATACCATTAGTACAATATACGAATAGCACGACAGAATTGGTAAATATTACTACAATAACATTAGTAGAATGTACGAATAGCACTGTATAATGTACGAATAAATAATGAGAGCATTGGTAAATATTACAATACTATTAGTACAATATACGTTTGTTTTTGTACAAATACGAATTAAATATTCGTATTATGTACTTATACATGTCCATTCTACGAATTCTATTCGTGGCTGAAAACCACGAATACAACTCGTAGAATGCACGCAGTTATTAGTAATATTTACACACGAAAGTTTTTCAGTGAATAATCCGGAGTTCCATCGACATATCATCTTGACTGATAAGGCCCATTTCCACCTCGGTGGCTACGTCAACAAGCAAAATTGTTGCATCTGGGGCTCGGAAAACCCATGATTTATTGTTGAAAAGCCTCTCCATCCTCAACGAGTAACTGTTCGCGACACCTTGCGACTTCTTTCTTTGGAGCCACGTGAAAGATAAGGTATACGCCAACAGACGTATTTAAGACCTCAAAGTTAGAATTCGTGAAGCTATTGAGGGCATACAGCAGCCACTTTGCGATTTGGTGATGGAAAATTTCATGAAAAGGATATTGTTGTGTAAGCGAAGCCGTGGCGGCCATTTGGCTGATATTATTTCCATTATAAATCATTATTAATGGCTAGGGCTGGGCACGAGACGAGACTCTGCGAGACTTTTGTTAGTCTCGTCTCGGTCTCGTTAAAATCGAAAATTTTCAGTCTCGTCTCGGTCTCGTATAATTAAGTCTCGTCTCCGTCTTGTCTCCGAAAAATACGATTTCCGGACAAAATGTTGATTATTGGAACGAAATATTTTCGATTATCGTTTGAAAATGTGCATAAGAAAATAAATATTTAACTGCAATTGGATTTTTTAATTTATTAGACTCTCTTGTAAACTTCGGTCCAAATATACAGTCTCGTCACGGTCTCGTCTCGGTTGCTTAAAAGGCAGTCTTATCTCGTCTCGTCTCGGTCTCGTCATGCGAGACGGAGACCTAGACTTTTCTCGTCTCGTGGCCAGCCCTATTAATGGCATACTTTCCTCATTGTATTGAAATAAAAATGCGATCATATGTCTCAAAAAATGTTATTTTTCTTTGAATATCAAAATAACACCTTTTATTGGAAACAATTTGTTTTGGTGCGTGCAATATTTCAAGGTTATGTCGTTTTATTATTTGTTTTTTTTTTCACATTTACACATTTTTTCGCTCCGAAATAAACTAACATGATTTACTTACGAAATAATTCCCGAAAAACAGGACTTAATATTTTCTAATAGTCCTCTTTCAGGTATACAAAATCCAGCTGTCCTATATTTCGGTCAAAAAAAAAATCTATCTTTCCTGTGCTGAAGGTTTTTCGGAAAAACTTCAGAAATTGTGCAGTTAGAAGATTTCAAACAAAAATACGCACTTCGGTTAATTGAAGTGACAAAATTGATTTTTAATGTTAGGAGTTTTAAGGAAGTCAGTTTTTAAAAATCTTACAGTGTGTATAACAGACTTAGAGCCCAGGGCCGCCAGACATAGGTACGTTATTTTATGAAAGCTAAGATTTTTTCTGCGAACAGATACTAGGCAGCTATGAACAAATGTATACTAAGAATCTACAATCCGGGTGCAATTAAGAGGTAGCGAATGTTAAAGTTGCATACAAATGCTGAATTTGTGATACGTCTCAGGGGATGGTGTTGTTTACTTTATTTGACACTTGCTAGACATCAACAGTGGGCTCTATCGTGAGCCAGACACTTAAAATCTGTCAAACAAAAACTATTCGTGCCATTTACGTTGTAGTTTTAAAGCTTATTCTATAGGGAGATGTTTAAAAATAATTCCCAATTATCCATACATTTACAGTGGGGCGTATTCACCAGCCAGACACTTAAAAACAGCTAAAATAAGTAAAAAAAATCACGTTTTAGTAACAAAGAATTATTATTTTGACAGTATTAAGGTGATGTAAGGCCCCGCTGTAGGTGTCTTGCTGATAAGAAAATATTGTAGAATATTTGCCAAAGAAAAAACTAAATCTTGATTTGATTCTGTTATGTAAATGGCACGATTAGTTTGACAGATTTTAAGTGTCTGACTCACATAAGGATCCACTGTAGTTGTCTGGCAAGTGTCAAATAAAGTAAATGACACCATCTATACCACCGTCTTTAAGTAATATAAATGCTATATCACTCCAAAATCATCCGTGAGAAACAGAGTGGTCTCATATTATGCTGTTGCATTTTTTTAAGGCGAAAACTAATGGTTATAAAAGAAATCCTTTTTTATACAGCTTACGAGTACCTACATCTATTTATTCAAGTAGTAATAACTGTTTCAAAAAAGCTTGTTTTTGTTTTATTTTTTTTTTGCGCCTCTCTAAGGTTCCAAAAATCAGTTGGGCCTCTATACATGGTTCTGAAAGCCTCAAGTAGTTATTTTAGATTCTGGTTTATTTTACTCTAGATACATATACGAATAGGTATGTAAGCATATATTTATTTTAAAGTTCTCTTAAATTTCTCTTAAGAAACCATATTATGTGATTTCCTGTCAATTATTGTAAACCATGCTCATTGAAATAATATGCGAAGTAAAATTTAGGTCAAGAACAAAATCTAGCAAATTGTATAACTACAGACCAAAGACTTAAATTACTTAATCAAATCATTCGACGCAGTACCATTGACATTGAAAGTCCCAAGCGTTTATGATTATCTGAATTAAATTTTTTTAATGGAATATTGTTATCTTGAAACGTTTTTTACAATGATGGCTTAGGCAAATAAAAAAAAATATATATTTAGACGACGTGCTTTGGCTCCAAGTACTTAAAAAGAATTATTATAATTATTATTCCTAAGCATTTTTTGGCTGCAATAAAAAATATATGTGGTGTTTGAGAAAAACATGAATAAGGATTTAAAAAAAAAAAATATTGTCTCTCTGATGACTGTAAATCGGGTTTGAGCCTGTAATACTGTATACGTACATTTTGAAGCAAATCAGTGCACCCTATAGGTTCTTTCTTATAATGTGAAGACTAAATTAATTTTACGAGTTATCGTGTTTCTCCCAAGTACTATAATACGATATGTATGGAATACAATATTAACACAGAAAAAGCAATGCAGAATCGCTGTTTTTTTATGGGATCAAAACTCTGTAAGTGACTCAAAAATTCTGTGTGACCATAATTCTGTATTCCATTTTTCTGTAAATGATAAAAATTTATTTTTGATAATGAAAAAAAGTGCGCAGAATTTTGAAATACAGAATTTTGGAATACAGAATTTTAAAATACAGAATTTTGGATTACAGAATTTTGGAAACGGAATTTTGGCACATATAGAATTATGCCCCCAACCATTTTTTTATATCGATTTCAATTGTTTTCGTTTGGAACTGAAAGGAGAATGGACAAAAATATATGGGACCGGGTCTACCTAGTGCCCAGAAACAAGACCTATGAAAATGATTAGGTACTATGAAGTTAACAATGGGAGTTGACTTAATTAAGCGACCAAAACAATACGAAAAACTCTTTGCAAATTAGAATAAACATAGACTAATTGTTTTATATTTTCTAACATGCTGCCTAAGCCCCATGCTTTATGTACAGTTGTGTGTCCATTTTCAAAAATGATGCTCTTAAACTAAGCTTTCCAATGTTGTGTATTTCAATTGTGGGCACTATAGACGAACAGTTATTCCCATTCATTAAATTCGCTAAATCGAATAAAATAATTTTAATAAAACTCAAATTATCCTAAAGGGAACCATATAAAAATATAAATAAAATAAAAATAAATCGCGTGGCACAACGGCTCATTCCTGTGTGCGCCTATCGACAGGAATGGAAGGGACCTACAATTTTATGCCGAATCCGAACGGCTAGACGAGAAGCACTTATTCGTGACAAGTGATACTCTTGGAGGATTTGTCAATTCCTCGCAAGAGGCAGTAGCCCTGAAAAAAATGTTTTTAGTTTTTATAGGTGGACGAGACTGGGAAGCGAACCCAGACGTCGAGCGTGACAGTTGGACGCACTAACCATTACGCTACGGGCTACTACAATCATATAAAAATACTTCATACAAAATTTATAGCAAATCCTTTCATTCGCTTAGACTCTAGCTCGATGCATATCAGGACGCAGAGACAAGCAGGCCGACGGACGTCTTGACGAAAATCACATTTTTGACTTTTCCAACATCAAAATGTTAGTTTTTATTAAAATCTCGAATTTTTTTGACACCAAACCAACACTTGCCTTAAAGAGAAAGTAAAAATTTCAAATATATGAAATTAATTTTTTACAGTGCTTAGATTCCTACAACCTAAACAAAAAAGATCCAATTAATTTCTTAATCAAAATTTACATAAACCTATACATTATTAATGCAAACAAAAATTAAAATAAATAGTTCAATGTTTTTGTTTAATATAAATTTTGAGAACAATTTGGAACGCTTATTAAATGTAATTAGGAATAATGCAGATTTTTTTGAAATATCGAATTTATTTTTTAACCAAAGAAATGTTTTTCTGTTACTTAGAATTTTTAGATGTTTTTATAAAAAAAAATTATTTGAATCAGTCCATACAGTACCTAATGGGAAAGTCGAAAATATTAAAAGATTGGAGACATTTAAAAAAAAAAATTGTTTGAGCCGTTTTTGAGAAAAAATAAACTTTTCTTAACGGGTTTTCAACATTTGTATAGTAGATACCATTTCTTTTTTGAACACTAGGAACACTAATTTTGAAAGTTAGAGCTCCAAAATCAAGTACGCCATCTGAATTGTTTGATAAATACAAATTTACGAAAAAAAATTGAAAGTCTTTGAAACGGTTTTGTTAAAAATTTATTTTTATTTATAAAATGTTTCGCTCATTTTCAAAAATTGAATCTTGTATGCCAACATATAGTATTTAATAAAAAAACAATTTTAAACACAATAAAAAAAATCATAAGCCCGTTTTCAATATACTGAATTTTCAAAAAATAAATTTCAATATTTTTTTAAAAATCCAAAAATTATTTTTTTTGAAAATTGATATATGCAAAATTATTGATGTTGTGAGGGAGCTCTTTTATAAAAAAATTTATAAAAAATTTTGTGGAAATCGGTGCAGCTGTCAACGAGAAATTTGAAACCAAAAAATCGGTTCTATGACAGATACCGCTATTGGTAAAATTTGTTTTTGAGAAAAATAAGTTTTTTCTTAACGGTTTTTCAACATTTGTGTGGAAGGTACCGTTATTTTTGAATTATGATATTTTCAAGTATTCTGCAAAACAATGAGAAATTATTTTACACCTAGTTTTAAAAATATTGACCAAGTCGTTTTTAAAATATTCAGTTATCAATTAAAAAAAAAACTTTTGATTTTAAATTTGGTTGAAAATAAGGTTTATACTTTTAAGAAAATTTACCATAAAAATATGAAACATTTCAACTGAACTATTTTCGAGAAAGTCAAAAACCAGAAAAATGTTTCTACACTTGAGGTACCAAAAATAACCATTTTTTGAAAATAAAAAAATTATTAAGAAGTGCCATTTCCTTATCTTAATTATGTGATTTTTTTTTAACAAAATCCTGGGAGCCGTTTTTGCGAAAAAAGTTATTTTTTTTTGGCGAAAAAAAAATTTGTATAACAGGTATCGTTTTTTTTGGTCCTAAAAAAATTTTTAAAAAACGTGTGGGAAAACTAGTCAAAAAACACTGTACCAAGTTTGAAGAAAATCCCTCCAGCCGTTTAAGCTGTAGAGGCGAGGACAGCCAGACAGACAGAATTGCGAGACCCACTTTTTTCGCGTTCTCTTTAATCTTAATGTCAAAGAAAATAAATATCTCGAGTTACAAAACCATAACTTCCCATATAGAACCTTTATCGCAAGTAAAATTAATTGATTAACTTTTTTTCGAAATATTGATATACAACACTTTTAAGAAGCTTCTTCATAAGCAAATTAAAATAAATCAACCAAACCGTTTTCGGAATCAAAAATATTAAAAATAAAAATGTCTACAAGTAGCCTTTTCATACAGTCATTGACTGATTTTTTTTTTATCAAAATCTATGTAGCCGTTTTTGAGAAATATAATTTCGTTAGTTGCTTAAAAAATTGTATGGCATGAAACGTTAGTTTTGGTCCTTAAAAAAAATTGTGGACATGTTTCCCAAGAAAAACTAGGACTGAACAAAATCCATCCAGTCATTAAGTCTGTAGCCACGTACTTAAATGAATCATTAGAACTTAAGAACACTTATTTGCATTTTGCAAATTGATTTGAATTAAACATCGGGCTTATACATATCCTGCTGTGATTTTAAATCAAAGAAAAATTCCAATTATTTGATTATTTTTCCTCATTAAATAATTCGTTATGCACTTAAAAACAAAAAAAAAAAAAAAAACAGGACGATCAGGGCGAATAATTAATAAAATTTTTAAGGAAGCAAACTTACATTTTATCTTCCTTGCTAGTAAAAGTTTCACCATCTCCAATCACAAGATGCAAGGATAATACTAACAACACTATAAATTCACTTAAGCCCATTATTGGAGCTCCTTTTAATTTAAAAACACACAGATGATGTTAACGAAAATTATTGTTTTTAGTACATTTGACAACCCGTTACACGAATTAGAAATAAACGTTTAGGATGTCGGCAGCTACTAAATTTGTGCAGCTTTGCTCACTTCCTTTTATACCTAACAAAAGAAAAATCTGTATTACCCCACTACAATTATAAGAAGTTTCATTATATCTTAAGCACTGATAAGGACTCGTTGTTTTTATCATCTATGCAAGCTATTCTTGTATCAACGAAAATGTAAGAAACATAAGACTTAAGCTTTAATAATGAATATTATATGACTTTATCACTGTATAACCCCGAAATTGGGAAATTCTAGAATTTACAACAAAAACGCGAGGATTTTTTTTCAGCATTTCAAAATGTTTTTCATTTCAGGCTTTTACCGAGCCATCGAATCTACCATTGTCCCAGAAAACACATAAACATATAAACATACTCTAAGCTGAGCAACGGATTTGGGTGACCTGCGTAGAGGACTAAAAAGGAAGTTTAAATCTTTGGAACCTGTGAAACGGGCTGCCCCAATGTACTGTGTCAAAAAAAAAAACTTGAAAATAATTCGGAATAAGTTATAAAAATAAAACATTCTGGAATTTTATCATAGCCAAAAGTTTCACCGGGTAGTGCTATAAAGTGTAGCCATTTCATAGTTTAACAGTAACAGAAACATTATTTCAATGCCCAAATTATTAAAAAATTTATAATACTGACTCACTGTACAGTTTTCTTTATTATTTTCTCTTTTAAAAATTCTCTTAAGTTTGTTATTTTTCAAGAGGAAAACTTACGATCTCGCTTACAAGAAAACGACATAATTCGATTTCCTGTAACTTATACATACACGCTTATTATGATATAGTGCGAAGCTAAATTTAGGTCAAGACTAAAATTTTGCAAATCTTATGGCTTCAGACCACATAGATAATATATAAATTTTCTTAAGGAGAGCATAATATACGACGAAGTAACCATGGCATTGAAAACAAAGTAAAGTGTTGATAAAAAATTGTATTTATGGATTGTTGTTATCTTGAACTTTTTTCTTAGTGGTGGCTTCAAAAAATAGAAGCAAAAAATAATTGAAAACTAATTTAGAGAACGCGGGAGTTTTTTTTTTTTTTTTTTGTTGAGTTCGTAAATATACGTAAAATTTACCTATATGTTAAAAAAAACCTGCTAAGTGGAAGCAAAAAATAATAAAAAATTAATTTAGCAGACGCGCGTGTTGTTTTTTTTTTAGTTCAAGAAATATACGTAAAATTTACGTATATGTAAAAAAAACCGTTCTAAGTGGAATCAAAAAATTATAAAAAATTAATTTAGAGGACGCGCGTGTTGTTTTTTTTTTTTTTTAGGTCAAGAAATATTCGTAAAATGTACATAAAAAAACCTTCTAAGTCGTTTTTAAGAAAAGTTGGTAGCGAGAATAATAAAACCTTGGATGTGAAATATAAAAAATAAAATGATCAACGGTTCTCAATTTATTTTGTATTTTCAACTGCAATTATTCTTCTAAAACAGTTGCTCACATTACAAGTTCTGCAGACAGCTGATATGTAGGTGTAAGCTAGTTAAATAAATGTAAAATTGATTTCATTGAAATACATATACGTCAAATGTTGGTTCTAGGAATTCTTAAACCTAATAGTAATTAGTTCATACACACATGTATGTTATTTAACACATCTACAAAATAACATTCTATAGGACTAGGTACTCTTATCAAACACTGTTCGTGTAATTGAAATAGATATTCTAGTACAACTGAAATTATTGACATTAGATAAGCTCTTTTATTTACAAGAGAGAGAGTTTTTATTGTTCTTATAATCACCTCGAAGTCAGATACGGCGCACTTTCAATTTTATTTTATTTGCCTAATAGGTATAGGGCAAGTACCTACTGGTTTCGTGTCAAACGAAAATTTCGAGGTTTTAATAACATTACGATCATGGAGAAGTCAAGACTTCCGTCGGCATCGCCGCGTTGCCGCGTGTACGTCGGTCTGGCGTCTTCGAATCTGTGCTTCCTGATGTTCAATAAGCTAGAGCTTAAACGGTTGAAAAGATTTCCTTCACATTTGGCGGAAGCATTTTAATTCGATTCCCCAGAGGCGATATTTTATTTCTTTGGTTTAGCTCATTTTGAACGTGAGTCTACCATACCAAAATTTCGGTTTTATCAAGTTTTCTATGAAACGGATCTACCGATTTTGATAAGCTTTGTGCATGAAATCTGTAAATACATCTTTAAAAATACTGTATACCAGAGTTTTGCCAATAAATACAAAGAACGGAAATAAAAGTTTTAAGTTTTTTCTCAGCAAATCACCTTTTTGTGTGATATTCCCGAATATCTCGTCATATTGTATTTATTGATTTTGTCATAATGTTTCGATTCGGTACTTTAAAGTTATTCAAAAAATATTGTATTTAAGAGGACAATGGGCTTATATAGCACAGTTCCCATAAGAACGTATGTAGGTAGGTACATATTTAAGCATTCATTATAATCAGTTAACAGCATGTCCAAATTCGATGTATGACAGAAGTTATTTAATTTTAATTATTATGAGTTTTAGGTTCAGAATTCTCTATTTCCATAGTTTTTCTTGAATATTTTTTGTATTTTTCGTTCGATTTAAATCAATTCTACCTAAGCAATATACTTAACTAATGTTTAGGGGTCAAATCAATTTTATGCAAAAAGCGTTTTTTTTTTTGTTGAGTTTTTTTTTGTAAAAAATACAAACATTAGTTTTAAAATAATATTTTTGATTTCAAAATCATCTCTGGAAAAAAATAAAACATCAATTAGTATCTCATTTATCAGAATAAAAATGGGTATTGTTTTCAAAGTTTTAAATTGCAATTCGTAAAAGTTATACAAAACAACCCACAAACCACCCTTAAAGGGTTGCAAACATTTTTAGCTTATTCCTTATTTAGTAACGAAGAAAATGGTTATACATTTATTACGGACTGATTCCTAAATAGATAAAAAAAATATGAACAAAAAATAGAATATTTTTATTTTTGTTATTTATGATACTAAACCATTTTGAACTCATTTTAATACTCATTAATTACTCACTTTTTAATTTTATAAGCAAAACAAAAACAAAACAAACACTGAGAAGTCTGATTTGTTTTTGCTTTGCGTTTTAAATAAAAAAGTGAGTAATTAATGAGTATTAAAAAGACACGGCTTCAGTAAAATCGGATTTTTTTTGTTCAACTTAAAAAATCGCAAAACAACGCGGGGTATAGGGCGAGTTAGGTATTAAAGTGGGAAAAATTCTGTAAAAATTTCATGATTGTCACCCCCACTAGAAATATTTTACCGATCTTAGGTGTCTTTGTGGTTTTTCAAAGAAGAATGTTAGTCCCTTTCTGAACACAAATTATTATTAATCTATGTATATATGTATATCCTCGTTTTACACAAAAATCACTTAATAGTCTAAAATACAAGCCAGGTCGTCGTTCTTACACAAGAATCACTTGGTAGTCGTTAACGATAAAGTTTCACGAATTTGTAACGAAGATCACTAGACCAAAATCAAAGCCAGATCGTAGCCTTAAATCAGGATCAACAAAACTACGACTTCACAGACACAAAAATGGCGTGAGGTATTGGTAGACCACTGTTAATGATAGCCATTGCTTGTAGCCAGCCGGACGCTATTGTGTTTTGTTCAGTCGAGCGCCATTTTCTAAGATGTCACTAGCCTTGCGAGTACTTTTTTATTTGTATGAACAAATAGACGAAAAATTTGCTCAATTTTATCTCTACTTGATTTTGTAGCTTGAGCAAAAAATGTATATGACAGAAAATGGACTAACTGACTTCCTTGAAAAAACACAAGGAAACTTAAAATCGGTAAAAAAAACTGACTGAGTTAAAAATCTTTACTAAGCCTAGTACGCTGCTGATGCGAAACGAAATTTTCCTGTGCTCTCCAAAAAGACAACGAAATGCTTAGGAAAATACAGCTTAAAAATATTATGGGAGAGTTTCACAAATTGCAAATAAATAAAATAAAATTTAACGAAAAAAATTAAAGAAAAGCCATGCTGTAATGAAAGAAACATTAAATAAATACACGAACAAACCCAAATGCCATTTTTCTGCACACAATTAATTGTACGGGCATACGGGCAATTAATTCTGTGCGAAATGAGAGTGGAGACTTGTCAAAACCATCTGGTATAATCATCAATTTCGCTGGTCGAACGCAGCATACTACAGAACGAACAGCACAACGAAATTGTTTGTTTATGATTTCGTCATGTCATTTTTGTCTTTAAGCCTAGTACGCTGCTGATGCGAAACGAAATTTTCCTGTGGTCTTCAAAAAGACAACGAAATGCTTTCGAAAACACAGCGGGAAAATATTCATGGAGAGTTTTTCAAATTGCAAATAAATAAATCAAAATTTAATGAAAAAATCAAACAACATCAAACACATTGTAACAATGTCACAATTAACTGTCCGGTCAAATAATTTTGTGCGAAAAAAGAGTGGAGACTTGTCAAACCGATCTGGTATAATCATGAATTTCGTTGGTCGAACAGCGTACCACAGAACGAATAGCAGAGCGAAATTTTTCGTTTATGATTTCGTCATATCGTTCTTGTATGGGATTTTTCGTTTCACGTCAGCAGCGTACTAGGATTTATCATAAAAAGCAAAAAAAGAAATGTTTTGTTTTTTGCTTATATTTTTTTTGTATCTATTTAGGGATTAGTCGGTAATAAATGTACAACCATTTCTTTCGTTACTAAATTAGGAATAAGCGAAAAATGTTTTGAGGGTGGTTTTGTAGGTGGTTTTGTCTAACTTTTACGCATTGCAATTTTAAACCTGAAAACAATATCCATTTTTATCCTGATAAATTAGATAAAAATTTATATTTTTGTTTTTATTATTTAAAAACTAATATTTGTATTGTTTACAAATTAAAAACTCAAAAAAAAACATTGTTTGCATTAAATGGATGCTCACGACCCCTAATTCATTATTTAAAATATCTAAAAAAAATCAACTTAAAAAATGGCTTAAATCGAATGAAAAAATATACAAAATATTAAAGAAAAACTATGGAAATAGAGAATTGTAAACCTAAAACTTATTTTATTAAAATTAAATAACTTCTGTCACACAGCGAATTCGGACATGTGGTTAACTGACAATGAATGTCCTATACGATATGAAGGCCGCTCTTATTGGAGCTGGGCCACCGCTCCATACATCTGCGCCCATTGTCCTTTGTATAATTATCTCTTACGAAAAAATAAAATGAAAGAATTTTTTTTTTATTTTTAACTTTTGTTTACAAATTATTTTTTAATTAATTTAAGAAAAAGTTCAAATTTTAATATAGGTAGTAAATCTCACTTTTAACAAAATGTTATAAAAGTTAAGTTATCAAATTTGACTTGGTTTTCAAGTTATATACAAACAAAATTTTAAAAATATCACCAGTGTGAGCATTCTGTTAAAATAGCAATGGTGAATAAGGGCGAGTTTGATGTTTTAAGAAAGCCTTAAATCTACGGAAATATATTAAATAATCCTTGAACTTTATTTCCTTTATCCTTTCCTTTATTTCTTTTCATATTCCGGTATATTCAATATCCTACAAGATGAATCCGTCTTATATAAATATAACCTTTCTAGCTACCATTTATCATCAATTTCGTTATTTTCTTATTTTTGCGTAAAGGTTGCTTTCTTTATCTTAATTCAATTCTATATCTTAAACTAACTAAAGAAAAAATCAATTATTTTGTTTGACCGCGCATAACTCATAAATTATTTATTTGATTTACGTGAAACAAATTGTATAACATTCGTTATGTCAACGAGAGGGTCTTGAGCTATTTTGTATTTCTTTATTTATTTAAATTTCTCAGGATACTATTGTTTTTTAATTCTATGTCATCTTTTTTCTTGGAGTTCTGTAATTACATCTCTCGAGCACCGCCGTAATGTTTCGTGTCTTTCTCTATTTTATCGCTATTATTATAATCAGTGTTCTAGTGAAATAGCCAGTTGCATTCCTCCCCTTTAAAAATTCAACCGTAATACTCGCGCTACTAGGAATGCCCATCAGTTCACCCTCGAGCCCAACTTCGGACGTACTGTAATGTACAGAGATTCTTTCTTCAGTCGCACCACACGAATGTGGAATGCTTTACCTGACGCGACTTTCCCCTCCCATTTCGATGTGCAAACGTTCAAAACCAATGTGCATCGGTATCTCCTTCTAAATCCTGTCATACTTACCTAATCGCTCGTGCTGTGTTAAAAACATTTTAAGGGTATCCATAACCCCTTTTGCGCGCGTGGAATATAAAAAAAAAATATTCACTTATATTTATGATATACTCTCAAACCGGTTTAATATTAAAAAAAAGATTTTTAGATAAATCTACACTCTTAAAAAAATTTAAGCCTTATATCTTTTCTTAATTATACATACAAGCTGAGGTCTGCACGCTATACATACACTCATTGCGTTCAAGCTCAAGGCGTTATTTTGAGTGGAAGAAATGGAGCGCAGTACGAGGAAAGGTAGGAAGACAGAAAATTCACTAAAAGCTGTAAAAGATTATGAAGTTACTTAATGCTAAACAAACATGAAATTTCCCATATTTAGGTTCAGTTCAAAGTTAAAGTATTGTGTGTGTGATAACTTGACTTCTAATGGTCGGTAGGGCTGGCCACGAGACGAGACTCTGCGAGACTTTTGTGAGTCTCGTCTCGGTCTCGTTACAATCGAAAATTTTCAGTCTTGTCCCGGTCTCGTGTCGGTCTCGTACAATTAAGTCTCTTCTCCGAAAAATATGATTTCCGGCCAACTTGTTTATCATTGGAACAAAATATTTTCGATTATAGTTTGAATACGTGCAAAAGAAAATAAATATTTAACTGCAATTGGATTTCTTAATTTATTAGACTCTCTGTAAATTTCGGTCCAAACATACAGTCTCGTCTCGGTCTCGTCTCGGAAAAAATAGGTTACAGTGATTGTGTATTAAAAGAAAGGGGTTCAATAAAAACTAAAGCAATTGTATGGTGTTTTGTGGACATTTTAAAAGTGACAACGTTAGGAATAAATTCAAATAAATTTTCTCTTAAAAAAAAAAATTCAAATACCACAAAATGGCTACACTGGAAAAGCATTGCCTATCTGGAAGCTTTAAAATAAATTAAAAAAAAAAATAGGTAGGCAAGGCATGCAAACATCATGTTTGACTAAAAACTGATAAGACCCCTTTTACGCAAGGAAACTCAGTTGCCGGCGATTTTTAGTTTGTAGGCAAGAAGGGTGTAAAAGGAAGACAACAAATCTCCCCTCTCACCCTTCTCACCAACAAACTAGCTAGTTTCTGGCAACTCAGTTTCCTTGTGTGAAAGCGGTCTAATACATTAGAATTTTGGAAACAAAAATTAAACTTAACTAGCTGACCAGGCGAACTTCCTTCCGCCTTAATTCATAACTAAATTAACTATGTCGATGTGTTTCAATGAAACCAAAATGATTGACGTGTCGGCCAACCTTCCGCTTCTTTACTAAAGAGCTTTAATGGTAAAAAACAGTTTTCGTTTTATATTCAGGCGCAAACACGTACAAAGCGATAAGTTTGCCGATACGTGAGCACGCCACATACAACTGACCATGTATTGGAATTCAAGATTGATACCACAATCATCCAGCGATTGTCCTTACGACTTATTAACTGTCAATTTTCGTAACAAAAGTGAGACGCAATGGAAATTGAAGACGCTTAAATATGAATGGCAAATCGTTCGGAATAAGCGGAATCCGTGGAATGAGAACATCGTCGCCTTTGAATTTTTCCCTCTAAATCGCGGCTTATATATAAGATTTGATTTAATGCACTTCACAATCAAACGCGTTCCGTTACAAAGTTTTGGTGCATTGAGGTTGCGCAGCAAAATTATAACTGAGTCGACTTTCAGTTTTAAATTGTGTGGTGAAAAGCCCGGATCATCCAAAGAATTCAAAAATTCCGTGGGATAGTTATGGCTTCGTTTTCATCAATTACGGAGTCCACGGATTTGAATAAATTCACTCACCGAAGATTTGATTTTGAATGACGAAATTCAAATGATCGACATTCTTGTTTTTCGCAACCAAATTCGCGCGTGAACTCAGCCAATTATGGTTAGCAAAATTTTGAGTGAAATTCTGAAAAACATTCGCGATGAGCTCTTTCGGCGTTGTTGTAAAGTAGCAAAAATTCTGTGGAAATTTAATAAGGCTGGTGACTAAGTCCACTGGTATCACGCCATTGGCCCTCACCAATAAATTGACTGGAGAAATCTGCAGCGAAGTGGTCATATCGTAAAGCGACTCGCATGTTTGTTTTCAATTGCAATTTCTCCACGTATTGCAATAAAGCCAATGCTCTCCTGGGGCCAATACGAATTTATCAAGCCCTAAATCATAAAAAATGAAGTAACCGTGTCTCGAGTTATGCATTAAAAACTGGATGTCCTCTGTTTTCCAATTTTCCTGGAAATTTTCCGGGATTTTTCTCCAGTGTCCTATGCCCTTTCTTGAGCCAATACGAACCCATCAAGCCCTTAATCGGGAAAATCGAAGCCACCGTTCTCGAGATATGCAGTAGAAAGAGGATGATCCCTGATTTCTAATTTTCCTGAAAATTTCTCGGGATTTTTCTACAGTGTCCTATGTCCTTCCTTGGGTCAATACGAATTCATCAAACCTAAAACCGTGAAAATCGAACGATCCGTTCTCAAGTTATGCGCGCACACACAGACGACATTTCTCTTTTATATATGTACATATATATATATTTATATATATATATATATGATATATATATATATATATATATGATATATAGATATAGATTTAATGGAAACAATTATTATTAAAAAGAAAATGATTTAGAAAAATGTCGTATTATATTTCTTCTTAGAATTTTTATTTAAATACTATTCAATTTATTATGAAGTAACGTTGGTTCGCTGATTTTTTAAAGTGATTGGAAAAACGATAGATTTGTCGAATAAGAGTGGGTTGTTAATCCGGATGGAGATTAAACAATAGGAAATTGATCAATAAATGTATGTGCCAAATAAATTACATGTACAGGGTAAAAATTTCTCGATCTCGAAAATTTAGTTTTAAAATTTTCCTGCAGCGAGCCAGTGTTTTTTTGCAAATGGTTCTTATAATATATAATGGTTATTATGTACCTACTCATATAGCACCCTTGCATCCGCGGTAATGGAATCGCTTTATTATGATTTTTTTCATATTTTATCATTAATTTCTTCTTTTATTCAATCAAATACACATTAGTATCATTTAATTGCCCTGGTACTTGGTTACTACTTTTTAGAGCTGGAAACAAAATGCAGGGAGCGGCAAAAATTGGGTGTTCCCCGGGCGGCAAAAACCCACGCTACGCCACTGCTCCAGCGTGACAGTCCAACGCACTAACCTTTACGCTACACGGGCGGATTGGCAAATGCACTGTGCTATGAGAATAATTTGTTTTCCATTGAAAATTAGGGCATTGCGCATGCGCAAAATACAGTATGAATAAAATTCCTATAGAAAGTTGACTCTTTCCACAAGTAATAAACAATGATTCCCAATTTTTTTAGAATAATGCTTGTCATTTAAAAGACGCAAATTGACAAACTTTCCAAGACATGGTTATGGTTGGTCGCTACTACTACTTTCTTTGCTTTTTGTGTTGGTAAAAGCCACCCTGCCCTGCAAAGTTTGTCAATTTTCGTCTTTTCTATGACAAGTGGAAACCTAGCATGAGAAACAAATTTTTTTAAGCAAAAAATTACGGTGTAATTTGCATTTCAAACTTCAATTTAGTTTCGGCACGGGTTAAAATTGAGATTCAGTAGAAAAAAGTTCATCTTTGGCGACTGCGATTGCTGCTATTACTATATACTATTTTTGTATATTTCAACTTTGAAGGTGCGACAAGTGGCCGCTACAGGGCAATTTGCTCGGCCAGTATGTTTTGATCCAAAATTTTTCAGCTTGACAAACTTCCGCCTCCCTCCCCTCTCCACCTTTTAAAATTAGTCTATACAAAAAACCAATTCGGGCATTTTGGAGGACTTTGGATATGGTGTTGAGGATAAAATTCTGCGTCGATACCAGCAAAAAAATTTCGTGAATTAATTTGTCCCAGGTTTCCCATATTAAATTTCCAGACTATTATTTCCAAATCAATCTTTTTATTGTGTAAATATCTAATATTCAAATATTGTTCTTGTTTTATTAAGAGGTGGACTTTCAGTGACAATTAGGGACTTTCAAATTTCTAGTCCATTCTGTTCTGTTTCCATTCTGTAATTTCTCGTACCATTTATCACCGTCATATTCAAGGTGTTGTATAACGCTTCCATCGGGGAAATAATAACCCAAAAAACAATGAATGTCATATTGCAATGTACTGAAATTAAAATTGTGTAAGTTAAATGGGTATATTGAAAACTATATTAAAGAACAAATATAAATTTGCTATTCAAACCTGTCAACTTTAGGATGATTTTGGCATTTTTGGATAATGGTGGCTCCGATTCTGTGCAGCTGTTAGAGCTCCCGATGACCTCGTTTAAAATTTTCGTTGATTAGATGGTTAAGAATCAACAACTATTTTAAAGAAAATTGAAAATACCTGGCCATGGCAAATTCGTTGTATTTTCGGTATTGATGCCATTCTGATGTGTTGTTGAGTCGGTGAAAATTTCATCCTGACGTGTTGTGGAATCTTACGAAAAGAATAATATACCAAAATATGTCCTGTTTCTTTTTTTTAAAGAGAAATATGAAAGTACCTGGCAGATTTGTTGTAGAGTCAGTGGTAGTTTCATCTTGAGGTGTTGTGGAGACATCGAGAAAGAATAATTTATCAAAATATGTTCTGTTTATTTTTTAAAGAGAAATATATGAAAGTACCTGGCAGATTCGTTGTAGAGTCATTGGTAATTTCATCTTGAGGTGTTGTGGAGACATCGAAAAAGAATAATTTATCAAAATATGTTTTGTTCCTTTTTTAAATAGAAATATAAAAATACCTGGCAGATTCGTTGTAGAGTCAGTGGTGATTTCACCTTGAGGTGTTGTGGAGACATCGGAAAAGATTAATTTATCAAAATATGTTCTGTTTGTTTTTTAAAGAGAAATATATGAAAGTACCTGGCAGATTCGTTGTACAGTCAGTGGTAGTTTCATCTTGAGGTGTTGTGTAGACATCGAAAAAGAATAACTTATCAAAATATGTTCTGTTTCTTTTTAAAGAGAAATATATGAAAGTACCTGGCAGATTCGTTGTAGAGTCATTGGCAATTTCAACTTGAGGTGTTGTGGAGACATCGAAAAAGAATAATTTATCAAAATATGTTTTGTTCCTTTTTCAAATAGAAATATAAAAATACCTGGCAGATTCGTTGTAGAAGTGGTGGTGGTTTCATCTTGAAGTGTTGTGGAGTCAGTGGTGGTTTCATCTTGAGGTGTTGTGGAGACTTCGCAATAGAATTATTTATAAAACTGTGTTCTGATTTTCTTAAAAGATAAATTTGAAAATACCTGGCAGATTCGTTGTAGAGTCAGTGGTGGTTTCATCTTGAGGTGTTGTGGAGACACCGGAAAAGTATAATTTATCAAAATATGTTCTGTTTCTTTTTTAAATAGAAATATATGAAAATACCTGGCAGATTCGTTGTAGAGTTAGTGGTAGTTTCATCTTGAGGTGTTGTGGAGACATCGACAAAGAATAGTTTATCAAAATATGTTCTGTTTCTTTTTTAAATAGAAATATGAAAATACCTGGCAGATTCGTCGTAGAGTCAGTGGTGGTTTCACCTTGAGGTGTTGTGGAGACATCGAAAAAGAATAATTTATCAAAATATGTTTTGTTCCTTTTTCAAATAGAAATATAAAAATACCTGGCAGATTCGTTGTAGAGTCAGTGGTGGTTTCACCTTGAGGTGTTGTGGAGACATCGGAAAAGAATAATTTATCAAAATATGTTCTGTTTGTTTTTTAAAGAGAAATATATGAAAGTACCTGGCAGATTCGTTGTACAGTCAGTGGTAGTTTCATCTTGAGGTGTTGTGTAGACATCGAAAAAGAATAACTTATCAAAATATGTTCTGTTTCTTTTTAAAGAGAAATATATGAAAGTACCTGGCAGATTCGTTGTAGAGTCATTGGCAATTTCAACTTGAGGTGTTGTGGAGACATCGAAAAAGAATAATTTATCAAAATATGTTTTGTTCCTTTTTCAAATAGAAATATAAAAATACCTGGCAGATTCGTTGTAGAGTCAGTGGTGGTTTCATCTTGAGGTGTTGTGGAGACATCGGAAAAGAATAATTTATCAAAATATGTTCTGTTTCTTTTTTAAAGAGAAATATATGAAATTACCTGGCAGATTCGGTGTACAGTCAGTGGTAGTTTCATCTTGAGGTGTTGTGGAGACATCGGAAAAGAATAATTTATCAAAATATGTTCTGTTTCTTTTTTAAAGAGAAATATGAAAGTACCTGGCAGATTCGTTGTAGAAGTGGTGGTGGTTTCATCTTGAAGTGTTGTGGAGTCAGTGGTGGTTTCATCTTGAGGTGTTGTGGAGACTTCGGAATAGAATTATTTATAAAACTGTGTTCTGATTTTCTTAAAAGATAAATTTGAAAATACCTGGCAGATTCGTTGTAGAGTCAGTGGTGGTTTCATCTTGAGGTGTTGTGGAGACACCGGAAAAGTATAATTTATCAAAATATGTTCTGTTTCTTTTTTAAATAGAAATATATGAAAATACCTGGCAGATTCGTTGTAGAGTTAGTGGTAGTTTCATCTTGAGGTGTTGTGGAGACATCGACAAAGAATAGTTTATCAAAATATGTTCTGTTTCTTTTTTAAATAGAAATATGAAAATACCTGGCAGATTCGTTGTAGAGTCAGTGGTGGTTTCACCTTGAGGTGTTGTGGAGACATCGAAAAAGAATAATTTATCAAAATATGTTTTGTTCCTTTTTTAAATAGAAATATAAAAAATATGATTCTAAATAAAATTACTCAAAACAAAAACCGAGCTAGTGTTGGAGTAATCGTAAAAGATGGGTAACATCCTTGGTAGACGTCTGTAAAGTTGGCAGGGGAATTTTCACCAAGAGTAATGGAATGAATGCAGTAACTTACAGTTTTTTGCAATTTTTTCGCATTACCTACTGTTCCCGATTTTTTAGTTCATCAAATAGTGGGTTTAATCGAGTGACTTGCGAGCTCCATTTCATGAACCAAGCGTGGTAGAAACTTGAAGTAAGGCTTAAAAATTGCTTTTTTTGCATTTCAAGAAAAGCTTAGATCCAAATTATGAAGTCTTTCATTTTAAGAAATTCCATAAAATGGACTTCACAGTGAAGAAAAAATTAATCTATTCTTCAAATGCAAAAAAAGCTGCATATTTTTAGCCTTAGTGGATGTTCTTAGCATGCTCGGTCCATAAAATTCATCATGTACCCTGCTAACTTCACTCGATTTCACCCACTATTTGATGAATTGCAAAATTGAGAAATAAATGCACACAAAATGCAAAAAAAGCAAATTACTGCAATGGTCCCATTACTTCAGCTGAAAGTTGCCCTTTCAACTTCTCATGCGTCCCTGTTAACGAATATATTATTATTATTAGAGTCGTTAAAATTGTTCAAGGAACAATGAAGTTTTAATTTTGTTTAATTGTCCTTATTTGAAATTTTCTTTATCCCAAGGAACAACGAAATTGGCATTTTATTGAACGGCCCTTATTTGAAAATATCTTGTCTCTCAATTATTCCACTGAGCTAAGATCTATGGCAATTATATTGAAAGCGGTCAAGATGCTTTTCAGTCCATGAACTCAATTTAAAAATAAAATACAAAAAAATTATTATTTGGTTTTAAAAAATCTTTAATATTAACAGGCATATTATTGAAATATTTCAAAACTAGTTTTACAGCAAAACTAGTTCTAAATATATCAATGTATTAATAATATTAAGAATTGATCCTTGATATTCGCCCCTATTGCGATTGTCAATCATGGTTAGAAATTAGAATATAGTTGATAAGTACTAAAATTTGATATTAAAGAAACCAACTGCTAAAAGTTTTTGTCATTGAGAATGATGCAGGCCATCCTTAATTAAAAGAAAATTGGCGAAAATTGATTAATTGTGGATTGGATTTTAAATAAATTGCCTTCTTAAATTCAAAATTTCAATATTTATCAACTATCAATCAGTAATTGATAATTGCAGGGGGGTGATTATTTTGCCAATTGAAAGATCTTTTCAAAGAAGTGCAATTTTAGGATGCATCACAAAAGTTCACTTTTTTACAAAGCCCACATAATGGAATTAAATATGTCTATTTAGAAACATATATTAATCTACATATATGTTCGCTCAAAAAATTTTCCAAGTCTCAATTAACAACAAGAACCTGCAATGGCATATTTGCTACAGAGGAGCTTAGCATTAAATTATGAAATGATTTTTTATGTTGTTATACTAATTGTTAAGGCATTGGAAAGAGTGCATTTTAAGATGCATCACAAAAATGCATTTTTTTCCAAAGACCTTATAATTTGTATAACAACCTTAAAAATAATTTCAATGTTTAATGTTAAGCTCTTTTATATTAAATATGCCACTGCAGCGTCTTCCAAGAGGATTGACAGAATCGCGAAAACCCAAAATCCCGAAAATCCAAAATCCCGAAAACCCAAAATCCCGAAAGCCCACAATCCCGAAAACCCAAAATCTCGAAAACCCAGAATCCCGAAAACCTAGAATCCCGAAACCCCAAAATTCCGAAAACCCAAAATCCCGAAAACCCAAGATCCGCAAATTTTTCATTTTATATAATTTTTCGGGATTTCGATTTCGGAAAATAATCCTAAGTGCAAAATTAAGAAGCTTAAGTTCTCTTTGACCATGAAATAAAGTTCTTATTGCATAATAAGTGTGAAATAGAATAGAATTATTTATAAAACTGTGTTCTGATTTTCTTAAAAGATAAATTTGAAAATACCTGGCAGATTCGTTGTAGAGTCAGTGGTAGTTTCATCTTGAGGTGTTGTGGAGACATCGGAAAAGAATAATTTATCAAAATATGTTCTGTTTCTTTTTTAAAGAGAAATATGAAAGTACCTGGCAGATTCGTTGTAGAAGTGGTGGTGGTTTCATCTTGAAGTGTTGTGGAGTCAGTGGTGGTTTCATCTTGAGGTGTTGTGGAGACTTCGGAATAGAATTATTTATAAAACTGTGTTCTGATTTTCTTAAAAGATAAATTTGAAAATACCTGGCAGATTCGTTGTAGAGTCAGTGGTGGTTTCATCTTGAGGTGTTGTGGAGACACCGGAAAAGTATAATTTATCAAAATATGTTCTGTTTCTTTTTTAAATAGAAATATATGAAAATACCTGGCAGATTCGTTGTAGAGTTAGTGGTAGTTTCATCTTGAGGTGTTGTGGAGACATCGACAAAGAATAGTTTATCAAAATATGTTCTGTTTCTTTTTTAAATAGAAATATGAAAATACCTGGCAGATTCGTTGTAGAGTCAGTGGTGGTTTCACCTTGAGGTGTTGTGGAGACATCGAAAAAGAATAATTTATCAAAATATGTTTTGTTCCTTTTTTAAATAGAAATATAAAAATACCTGGCAGATTCGTTGTAGAGTCAGTGGTGGTTTCACCTTGAGGTGTTGTGGAGACATCGGAAAAGAATAATTTATCAAAATATGTTCTGTTTGTTTTTTAAAGTGAAATATATGAAAGTACCTGGCAGATTCGTTGTACAGTCAGTGGTAGTTTCATCTTGAGGTGTTGTGTAGACATCGAAAAAGAATAACTTATCAAAATATGTTCTGTTTCTTTTTAAAGAGAAATATATGAAAGTACCTGGCAGATTCGTTGTAGAGTCATTGGCAATTTCAACTTGAGGTGTTGTGGAGACATCGAAAAAGAATAATTTATCAAAATATGTTTTGTTCCTTTTTCAAATAGAAATATAAAAATACCTGGCAGATTCGTTGTAGAGTCAGTGGAGGTTTCATCTTGAGGTGTTGTGGAGACATCGGAAAAGAATAATTTATCAAAATATGTTCTGTTTCTTTTTTAAGAGAAATATATGGAATTACCTGGCAGATTCGTTGTACAGTCAGTGGTAGTTTCATCTTGAGGTGTTGTGGAGACATCGGAAAAGAATAATTTATCAAAATATGTTCTGTTTCTTTTTTAAAGAGAAATATGAAAGTACCTGGCAGATTCGTTGTAGAAGTGGTGGTGGTTTCATCTTGAAGTGTTGTGGAGTCAGTGGTGGTTTCATCTTGAGGTGTTGTGGAGACTTCGGAATAGAATTATTTATAAAACTGTGTTCTGATTTTCTTAAAAGATAAATTTGAAAATACCTGGCAGATTCGTTGTAGAGTCAGTGGTGGTTTCATCTTGAGGTGTTGTGGAGACACCGGAAAAGTATAATTTATCAAAATATGTTCTGTTTCTTTTTTAAATAGAAATATATGAAAATACCTGGCAGATTCGTTGTAGAGTTAGTGGTAGTTTCATCTTGAGGTGTTGTGGAGACATCGACAAAGAATAGTTTATCAAAATATGTTCTGTTTCTTTTTTAAATAGAAATATGAAAATACCTGGCAGATTCGTTGTAGAGTCAGTGGTGGTTTCATCTTGAGGTTTTGTGGAGACATTGGAAAAGAATAATTTATCAAAATATGTTCTGTTTCTTTTTTAAAGAGAAATATGAAAGTACCTGTTAAAATCGTTGTAGAGTCAGTGGTGTTTTCATTTTGACATGTGTTACAATAATAAGAAATTAAATTGATCGAATGAAAAATTCAATGGGATGCGAACAATTTGTCCAGGAGCTGTGGAGTTTTCGTAAAAGAAGAATCTACTTATCCAAATATTGTTCCTTCCTTAAAGACAAATAAAATAATATACCTTGCCCATTCGTTGTTGTGTCAGTGACGATTGTAGATTGAGTTACATCGGCTTCTTCTGGGAATGAAAACAAAAATTTCAAATAAAATATTGGGGTTCTAAGACATCCTGGTGGTGAAGATTATATTTTTTTCCTTATAAATATTGTTAACCAACAAATTAGAAAAAAAGGACTCCTGATAAATTTTACTAAGCAATCGTTGTATCACCCAATCCAATGTTCATAACAGAGTTTACCTAAGTCCTTAATATGTCTTCATACTTGAGGATTTTATATATTTTTGTACACGCATTGTCGCGTACTGCATTTGAAAATTCATATCAGTCCCATCTTCCGGTTTTGTAGCCAATCCAATATTTAATTTTCTTCTTCATTTATCAGCATCTAGTTACGACTTATTGGCTTATTTTCAAAAGCAGTTCACCATTATTGACAAATTTAAAGGTGGTTCTCAGACACAAAGCTATATATCAAACAATGTTTATCGTATGAATAAAACAGTCTTATCTTGGTCTTTAAACTAAAGTTGTTTCTCTATAAATTAGACAACATTCCAAAATTTCGAAGGCTGCCCCGCACTGACTGTACTTTCCCAATTTGAGTGTAGAATACGAATGGCGTTCTATACCAGGCAATAATTGAAAAAAAAAACAAGGTCAGAGTTTGGGAACAATATAGAAATATGGTTTCACTAAGATGGCTGCTTACTAGCCATAACTATGACTGTCGTGAGAAATACTTTCGGCGAATAAAAAATAAATTAAGTAGGTACCTAAACGTATTCCCAAATTTAGATTTTTAATAATTCAAAAATAAAATCAAGGTGCAGGGTCAAAAGTCCACAGGTCAAAAGTCCAGAAGTCCACAGATCTCTTGTGGAGATTTGACCCACCCTAGTTGGTCAAAATTCCACTAAAAGGTGGGTCAATATTCCCTTATTTTAGAAAGAAAGTGGGTCATAAGTCCACAATTATTTCATATTTAAATATTGAACAAAACTGAACAATTAAAAATGTATCTATTTTGTTAAGAATTAATTTGTAAACTCATTACTACACATAAACTTAAAGCACACCAACTATAAACATAGGCGCCTGCCAGGCGACTGAGCATACCCTAAGCGGAGCGACCGACGGAGTAGCGTGAGTTGAACAGAGGACCCAGAAAAGGAGTTAAAATCCTTTGAACCCACGAAGCGAGTCACATAAGGCACTCTTTTTTAAAGTGGTGCACTGAAGTGGGACAGAAATTCACAATCAATGGGCCAGAAGTCCACAAGATTTTTGTGTGGACTTTTAGCCCTTTGGAGTGGGTCAAAAGTACAAATTGATTAATGGACTTTTGATCCACATAAGTGGGATAAAAGCCCATTATGTACTCTTGACCTGTGGAATTTTGACCGTGCTCCTTAAATCAAAAAGAAAAAAACTTTGTAATTTTAAATAATAAATGCACCCTGTATAAAAAAAAATGAACTTACTAAGACAATTAGGAGCACTTAAAGTTCCATTCCCCCAAGCAAAACTCCAGTTTCCATTCTTGCATGTTAGTATTGCTCCGTCCTGCGACATATCGGGCAATTTATATCCAGGAAAACAACGTATCTCACATATGGCATGTTCTCTGGGAATACAAATTATTTGTGTAAGTAGTATTAACTTTAATGAGGAATTTAGTCATTTTTTTTTTTTGAATCGACAACAAAATGCCTTACCCTTTTTGGCACTCAGTGTAAGCATTTTGTACTTTAAATGCAGTAATATCACATTCTGAGTAAGTAAGACAAGCAGTACCGTAGTAATTTTTAGGACATATACATTCATGATTTGCACCACAAGTTCCATTGTTCTCACATGGTGGCCAACATTTATCAACAGTTCTAAAATTTTAAAATACAGAATCATGAAAGTTTAATTGAATTAATAATTTTATTGTTGTTTTTCTCATATGAGGGCAACAGTTAATAGGCTAAATAGAAGCACTAAATACATATTTAAAGGGTCTATCAAAATAGGGGTTTCAATTTATCACTTAAAAACCATACAAAAAGATACGAGGCGGAAATTTGGCATATACTGTAGAGCAATCTTAACCGCAGAGTTGTATTTTAGGTTAATATAACCAATTTTCTGTTGTTGTTTTTTTTTTTTTTTTTTTTATTGCGGTTTTTGAGTTATTTAAAATACAACCATGTGATGAAAGACTGTAAAGACTTGATGAAGGACAGGGTAATTCGCAATTTATGCAAAAAAAAACCTACAGCGTATATGGTGTTTATACAAGCAAGAATCTTTTGATTCTAAATAAAAATCAATAAATTGGGTGTCACAATAGCTCGTAAAAAACTAGTGACTTACAACTCTCAAGCATTCCTGTATGCGCGTGTCGACAGGAATGGAGGGGACCTACCGAATCCAAACGTCTAGATGAGAAGCACTGGGCGCATTCAATGCAAAATTTGACAACTGCTGAAAATAAAGCAGCCTCGTCCACCTAAAAACTAAAAAGTTTTTTTCAGGGCTACTGCCTCTTGCGAGGAGTTGAGAAATCCTCCAAGAGTATCACTTGTCATGAATAAGTGCTTCTCGTCTAGCCGTTCGGATTCGGCATAAAATTGTAGGTCCCTTCCATTCCTGTCGACAGGCGCACACAGGAATGGTTGCGAGTTGTTAGTCACTAGGCCCTGGTTCTTCACGAGCCGTTTTGTCACCCAATTTTAACTTTTGTCGTTAAACGTAAAATTATATGATATGTCAGTTTTGTATGGAGAAAAGCTGTCAGCTGAATTTTCAGTTGGGAATTTCCTGCTTAAAATTCAGATGAAACGTAACTAAACTTCACTGAACATAACTGAATGTCAGCTAACTTTTTATGACAGCAGGAAAATCAGAAGCTCCATCTGAAAATAAAGTACTGAAAAATTTGATGCTTTGAATGAGCCCACTTATTAATGACAAGTTAAACTCTTGGAGGATTAGTCAATTCCTTGCAAGAGGCAGTAGGACGCGGCTGAGAATTGAACCCAGACCTCCAGCGTGACTGTCCAAAGCTCTAACCATTATCTACACTACGCGCTACTACTGATTCTAAATAAAATTACTCAAAACAAAAACCGAGCTAGTGTTGGAGTAATCGTAAAAGATGGGTAACATCCTTGGTAGACGTCTGTAAAGTTGGCAGGGGAATTTTCACCAAGAGTAATGGAATGAATGCAGTAACTTACAGTTTTTTGCAATTTTTTCGCATTACCTACTGTTCCCGATTTTTTAGTTCATCAAATAGTGGGTTTAATCGAGTGACTTGCGAGCTCCATTTCATGAACCAAGCGTGGTAGAAACTTGAAGTAAGGCTTAAAAATTGCTTTTTTTGCATTTCAAGAAAAGCTTAGATCCAAATTATGAAGTCTTTCATTTTAAGAAATTCCATAAAATGGACTTCACAGTGAAGAAAAAATTAATCTATTCTTCAAATGCAAAAAAAGCTGCATATTTTTAGCCTTAGTGGATGTTCTTAGCATGCTCGGTCCATAAAATTCATCATGTACCCTGCTAACTTCACTCGATTTCACCCACTATTTGATGAATTGCAAAATTGAGAAATAAATGCACACAAAATGCAAAAAAAGCAAATTACTGCAATGGTCCCATTACTTCAGCTGAAAGTTGCCCTTTCAACTTCTCATGCGTCCCTGTTAACGAAAATATTATTATTATTAGAGTCGTTAAAATTGTTCAAGGAACAATGAAGTTTTAATTTTGTTTAATTGTCCTTATTTGAAATTTTCTTTATCCCAAGGAACAACGAAATTGGCATTTTATTGAACGGCCCTTATTTGAAAATATCTTGTCTCTCAATTATTCCACTGAGCTAAGATCTATGGCAATTATATTGAAAGCGGTCAAGATGCTTTTCAGTCCATGAACTCAATTTAAAAATAAAATACAAAAAAATTATTATTTGGTTTTAAAAAATCTTTAATATTAACAGGCATATTATTGAAATATTTCAAAACTAGTTTTACAGCAAAACTAGTTCTAAATATATCAATGTATTAATAATATTAAGAATTGATCCTTGATATTCGCCCCTATTGCGATTGTCAATCATGGTTAGAAATTAGAATATAGTTGATAAGTACTAAAATTTGATATTAAAGAAACCAACTGCTAAAAGTTTTTGTCATTGAGAATGATGCAGGCCATCCTTAATTAAAAGAAAATTGGCGAAAATTGATTAATTGTGGATTGGATTTTAAATAAATTGCCTTCTTAAATTCAAAATTTCAATATTTATCAACTATCAATCAGTAATTGACAATTGCAGGGGGGTGATTATTTTGCCAATTGAAAGATCTTTTCAAAGAAGTGCAATTTTAGGATGCATCACAAAAGTTCACTTTTTTACAAAGCCCACATAATGGAATTAAATATGTCTATTTAGAAACATATATTAATCTACATATATGTTCGCTCAAAAAATTTTCCAAGTCTCAATTAACAACAAGAACCTGCAATGGCATATTTGCTACAGAGGAGCTTAGCATTAAATTATGAAATGATTTTTTATGTTGTTATACTAATTGTTAAGGCATTGGAAAGAGTGCATTTTAAGATGCATCACAAAAATGCATTTTTTTCCAAAGACCTTATAATTTGTATAACAACCTTAAAAATAATTTCAATGTTTAATGTTAAGCTCTTTTATATTAAATATGCCACTGCAGCGTCTTCCAAGAGGATTGACAGAATCGCGAAAACCCAAAATCCCGAAAATCCAAAATCCCGAAAACCCAAAATCCCGAAAGCCCACAATCCCGAAAACCCAAAATCTCGAAAACCCAGAATCCCGAAAACCTAGAATCCCGAAACCCCAAAATTCCGAAAACCCAAAATCCCGAAAACCCAAGATCCGCAAATTTTTCATTTTATATAATTTTTCGGGATTTCGATTTCGGAAAATAATCCTAAGTGCAAAATTAAGAAGCTTAAGTTCTCTTTGACCATGAAATAAAGTTCTTATTGCATAATAAGTGTGAAATAGAATAGAATTATTTATAAAACTGTGTTCTGATTTTCTTAAAAGATAAATTTGAAAATACCTGGCAGATTCGTTGTAGAGTCAGTGGTAGTTTCATCTTGAGGTGTTGTGGAGACATCGGAAAAGAATAATTTATCAAAATATGTTCTGTTTCTTTTTTAAAGAGAAATATGAAAGTACCTGGCAGATTCGTTGTAGAAGTGGTGGTGGTTTCATCTTGAAGTGTTGTGGAGTCAGTGGTGGTTTCATCTTGAGGTGTTGTGGAGACTTCGGAATAGAATTATTTATAAAACTGTGTTCTGATTTTCTTAAAAGATAAATTTGAAAATACCTGGCAGATTCGTTGTAGAGTCAGTGGTGGTTTCATCTTGAGGTGTTGTGGAGACACCGGAAAAGTATAATTTATCAAAATATGTTCTGTTTCTTTTTTAAATAGAAATATATGAAAATACCTGGCAGATTCGTTGTAGAGTTAGTGGTAGTTTCATCTTGAGGTGTTGTGGAGACATCGACAAAGAATAGTTTATCAAAATATGTTCTGTTTCTTTTTTAAATAGAAATATGAAAATACCTGGCAGATTCGTTGTAGAGTCAGTGGTGGTTTCATCTTGAGGTTTTGTGGAGACATTGGAAAAGAATAATTTATCAAAATATGTTCTGTTTCTTTTTTAAAGAGAAATATGAAAGTACCTGTTAAAATCGTTGTAGAGTCAGTGGTGTTTTCATTTTGACATGTGTTACAATAATAAGAAATTAAATTGATCGAATGAAAAATTCAATGGGATGCGAACAATTTGTCCAGGAGCTGTGGAGTTTTCGTAAAAGAAGAATCTACTTATCCAAATATTGTTCCTTCCTTAAAGACAAATAAAATAATATACCTTGCCCATTCGTTGTTGTGTCAGTGACGATTGTAGATTGAGTTACATCGGCTTCTTCTGGGAATGAAAACAAAAATTTCAAATAAAATATTGGGGTTCTAAGACATCCTGGTGGTGAAGATTATATTTTTTTCCTTATAAATATTGTTAACCAACAAATTAGAAAAAAAGGACTCCTGATAAATTTTACTAAGCAATCGTTGTATCACCCAATCCAATGTTCATAACAGAGTTTACCTAAGTCCTTAATATGTCTTCATACTTGAGGATTTTATATATTTTTGTACACGCATTGTCGCGTACTGCATTTGAAAATTCATATCAGTCCCATCTTCCGGTTTTGTAGCCAATCCAATATTTAATTTTCTTCTTCATTTATCAGCATCTAGTTACGACTTATTGGCTTATTTTCAAAAGCAGTTCACCATTATTGACAAATTTAAAGGTGGTTCTCAGACACAAAGCTATATATCAAACAATGTTTATCGTATGAATAAAACAGTCTTATCTTGGTCTTTAAACTAAAGTTGTTTCTCTATAAATTAGACAACATTCCAAAATTTCGAAGGCTGCCCCGCACTGACTGTACTTTCCCAATTTGAGTGTAGAATACGAATGGCGTTCTATACCAGGCAATAATTGAAAAAAAAAAACAAGGTCAGAGTTTGGGAACAATATAGAAATATGGTTTCACTAAGATGGCTGCTTACTAGCCATAACTATGACTGTCGTGAGAAATACTTTCGGCGAATAAAAAATAAATTAAGTAGGTACCTAAACGTATTCCCAAATTTAGATTTTTAATAATTCAAAAATAAAATCAAGGTGCAGGGTCAAAAGTCCACAGGTCAAAAGTCCAGAAGTCCACAGATCTCTTGTGGAGATTTGACCCACCCTAGTTGGTCAAAATTCCACTAAAAGGTGGGTCAATATTCCCTTATTTTAGAAAGAAAGTGGGTCATAAGTCCACAATTATTTCATATTTAAATATTGAACAAAACTGAACAATTAAAAATGTATCTATTTTGTTAAGAATTAATTTGTAAACTCATTACTACACATAAACTTAAAGCACACCAACTATAAACATAGGCGCCTGCCAGGCGACTGAGCATACCCTAAGCGGAGCGACCGACGGAGTAGCGTGAGTTGAACAGAGGACCCAGAAAAGGAGTTAAAATCCTTTGAACCCACGAAGCGAGTCACATAAGGCACTCTTTTTTAAAGTGGTGCACTGAAGTGGGACAGAAATTCACAATCAATGGGCCAGAAGTCCACAAGATTTTTGTGTGGACTTTTAGCCCTTTGGAGTGGGTCAAAAGTACAAATTGATTAATGGACTTTTGATCCACATAAGTGGGATAAAAGCCCATTATGTACTCTTGACCTGTGGAATTTTGACCGTGCTCCTTAAATCAAAAAGAAAAAAACTTTGTAATTTTAAATAATAAATGCACCCTGTATAAAAAAAAATGAACTTACTAAGACAATTAGGAGCACTTAAAGTTCCATTCCCCCAAGCAAAACTCCAGTTTCCATTCTTGCATGTTAGTATTGCTCCGTCCTGCGACATATCGGGCAATTTATATCCAGGAAAACAACGTATCTCACATATGGCATGTTCTCTGGGAATACAAATTATTTGTGTAAGTAGTATTAACTTTAATGAGGAATTTAGTCATTTTTTTTTTTTGAATCGACAACAAAATGCCTTACCCTTTTTGGCACTCAGTGTAAGCATTTTGTACTTTAAATGCAGTAATATCACATTCTGAGTAAGTAAGACAAGCAGTACCGTAGTAATTTTTAGGACATATACATTCATGATTTGCACCACAAGTTCCATTGTTCTCACATGGTGGCCAACATTTATCAACAGTTCTAAAATTTTAAAATACAGAATCATGAAAGTTTAATTGAATTAATAATTTTATTGTTGTTTTTCTCATATGAGGGCAACAGTTAATAGGCTAAATAGAAGCACTAAATACATATTTAAAGGGTCTATCAAAATAGGGGTTTCAATTTATCACTTAAAAACCATACAAAAAGATACGAGGCGGAAATTTGGCATATACTGTAGAGCAATCTTAACCGCAGAGTTGTATTTTAGGTTAATATAACCAATTTTCTGTTGTTGTTTTTTTTTTTTTTTTTTTTATTGCGGTTTTTGAGTTATTTAAAATACAACCATGTGATGAAAGACTGTAAAGACTTGATGAAGGACAGGGTAATTCGCAATTTATGCAAAAAAAAACCTACAGCGTATATGGTGTTTATACAAGCAAGAATCTTTTGATTCTAAATAAAAATCAATAAATTGGGTGTCACAATAGCTAGTGACTTACAACTCTCAAGCATTCCTGTATGCGCGTGTCGACAGGAATGGAGGGGACCTACCGAATCCAAACGTCTAGATGAGAAGCACTGGGCGCATTCAATGCAAAATTTGACAACTGCTGAAAATAAAGCAGCCTCGTCCACCTAAAAACTAAAAAGTTTTTTTCAGGGCTACTGCCTCTTGCGAGGAGTTGAGAAATCCTCCAAGAGTATCACTTGTCATGAATAAGTGCTTCTCGTCTAGCCGTTCGGATTCGGCATAAAATTGTAGGTCCCTTCCATTCCTGTCGACAGGCGCACACAGGAATGGTTGCGAGTTGTTAGTCACTAGGCCCTGGTTCTTCACGAGCCGTTTTGTCACCCAATTTTAACTTTTGTCGTTAAACGTAAAATTATATGATATGTCAGTTTTGTATGGAGAAAAGCTGTCAGCTGAATTTTCAGTTGGGAATTTCCTGCTTAAAATTCAGATGAAACGTAACTAAACTTCACTGAACATAACTGAATGTCAGCTAACTTTTTATGACAGCAGGAAAATCAGAAGCTCCATCTGAAAATAAAGTACTGAAAAATTTGATGCTTTGAATGAGCCCACTTATTAATGACAAGTTAAACTCTTGGAGGATTAGTCAATTCCTTGCAAGAGGCAGTAGGACGCGGCTGAGAATTGAACCCAGACCTCCAGCGTGACTGTCCAAAGCTCTAACCATTATCTACACTACGCGCTACTACTGATTCTAAATAAAATTACTCAAAACAAAAACCGAGCTAGTGTTGGAGTAATTGTAAAAGATGGGTAACATCCTTGGTAGACGTCTGTAAAGTTGGCAGGGGAATTTTCACCAAGAGTAATGGAATGAATGCAGTAACTTACAGTTTTTTGCAATTTTTTCGCATTGCCTACTGTTTCCGATTTTTTAGTTCATCAAATAGTGGGTTTAATCGAGTGACTTGCGAGCTCCATTTCATGAACCAAGCGTGGTAGAAACTTGAAGTAAGGCTTAAAAATTGCTTTTTTTGCATTTCAAGAAAAGCTTAGATCCAAATTATGAAGTCTTTCATTTTAAGAAATTCCATAAAATGGACTTCACAGTGAAGAAAAAATTAATCTATTCTTCAAATGCAAAAAAAGCTGCATATTTTTAGCCTTAGTGGATGTTCTTAGCATGCTCGGTCCATAAAATTCATCATGTACCCTGCTAACTTCACTCGATTTCACCCACTATTTGATGAATTGCAAAATTGAGAAATAAATGCACACAAAATGCAAAAAAAGCAAATTACTGCAATGGTCCCATTACTTCAGCTGAAAGTTGCCCTTTCAACTTCTCATGCGTCCCTGTTAACGAATATATTATTATTATTAGAGTCGTTAAAATTGTTCAAGGAACAATGAAGTTTTAATTTTGTTTAATTGTCCTTATTTGAAATTTTCTTTATCCCAAGGAACAACGAAATTGGCATTTTATTGAACGGCCCTTATTTGAAAATATCTTGTCTCTCAATTATTCCACTGAGCTAAGATCTATGGCAATTATATTGAAAGCGGTCAAGATGCTTTTCAGTCCATGAACTCAATTTAAAAATAAAATACAAAAAAATTATTATTTGGTTTTAAAAAATCTTTAATATTAACAGGCATATTATTGAAATATTTCAAAACTAGTTTTACAGCAAAACTAGTTCTAAATATATCAATGTATTAATAATATTAAGAATTGATCCTTGATATTCGCCCCTATTGCGATTGTCAATCATGGTTAGAAATTAGAATATAGTTGATAAGTACTAAAATTTGATATTAAAGAAACCAACTGCTAAAAGTTTTTGTCATTGAGAATGATGCAGGCCATCCTTAATTAAAAGAAAATAGGCGAAAATTGATTAATTGTGGATTGGATTTTAAATAAATTGCCTTCTTAAATTCAAAATTTCAATATTTATCAACTATCAATCAGTAATTGACAATTGCAGGGGGGTGATTATTTTGCCAATTGAAAGATCTTTTCAAAGAAGTGCAATTTTAGGATGCATCACAAAAGTTCACTTTTTTACAAAGCCCACATAATGGAATTAAATATGTCTATTTAGAAACATATATTAATCTACATATATGTTCGCTCAAAAAATTTTCCAAGTCTCAATTAACAACAAGAACCTGCAATGGCATATTTGCTACAGAGGAGCTTAGCATTAAATTATGAAATGATTTTTTATGTTGTTATACTAATTGTTAAGGCATTGGAAAGAGTGCATTTTAAGATGCATCACAAAAATGCATTTTTTTCCAAAGACCTTATAATTTGTATAACAACCTTAAAAATAATTTCAATGTTTAATGTTAAGCTCTTTTATATTAAATATGCCACTGCAGCGTCTTCCAAGAGGATTGACAGAATCGCGAAAACCCAAAATTCCGAAAATCCAAAATCCCGAAAACCCAAAATCCCGAAAGCCCACAATCCCGAAAACCCAAAATCTCGAAAACCCAGAATCCCGAAAACCTAGAATCCCGAAACCCCAAAATTCCGAAAACCCAAAATCCCGAAAACCCAAGATCCGCAAATTTTTCATTTTATATAATTTTTCGGGATTTCGATTTCGGAAAATAATCCTAAGTGCAAAATTAAGAAGCTTAAGTTCTCTTTGACCATGAAATAAAGTTCTTATTGCATAATAAGTGTGAAAACAAAAAGTTCATTGAACTTAAAGACTAAAGTTGGCAGTTTTAATAAATCTTTTATAATCTTAAATTTAAATTATTGCTTAAATGGTTCCTAACATTTAGCACCTCATATATGGGATATTCGCAAAAAAAGTATGCCATCTAAAAGGTCAGTAAGTGGTCAAAAAAGGTTAACTAGTATCAGAAATTGGTCAGCCATAGAAAATTTTTAATCAAGGGTTAAATTTTGTCAAGGTCGCCAACTATTTTTGGCACCTCATTTATTGGATATTCGCAAAACAAGTATACCGTTAGAAAGGCCACCGGCTCGTGATAAAAGGTCAGCTAGTTTCAGTATTTCGTCAGCCATAAAAAAATAAATAAATCGGGTGGCACAACGGCTCATGAAGAACCAGGGTCTAGTGACTAACAACTCGCAATCATTCCTGTGTGCGCCTCTCGTCAGGAAAGTAGCTTTGACCTTGAAAATTTTTAAAAAAAAATATTAAAAAAAAAATCTATGGCTGACCAATTACTGAAACTAGCTCACATTTTTTGACCAATTACTGACCTTTTAGATGGCATATTCATTTTTTATAAATTCTATAAATGAGGTGCTCAAAGTCTTATACTGTGACCTTGAACCAAACTTGAAAAATTCATTAAAAAAACCTATGGCTGACCAATAACTGAAACTAGCTGACCTTTTATCACGAGCCGGTGGCCTTTCGAACGGTATAATTGTTTTGCAAATATCCCATAAATGAGGTGCCAAAAATAGTTGGTGACCTTGAACAAATGTTTTTTCTATGGCTGACCAATTTCTGAAACTGGTTGACATTTTTTGACCACTTACTGACCTTTTAGATTGCATACTTTTTTTGCGAATATCTCATATATGACGTGCTAATGGTTAGGAGCCTATTTAAATCGTGTTTTATTTTATGTTTCGTATATATGTGTATAATATATATAATCTTAACACGAAATAAGGCCACTTAAGGCCTTATTTTTATTTTAAGGTGGAAATAATGCTCGGTAAGGTATAAGGCCTTATTTCAAATACTTCTGCGAAGCAGGGCCAACTTAATTTTGTCGGGTGCTCTGCTATTTAACGTCACCAATTTAGTTTTTTATTGGAAATGCGAAGAACGAAAAGAAAGGATGTGTCAACAACGAATTAGTACAACTTTAAATAATAAAGGAGCTCATGACATGACAAAAAATGAGTTCTTACAATATTAAAATTTTGAAGAGTTATTTACTTTTTCTATTTTTGTTCGGGATTTTGGCCATTCTGGATTTTGAGTTTTCGGGATTTTGGGTTTTGGGGATTCTGGGTTTTTGGGATTCTGGATTTTCGGGATTCTGTGTTTTCTTGATTCAGAATTTCGGGATTGTGTCCGTCTAACTTAATACTTGAATTTTTGGAAAAAGTGCATCTGTGTGATGCATCCTAAAAATTGACTGTTCCCAAAGTCAAATTAATTCGTAAAACAATCTAAGGAAATATTTTTCTTAAATGAATATTTAGTTTTTTGTTAGTATCGTCTTGCGGAAGGACACTTGGAAAGTGCACATGTTTCACGCCCAAATATACATGATGTAATGTAAGACACTTACCAATAATTTGGATTTGTGCTTCAAAGTATCCGGATATTTCGGATATCCGAGGTGGATCCGGATCCATGATCGGATATCCGAACTATCCGGAAAGTGTCGCATAGTTCCGGATATCCGGATAGTTCAATGAGATAGTTGGGATCCGACACTATCCGGATAGTGTCGGATTTTTTTCTTCAATAATTCTATGTCATCCTATTTCAATCGAAATCGGTCAAGGAACAACGGAGGTTATATTTTTTTGAACCACCCTGTCGAGGAAACACTTTTTTATCCCTTAATTCTATCATAACTACAAATACAAATTGTGTCATTTTCACTGAAATTGGTCAAAAACAACATTTTTTAAACCACCATAATTTAAAAAATGTTTTTTCCTGTTTGAATCCCCATTACTTTTCAATATCTTCTGTTCCGACGGAGTTTAGTGCCGGTTTTGAACCACTTTTGGGTCACATCCCTACCTAATAACGTAGGTACTTTGAAAAAAAAAATCAGTTTGACATTTTTCTTATTTTTTTCTTCAAAGATTTGAGTTTACAAGATTAAATTAAATTTAACCATTTGTGATTTATTTTCCATGAAAACGGTTTAAGGTAAACCATTTTCCTTTATTAAAAAACAAAACGCAGACCAAAACCAAAATGATATTTGGTGAATTTGATATCAATCAGCGAGAAACCAATTGAAAATAAAGGTCAACTGTTATTTTCAATCTCTGGGGGTAGTTGTTATGGTTATAATTCTTTACTTTCCTATTTCCTTAAAAAAAACACCCCTTCATCGTAGATATTTTTGTGAACTCTTTTGATATTTAGTTCTCAAGCAAAAGTAAATACACATGCAAATTTTCACCAGTTTACTATTCTTTTCAAAGTGAGTTTTCTTTTTATATTTCACCTGTTCTACTTAAAATGGAGTCATCACTACAAATGGAATATAGTTTTTTTTGGATTATCGTATATCACATTAAATTTGATGTTATTAGGATCAGAATTGAAAAATATCCTTTAGTCATGTTTAAACTATATCAATTTGAATTTTTAATTTTGACCAGCTCACACCTCCACCTCTCGCTGTCCAAAAAACACCAGTGGAACTCAGATATTTGTATGCACTCTTTTATTTTTCATTGTGATGGTAAATTCAAATCGCCCGCCAAGATTCACTGATGTATAATTTTTTACCATTTCGGACGATTTAGTGTATTATTTTACCAGGGAAATACGTAGTCATATTTACTTTAAAAATCAATAACTTTTTACGGGAGGATTGTATCGTCTTGATTTTCATATTATTCAATTCCGCATTAAAAACTACCCTAAAATCATGTATCATATGTTTATATTGCACTATATTACCCTAAGTATAAACAAAACTCATCAAACTAGATTCGGAACTGAATCTGGATCCGGGTATCCGACACTTTCCGGATAGTGTCGGATCCCAACTGTCTCATTGAACTATCCGGATATCCGCATATCCGGAACTATCCGGCACTATCCGGATAGTGTCGGATCCCAATTATCTCATTCATAAGTATCCGGATAGTTTGAAGATTCGGATATAGTTTGAAGCTCTAATTTGGATTCTGGGAAAACTTTATTCGAAACGATGCACAATATTGCACACCCAAAAGGGACAACAAGACTTTAAGAGCTCAGCTAAGCAGTGCATACAGGTGACATAACACATTCCCCTTATTAATAACTTACAACACAGCTACTTAATCAAACAAAAAGTTGGAAATAATAGAGAAAACAATAATTAATTTTACTTTTAAATGTTAATTTTTGTCAAGTAAAAACATACTTCATTGACAAAACTAGTTGTATGATCAAAACTAGAAACTCGTTTTTAAACCTTAGGTAGATTTGACTCTCAAAATGAACAGTACCGATTTTTTTTTTTCGAAACTACACTTGCGAGCAAAAAAATGGAATCACTCAAGTTTGCCTTCTAAAAACAACAATCGCGATGGATACAATAACTATAATTGTTAACTGGTAATAGGCTCATTTTAAAGCTTAAACTTAAAACTTTAAATAAAGGGTAAAATCATACAAATCCATTGGATAGTTTTCACGCTATCCGCAATTAATTTCGGTCCCGTGGCAGCACATTTTGGGGTAAGGTCTGCTTCCTTAAGTCGACTCCTAACTGTCCATTAACTAACGAGTCTGCATCGTACATGTCTCTGTTATTGTTGGACGTCAACGCTAGTCAAAGCATGCACTCGGAGAAACGTCATCACGACGAATCAGTCATAAAATCCGGTGCCACACAGATCCTGGTCTTTACGCCAACCTACAAGTTTGTTTGAAGCTGTCGTAGATCTTTGATATGCTAGATTGGCTAAGAGCGAGTTGACGGGACACAGTAAATTTATTTATTCCTTGTTAAAGTAGTGAGACAACTTGACTATCTTCTGCAGGCCAAATAGATCAAGTATATGTAATAATTCACTTTGAACAGAAAATTTAAAACCAAAGACCAACAATGGGCGCATTTATGTTTCAAACTCTTGTCTAGTTTAACAAGTATAATTTGTTATTTTTGTTATTACGGCTGATAGCGCGAAAATTATCCAATGGTTTTTTAATGATTTTACCCTTAATTTAAAGTTTTAAATTCAAGTTTTAAAACGAACGCAGTAACAATTATTTATAGACATTGAATCCATCGCGATTGTTGAGGTTGGAAGGAGAACTTCCATATGTGATTCCATTTGTTGGCTCGCAAGTGTAGAACTAGCTTTGCTGACTAAAACTAGTTTTATTTCGTGTTTCAAAAAAAATTGATTGAATAATATGGCTGTAATATTGTGATCGTTGCCATTATTTTTGAGTGTTTTTTTTTTTTTTGTGTAATTTTATTTTATTATTTTTTTTTAATAATTGCCCACTTCCTGCTCCTGTCAAAAAGGGGAGAAATAGACCCCCACTGCCATAAGTTTTTTTTTGTTTGTCTTAATCCAACCGAAATACTATAGCTTTTTGTCGCAATCAGCCTGTATATTGAAATTTTACAAATTTAGTAACAAAAAAAAAAATGTCAAACACTAACACTCTGCAATCTCAAATCTCTAAGAATGTAGCTTACTGTTGATTATATTCAAGTAGTGATCTGCCTTCACCAAGCACAAAATTAAAGGACAATATCGGAATAAGTATACATTTACGAAATTCCATACTATTTATAATTGGGGTATAATTTTTCACTGAAATTTCAAATAACGACTTAACAAAACAACACGTTCAAGCTATCGAAAAGAACTAAATAAATGTCTAGCTTAACATTAACTGAATAGGTATGCTTTTATTTTAAAGATTGTTCTACGATCTTTATAGTCATATGATAATAATCATATACTGATAAGTATATCATATTTTATTGTGTTAGTATTTTTTTTTTTTTGTATATACATACATTAATTCATTTTGAGGAATTTGATATTATGTTTTTGAAGATATTCAAATTAATGTATATGTAGGCACATAATTATCCACTATTTAGTTCATGAATGATTGTAGGATTTTATGAATGAAATCTGAAGGCACCAAAACCAAAAATAAAAAACAGTTTAACTTACTATAACATAAGATACGAAAAAAATATTTGATTTTTGTGTTTGATTAAAAATTATTCATTGTGTAGGCAAATTGTTTGAATATTTTTCGTATCTCTATCGTTGATTGAAAAAAAGGAGGTAACATAAAGTTTTTCTATTGCTGATTTTAGTATTACATTAAAAAAAATTACTGATTTTATGTACTTATAATACTGACAAATGCTTTCTGTTGCGTTTTTATTATGTTTGGAATATAGCTCGATACGGGTAAAATAGTATACAAAATCTCATACAAATTGATATGGAAACTTTGGATTTACCAAACAGTAAAGAATCAAGAGATTCCACAAAAGTATCTGTGTTCACTGGGTGTTTTTTTTTTAGGGGAAAAGGGGAGAGTTCAAGGCTGATGATTGATATGAAAAATTTATTTGTATACACTATTGACAATATGACAAATGACTGTAGGGTAATTTTCAATTTTTAATCTAATGACATCAACCCCAAGTGCTACGATAAAACTAATCAATAGTCATAGTCCATTTAATGTAAAGATGACTGTATTTTCAGTAAAAGAGGTTGAATATTAACAAATTCCTTGCAAAATAATGGTATACAGATGAAAATGTGTTGAAGTATTTAATTTTAGTTTGAAGTTGGGTAATTCAGAAGATGAAATTCTCTTCTTCTTATATCGTGTGATATATGAAAGATATTTTCTTTACATTTTACCTAAATAAATTCAAAATTATTTTCGTAACAATAATATATTTTCAAATATTTAGTATTAAGTTCTTGGAAAACATTTTTATTTACTTACCTTTTGAACAACGATATCTTAAAAAAATCAGCGATGACATGTATTTTTTCTTGTATTGTTTTAAAGATTTATTTCTCACCTTTTATTTAATATACAATTAAGTACCCTTTCTCAAAGAAATACATACTTTTTCACAAACTTCATCTACGAAGCACCTTAACATGCTAACCAGGTGCAATGAACTTTCTCGTTAGCGTTTTTTTTAGTAATTCCTTTAGCCAAATATGCATTTTGGTTACATTAATAAATAAAAAGGTGATGTTATTCAAGAAAATATGCAGATTGCTACTTCTATAAATATGATTGTTTTTTTTTTATAATACAAATTCTATATACTACTGAAATAATACATCAGCCAAGTAGAAGACTTAGCATTATTTAATTGGACTTGTTGAATTATTGATTCAAAATAGCATCAAGGCATGGCCCTTACTGTCAACTGAAGAGTCCAAGTGAGAACGCCGGGACGAAACGCCAATTTTTAAGGACTAAAGGCCGTTAAAAGCTATTTCGAATCACTACTTCTATAAAAAGTTCGTGTAAAAAACTTACCATTTTCCTTTTGTTTAGGGAATAACTTTATCAAAGACACATAAATATGTAAATAATTTTTTCTTCTTTATTTTTTTCAATATTCATTTTAAGTATAAAAAGGTTTTTAACTAAAACATCTTTTCAATTATGATTTCTTAACATTTTTGGTCTTTTTACGTATTCCTTAACTACATATAGAAATTAATTGTAATTAATTTTTATTCTTCTTCAATTTCATTATCTACAAATAAATTATTTAAAAATAAAGCTGGAGGTATGTTTATATTTTCTTGAAAATCCCAAAGGCTACCGCAAATTACTCGTAACGTGTGTGCAACAACCAACAGTTCTCATACCATCAAGGCAATTGCAACATTTAATTCATTACTTACAAGGATGTTTGTAAAATTTAAATTTCAAAAAGGCCGACATTTTTTTTTTGTCGATTGTTCATAGGTAACCCAAAATTAGGTGTATAGTCTAAGAGCCGGCTACAAAAATAGTGAGTCATCGGTACACGATTGTTTTTACTGGAGAGAATCATTCAGAGTAGCTGAGCACAGTTATGCACGACTGCCAGCGCGATTCAGAGGCTAAATTGGGTGGGTGGGGGTTCAAAGTTGTCAAATTTTGGTAAAAAAAAATCATAAGGTACATGGATACCAATTTTTTTATTTTAATACTTATGTATATAGAGAGCAAAATCCAAAATAGCAGACGAAAAAGGAGAGGCTAACACCGCGGCAGACGTGTTTGAAAAGTGCACTGTTAAACCAGGAAAATTCATTATTTCTGGCCCAAAAAAATATTTTGAAATGCAATTATCTTTATTTTAGCACGAAAAAGATAGTCGCAGAAGTTCATTGCCAAAACGGACACGTGTCAATAGTTATTCAAGGTTGAAAACCGGGTTTTCACCTATAACTCCGAAACGGTAAGTGATATCATTTCATACAAAACTTGTAGATCATGCTGTCTGCCAAAAAAAAGGTTATGACCATTTTTTTCCTACGACTCACAGTTAAGAAGATATCGACATTTCAAAAAAACCTGAAATATCGAAAAAGCTCTTTTTTCAGTAATAACTCTTAAACGGTTCATATTTTCGAAGACATATGAATATAAAGTTTATACATTGACTGACTCCCTTCCAGAAAATATCATTTTTTTTTCTTAACAACAAACATTTTAAAGATATAATTAATTTAAAAGTCTCAAAAAGGTCTAAATTTCTATTTTTTTTCCTTTTTATGGCAAAGAATGGCAAAGATTTAAAAAAAAATAATTTACGTTCAATTTATACATCATGATATTCAGTACAAAAAAAATTATGACGGGTTTTTCCATAAGAATCATCAGTTGCAATACATTACTATTTTTAAAGTATTAAATATCGAAAATAAAAATTTTTCGCATACATTCCATCTTTTAAATGGTAAATTTTACCAAAAAATTAGATATTCAAAATTAAAACATTTATAGGTTTATTATTTAAAAAGTGTTGTATTATTTATCATATTTTAATATAATATAATATTATGCATTGACACAAACATTTCGCGGTGCACTTAATTAACATTACCTATCATGCCGAACCTATCAGACCGATTTGAATAGGGTTTTAATATTTCATTTTGTAATTCCCTAGAGTATTTGAGGCCACATTTGTAGAAGAATTGGACCATTTTTTAACAGTCAGTTAACTGTTTCAAAACTACTCTGTTTTTTGTACAGCTTTTTTCTTACTTCAACGCTCTATAGCAACAAAAATGTAACACCAGCAAGTTTTATATATTTGATATATAGCAGGCTTGTGTGTGTCCAATTTATTTGTTAAGAATATAAGGATGCCTTTGCCGTTTTTTTGGTAATTATTTCGTAAACATTTGATATGGGATTAGGTATAAATATTTAAAGATCTAAAACGCAAAGTAAAAAAAAAAACCTTACTTCATAAAAGTGGTCGGACCCGTACGGACTCCAATAAACGTCTGGCTGACCACTAGTTTTCTTAGGAAAATAGTCTTAGCTTAAATATATTACCTCATTTGTGGAAATACAAAAAACCTATGGGTTAGTACACAGTCAAAAACAAGCTCTACAAAAAAAATTATTTGTATAGTAAAAATATTCAAAAAGCTCTTGAGTTCACTGGTTAAGCAGGCTGAAGACTTTCCAAGTCATATTATAAGCATAGAAGACAGTCTTAGCTATGTTTTGATGCCACTTTCGTAAATATTTGATATGGTTTTAGATATCTTTAACATGTAAAACGCAAGGTAAAAAAAAAATATCTTCATTCATAAAAGTGGTCGAACTGGTTGTATAATCCAATAAAAGTCTGTCCGACCGCTGGTTTCATAACGAAAATAGTCTAAGCTTTTATTTGATATCCCATATTTTGAAAACCAGAGGACCTATGGGTTCGTAATCGGTAAAAATGTTATTTAAAACATTGTTTTTTTTTTTGATGCGTATAAAAATTCCAAAAATACTCTTGAAGGACCTACCTAAGCAAACTTTTTTATCCAACTTATATTATTAGCATAGAAAAAGGTCTTAGCTATTTTTTGATACCACTTTTCTAACTTTCTGACAAAGTTTCTCATAGTTTTCAATACAAAGATGCAAAATGCAAAACAACACCTGTTGTTATAAAAATGGTCGGACTCGTGGTAATCAACAGAAAAATTCTGTCCGACCAATGGTTTCGTAAAGAGGACAGTCCTAGGTTTCATTAGATACCCCATTTGTGACTGCACCTATGAAATAGTTTGGCCATCAAAAATGGCACCAGAAATTACCATTTTTCGAACCCATGGCACCTGAATAACTTTGTCCGACCACCGGTTTTGATATCGTGTACCCTATAGACCTATCGATTAGTTTCTATTTTTTGACAGCCGCGATGAGATAGGTAATCTTATACGGTCGCCTTTAACCCTAGAAAGATAACCTACGTCGAATCGACGTAACAATTACATGTAACTCTTATGGGGCATGAAAAAGGGTTATCTTTCTATAGTTAAGCATATCAAAAATTTTATTTAAAAAATTAAATTTAAATTATAGTCACCTCCTATTAACTAGGTTAAGTTCATACAAGGTAAAACCAGTTTAATTTAAAAAGCAAGTACTAATTTTGTATCAAATTATTAACATTTTTTAACCTACCTACAACTAGTGTAACCCTTTAGTCTTACCCCCAGTTAATTTTTGTCGAACAGACCCAAAAATGAACAGTTTGACGCCTTTCGCACAAGGAAACTGAGTTGCCAGAAACTGGCTAGTTTGTAGGCGAGAAGGGTGTGAGGGGAGATTTGTTGTCTTCCTTTTACGCCCTTCTCGCCTACAAACTCCCAGTTGCCGGCAACTCAGTTTCCTTGTGTGAAAGGGGTCTGTGGGAAAGCAAATACAGTTTGAGGAGTATATTAAAAAAAAAAAAAACGAAAGAAGACAGCAGACAGATCGGGAAAACTTCAATTGTCAAAAAAAAAAAAAATTAATGATGAAAATGTATCCAATAAACCACAAACCATGGACTAGGTTCATGCCACAAACATATGTAGGTACATACATACATGAGTTATTTATAATTTTGTTGCATTTTTTCTTTATATGATGGTAAGGTAGTGGGTAGGGACGAAAGTGAGAAGACCATACAGAGTGATCTTTTGAAATCAGCATCGAGAGTAAAATTCTTCTTTTATACATTTTGGGATTTCAGAAATCACTTGAAGACATTTTAGAATGCCATACGACAGATAGGTACTTTGGCTCAACTGAACCCCATTTTAAAACATAAAAGGTACTTTCCTCGGTATTAAATTTATCACGAGCCGCTAACGATAAAGTGGGCTTTATTACGACTATAATTGTCAAAATAATAATTTTGATTTTAGTTTCTACTAAAATAATTTTAAAGTGTACTTAAAGTGTACTATAATTTTGCGCCTATATTATTTGTACATTAAATCAAAAAGTTAAATTGTGATTTATATAACATTAACTTAAATAAGTTTTGGGTTTGTGTGCTCCTTCTGTTTTCTCATTTTGGTTCTTCATTACATTGCTCTGTAAGTAAATAAAAAATATATTTTATTTTATTTTTTAAAAATCATAATCAATAAATTATATTTTGAACATTCGTGCACACTTAACTTTTCTTAAAGCAATGAACAAATCGCATCACATATAGATACATACCTGTTGCATTTTTATAGTTACCTAATTCTAATTCCACCACTTTTTTGCTGTTGAGTTTTGTTTTGAATAGTAAACACATCATGAATAGAAGGGAACTAATTAAAATGAAGGCGCACAACATTTTAATAAGAATATTCTTTTGATTGTCGTCTTCTTCCTCTTCTTCTTCTTCTTCTTCTTCGGGAAAATCTAAAAAAAATATTTCGATTGCATTTAAATATCAGAACTACATAATGTACATAAAGTTCAAACATTTAGCTATATTTAAATCCAACAATTAAAAATCACTATTTTGTATTTTTGTTGTACAAAATCTAACTTGCAATTAACAATTACATATATATGCTTTTAGTTATTTTAGACTGAAATTATTTGTAATAAATTCATGTATGGCTAACTTATTCAACAGTAATTTTAAATAATTTAATTTCATAATTAAATTCTCTTAAATTTAAAATTGACATACAAAATGGGAAATTTAAAAAATTATGAGTAATTACCTATTTGAAAAAAAAAATCAGATCTTAAATCACGATTTTAAATTTAATGGGAAGTGAATAAATTGCATTTAAAATTTACAACATTGGCCCAAAATTTTAATAGATCTAGTTCGATGTTAAAACATTTTTAATATGATACTAGGTTATAAAATTAGTAAAATAAAATAAAAATAATATTAGGCTGTTTAAAATTTTGCGCCATTGATTTTGAAGAAGTTTCGTTGCAGGGGACAAATGTGTTCGATTCTTAATTTAAAAATGTAAATTAATTTAATCAATGAAAAAATACTTAGGGCCAGTTTGTTCACAGCTAATCATCCTTTATCAATGATTATAGGAACTGGGAAATCGTCGAATGTGTTTGTTGATCAAATTTTTTTTTTCAAAAAATCCAAAGTATGAGTTGCTAATCACATGGATATCGCAAATCAGCCAATCTTGGTTGATTAGCGTAAGTTAATGGGAGCCCATGAAAGTCACATACTATATTTAACCCACTGTGTTTGGGGAAGGCCCTTAAGTTTTCAGAAGGGATTTTCCCTTCCCTAGCCGAGGAAAACTTGTCAGGTACTTGGCAAGGCCTTGCTGGATTTAAGCACCAAAAATTTAGATGAGGGAAACTTTTCAAAAACTCATGACATAAAAACTTGTTGGACATGTTTCGGACGGCGTTAGGTCTTAACGCCCAAAACCATAAAGCCCAAATTGAAAATGTCATTACGCCCAAAAATATTTGTTAACAATTTGTTTTTGTACGCTTTGGGCCTGATGAAATTTTTTTTTGGGTATTATGGCGTTCTATTTTTAAATCGGTGGTTGGTCTTATCGCCCAACGTAATAACGCCCAAATTAAGAAAATTTCATAGCGCCCAAGAAGCGACACATTGCCCAAAATCTCATAAAAAAATGCCACAGTGCCCAAAATAATTTTCAAATGTCATAACGCCCAAATCTAAAATGTCATTTCGTCCAAAAGGTTTATAATATTTTTGAATTTGGTCATTGTGACATAAATTTCGGGAGTTATGACATTTATTTTGGGAACTATGACGTTTTTAAAATGTAAGCTCACCAAGCCCAAATGAAAAATCCACAAAGTTTTGGGAAGAAAAAATTAAAAGAAAAGACAATTCCGCAAATTAAATATCAATGTTCGAGTCCTGCAGTACTGTTGAGTGACACCAATTCGTCAAGTGAGATCAGGAAAATATTTGAAACTGCTTGTCCCAGGTAATATTCTGAAACAACGCAACAAACACAGTAGCGGGGGGGGGGCGGTAGCGGCGGTGCCACTGCCCGCACCGCGCGCCGTGCACCGCACCGGCCGCGCCGAAACCACGCCACCTCCCACCCCCCGCTGCTGTGTTTGTTGCGTTGTTTTAGAATATTACCTAAGATAAGCAGTTTCAAATATTTTCCTGATCCCACTTGACGAATTGGTGTCACTCAACAGTACTGCAGGACTCGAACATTGTTTTTTATTTGGGCGATATGACATTTTATTTGGGCTTTGCGACGCATTTTTTGAGAGATTTTGGGCGATTTTTCAATTTTTGGGTGCTTTGACATTTGATGATTTGGGGCTTATGACGTTGGGCGAAAAGATTTAAGAAAATAAATAAAATTGTCGCAGCACCCAAAATTAATGTCAAAACGCCCAAACTGCATGTCATAATGCCCAAACTCAAAATTAGAAAATATTTTGGGCGATAAGACAATGTTCGATTTGGGCATTTTGGTATTTGAAATTTTTTTTGGGTGTAATGAATGACATTCATTTTGGGCTTTGTGTCAATTTTTTGTTCAGTTTTTGGGCTATATGACAATTTGGGCTTTATGGTTTTGGACGTTAAGACCTAACGCCGTTTGTTTCGGAACCCTATCAGAGATGTCTCTTGTACTTCACAAAAAAACATTTTATAAGCACCATACTATTTCAATATTATGACATTTGTCTCTCTTTGCTTTGTCTTCTTTTTCATATCACACTTTTTTCGGTTGGTATGAGACATCTGTATATTGTGCAATATGGTATGTGCAATATGATATGAAAAATTAGAGTATGAAACTTATTTACTTTAGACATTGAATTTTTGTATAGCGAGATAGCCCAGTGGGTAGCGCAGTTTTGTGGAAGGGGCAGTTTTCGTAAAGAAAATAATTAAAACAGAAAACAAATTATTAAAAAAAAAAAACAAGAAACGGTAGCTTATATCAACAATATCCTGTTTTAATTTTTTGTAAAGCTTGAAATTTATTTTTTATTTTATTATGTTAATATTTTAACAGTGAATTTTTAGTAATTCATGAATTGGAAATAATATTATTAATTGACTTACCTTTTCTCTTTTTGTGTTTAGAATTTGGGTCGCTAAAATTATCTTCTGATGCTGCATAACCTAATTAAAACGCGACATTGGAGAATTTTGGTTGCAAACAATTTTATATTTTTTTATATGTTCATATTTTAATACTATATTAAATTTGATTTACCTGCATTTGATTTAAATGTTGGGTTGCTTAAGTCGCCTCCTGCAAAATAAATTGATTGAATTTTAAAATGGCGTGATATTTTAATTTTTATGATACAATATCTAGGGATGATAATTATTACAATGTGATAAATATTTGATTTACCTGTGTCTTCTAATTTAACTCTTGGGATGTAATCTTCGTCTTCTTCGTCTTTTGTGTCTTGCTTGTCTTCTACATCTGGTAAATAAAAGCAAAAAATCAGATTTTGAAGAATTTCGATTGAAGAGATCAATATTTTTATATTTAAATTTGCAAGATATACAAAACATTTACATTTTTAAAATTCACAAGTAAAAATAATTGATAACAAAATATTTAATTTAATTTAATTTAATTAATGAAATCTACTTCATATGTGTATGCTTGTATCACAATTACAAGTTTTAGACTAGGGTTAGTAGCACACAAAATATTTATGAATTATTACAACATTTATATAGCTTTATTATAAACAAGAAACGAATTTAACATTTTTTTTTTAATAAATATTTTATAAATTGATTTATATTTATAATTTCGATTTACCTGAGTTTGAATCAAATTTAAGATCGTCACACTCGTATTTTTCTATAAAGTTAAACAAACATTAAGATTCGTTTTATAAAATAATAATGGTTTAGTATTTAATTCTATTTTAATAAAAAAGAACACCTAATTATTTTACGCTAGGTTACTAGTTGTCATTGGATAAGAGTTATACCTACTCTCCAGTACTATTTTCCTTACTTTTTGTGTTGGTTATTGCCACCTTGTCTTGACAAAGTGTGTCAATTAGCGTCTTTCAATGACTAGTGGAAGCCTAGCATTAATTCACAAACTAACTAAAAAGTCATTCAAAAGTTTATCCGTAAATAAAAATTTCTTATTAATAATAAAAATAAACAAAAACATTCTTCAATCAAAGAGAATTCTTTTGTAGCAAATAGTCTAAGATTTGGCTACAAAAAAAAAAAAATAATCAGTACACACTGGAGAGAATCATTCAGCCAGCGCGATTCAGAGGCTTAACGGAGTGCGCGGGGGTCAAAGTTGTCAAATTTTGGTGAAAAAAAAATAAAAGGTACATGGATTCTGATAACGCAAAGATGTTCTGTCCATCGATCGTCAAGAAACGTGAAACAAAATGCGAGAGGCTAAGTAACTGGCAGACGTGTTTGAAAAGGGTACTGTTAAACCAGGAAAAATGCATTAATTCTGCCGCAAAAAATCCAAATGAAAATTTAAAACATAGTTGTAAAAGTTTATAGTCAAATCGCACATGCACCAATAGTAATTCAAGCTTAAATGTCAAAAATATGGGGTTTTCACCTATAACTACGAAACGATAAGTGCTATCGAAAATAATTGCATGCAAAACTTGTAGATGATGCTGTCCGCCAAAAAAAAATACCATTTTTTTCCTAAGACTCACCGTTAAGAAGATATTGAAATTTCAAAAAACCTAAAATGTCGAATAAACTCTTTTTCACGTATAACTCTTAAACGGTTCATATTTTCGAAAAGATATGAACACAAAGTTTGTACATTGACAGGCCCCCTACCAGAAAAAATTATATTTTTTTTCTTCAAAACAAATATTTTTAAGATATAATTAATTTTAAAGTTTCAAAAAGGTCGAGATTTCTGTTTTTTTCCTTTTTACTCTGAAATGGCAAAAATTTACAAAAAAAAACTTACGTTTAATTTATACATCAGGATATTCAGTACAAAAAAAGATTATGACGAGTTTTCCATAGGAATCATTAGTTGCAATATATTACTATTTTAATAGTGTTAAATGTCGAAAATAAAAGATTTTCGCATACGTTACATCTTTTAAACGGTCTACAACCAATAACAATGAGACATCCATATGTCGTTGAAAAGGTATGTATATGTTCATGAATATTTACTATGGCAGCTCTTCCAAATCGTTGTGTGAAAAAAATTTATTGGCCAAAAAAGATTGGGTACATATATAATTTAAAAATATAATGTAAGTATGTATGTAGTATAGGCAAAAATGTGCTGGCCTTACCAATAACAACAAGACATATGTTTCTGAAAAGTCTTTTTATGTACTACAATGGCTTTGTTGACAGCTTACTTCAAATCCCTATGTGAAAAAAGTTATTTGCTAATTAAGGTTGCGTTGAAATAAAATTTAGTATAGAAAATGTAAACAGCATAGGCAAAGTCTTTTATTTCATACTTAAATGTACCTAACAACAATCTTAATTATCGAATAACTTTTTTTACACATAGATTTGTGGTCTAGTTAACTAATGTAGTACATGAAAATGATTTTCTAACGACGTACGTCGCCGTCGCGTCCTTATTGGTTGGACCAACGTATTTTTGCCTATAAGTACTACATACAAAATGTACATTTTCTATATCAAAATTCACCACGTCACAAAATTTGTGAAAATCTCGATAAATTTTATTTCACCTTCCTTTTGTGTTTACAAAATTGCACTTGTGAATCTTGTGATCTACAAGTGAAAGTTGTGAAAAATCCAAAAAAAGTTGTAATTTACAAGAAACAAACTTGTGAGCTTTCATGTTTTTTGTAGGTTTCTGTTTCACCAAAGACAAAAAATACAATAATTTCCGTTTAATTGTGACAATCTTCTACATGGCTCAAGACCTTTGTAAATATTGTTAAACAATTTGTTTTCGGTCACATTAAGCGGGTTTATAATGACATTACGTCGGAGGCAGAGGCATGATAGTAGCGAGAGCGGTGATGATGATTATAGTATAATTCTGAATTGAAGAAGGAGAATTTATCGTCCGCTAATAAACAACAATATCCTTGCGTATTTTTAGTTTAACGAGCGTTTTCGTGTGAGTTCAGTCAAGCAAGACTGGGTTGTTTTAGTCACAGATCTGAAAAAAACCGTTGCAACTACTCACTGCACTGGATTTGCAATGGGCCGACATAAATTGTACTAGCCCAGTCGGAATGAGCTTTTGCCAAGGAAAAAATAGTACTGCACACTTTTCTTTCAGAACTCGTTAGAAGGGGTCATTAGGCATCCTGGAGTTTTTTGTCTGGAAAATTGCTACTCTGCGTTAGCCGCCATCATGGATTTACTAAATGTACTAGTTTTTATCATTAGCAAAAAAAACTTTGAATATAAAAAAAAATATTGAAAAACAATGGCAACACCTACAATCTTATGCAATATTTTTTTAAAGCCAGATATCCATTCCTTTATTTGGTGTTTAAAAAAATTGGTTTTAATTAATAGTTTTTGAAAAATAAATTTTCAAACTCAAAATTTTGAAAAATACGTAATTTAGTAATATTTTTGATTTTTAAATTCAGCGCTCTTTAAAATTTCTAGCCGATTGTTGAAAACCGGGTGGACTTAAAAACTTTAACTCTTTAGAAAACTGAAAATTACTAAAACTATTAGGTATTCCTTAAAAAAATGTTTTTTGTGTATTTAGTGTTTAAGCTTGGGATCTTTGAAAATACGAGAATTTACATATGCTTTTCTATCGGAGGCTATTGTTTGATATACCCTAAACTCTTTTCCGCACCACCGTAGAGGAAGAGTACTAGGCGCTTTTTTTTGCGACGTTGTTTTCCCTGTAGGCCTAATCCACGCATTTAAATACTTGTAATATTTAATCAGATTTTAATTTCTTTTTCGATGATGGTAGTTCCAAATTAAAATCATCAAGTTCATTTTCGACCATGGCAAGTGTTTCATCTTCCGTATTGTCAGTTCGTATTTGTCCGGGATTGTTTGATTCAACTGCATCCTCATTATCGACCAGCTCCCTTATGTAAACAACGTTTTCGCAAGATTCACCAGAGCAGTTTGCACATAAAACAGAACACTTAAGTCCCGCCTTACGCCACCCACACATATTCCCACAATCTGTTTTGCATTTGCAGGAAATCGTATTGAGCAATGATTTAGGAGCGACATCGGCAGTGGTGGTAATGGGTAATGAAGAGTTTTCTTCCAGCCCTACGATGTGGCATCCAAATTGTTTTCAAGCCACATTTGCACTTGTAAATATACTCCGCTCCACTTGAATAGAAACAAACTTTTTTTTAACTATCTAACCGTGTAGGGCTTTGGTAAATTTATAAATTCACCTTTTGGTTTTAGTTTTAGATTTTTTTCGCGCCACTTGAATAGAAACATTCTCTTAAATAAGTAAACAAATTGAAAAAATGCAGTAAAAGAGGGTAGTTTTCAGAAATATTTAGGTCCGGAGAATACGGTGGCCATTGAAGTAAGGTAACATTTTTCTCGGATATCCAACTGTTAATGATGCTTGCGTTGAGGATTGGCACGTTCTCTTGTTGAAATGTCCATGGTATTGGTCCAAAGGCATCGGTAAATTTAGGGAAAGCTTCTTGCAATATTTTCTTGTAGGAGTTTGCCGTCATTTTCAATGTGGGAAACGCCAGATCAAAATCGCACCTTAAGCCATTACATCACCATCTCGGCTATGGTGGTGCTCCAAAAACCTGGGTTCCTTCCTCATAACATGAAACTAGTAATTATATCCATCCGGACCATCTATATTGAGTTTTTTCGTCAGAAAATACCACTTTTGTCCACCTTCCTTCCACGTTATATTCTCCCTGCAAAAATATATTATATTGTGTCTTCGTATTGGATTTAACGGTGGTTTTTTCTTCAATTTTAGGTGCTTTAAATGTGGTGACCCACAAAAGCACGTATAATAGTGTTAAGACTCGATGTAACACCACTCTTTGACTTGGTTATCAGCAAAGTCGCTTGAATTTGAAGCCAGTCTAATTATATTTCTTCGGTCTGCTTCTGTTGTGGCTGTTGATTGCCTACCTTACACATTTTTGTCATAGTTTCTTTTATTTCTAAGGTTCGACCAAACAATTTTCACAATTCTACTTATTTTTTTTTGGCAATTGAACGCAGAGGAAGCTTGTTTTCCGCGTGTACTTTTATTTTGGCTTTTTCTGTAGGGTTTAATGGTTTTCCGCGGCCCATATTTTCTTTGATAAAACAATTATTATTGTTCATCTACACTTCCATTATTAGAACAATATTTTTCTTCTTACCGTATTCTATTGAGACACACTGTTTTTATTCAAGTGGCGCAAAAAAAAAAACATTGTATTTCATGAAGTAATTAGAAAAGTGTTAAAAAATAACGTAATGTTATTTTCCTGAATTATTCTGTCCCTGCAGTTTTATTCGCAATAGATCCCTCTTTTAGGAACTAAAACCAAAAGGTGAATTTATAAATTTACCAAAGCGCTACACGCTCAGATAGTAAAAACAAAATTTTGGTTCTATTCAAGTGGAGCGGAGTGTATGTCTTATATATGTGTTGTTCCGCAGCGGCTGAGGTAGGTAGGGCTGGTGACGAGACGAGACCCTGCGAGACTTGTAAGTCTCGTCTCGGTCTCGTTAAAATCGAAAATTTTCAGTCTCGTCTCGGTCTCGTGTAGGTCTCGTATAATTAAGTCTCGTCTCGGTCTCGTCTCCGAAAAATACGATTTTCGATTATCGTTTGAATATGTGCAGAAGAAAATAAAATATTTAACTGAAATTGGATTTTTTTAATACATTAGGCTCTCTGTAAATTTCGGTCCAAATATACGAGACTCTTTAAAGGCAGTCTCGTCTCGGTCTCGTCATGCGAGACCGAGATCGAGACTTTTCTCGTCTCGTGGCCAGCCCTAGATGTAGGTGGAAGGCTTGCAAGATTGAAGTTGGTTTTTGCAACAGATTTACTAAAACGCTTGAATCGAAGGGTGTTTAGTGAAATCGCATCTGTACTGCTAGCGAATAGAGCTATTAAAATACTTTTTGTTCTATTCCTTTGGATACTGTAAGAATGAAGCAATATGATGGTAGAAGTTTGGTGTCAGTGCATTTTGTTTGTCTATTTTTCTCTTTGTCACGCCGAATTTTTAACGTTGGTATGTGAGAACTTTTAGGCTTTATTTGTGTAGATGCAGGTAGATATTGTTCATCGTGATCTTCCCAATAAAATAGGCAAAAGCCGTAGCATAATATTGTTTAAATACCTTTACCAAGATGTTGAGTAACCCCCACGCACTGAATATGAAACGTAGAATGAATATAAGATCAGGATCTAAGTAGAGGAGAGGATAAACAGTAGACTCCGATAGAAAAGCACATGAAAATTCTCGTAATTTCAAAGCTCCCAAGTTTAAACACTAAATACACAAAAAAACATTTTTTGAACAAATACTTAAGTAGTTTTCGTAATTTTCAATTTTCTAAGGAGTTAAAGCACTTAAGTCCACCCAGTTTTCAGAAATCGGCTACAAATTATTAAGAGCGTTGAATTTTAAAATCAAAAATATAACTTAATAACGTACAATTTACAAAAAAAAAGTTAAAAAAAAAAATATTGTTTTCAAAGTTTTGAGTTAGAAAATTTATTTTTCAAAAACTTTTCACCAAAATAAAATTTTCTAAACATCAAATAAAAGAATGGATATCTGACTTTAAAAAAAGATAAAGCAAGAGATTGTAAGTGCTGCCATTGTTTTTCAATACATTTTTTATGTTTAAAGTTTTTTTTGCTCATATTAGAAACTAGTGTGAGAAAATACAAGATGGTGGCTTACGCATTGGAGCAATTTTCCCGACAAAAAATACAAAGATGCCTAATGACGCCCTCTAACAAGTACTGAAAGAAAAGTGTGCAGTACTATTTTTGCAATTTCAAGTCATTTTTTGGTAGATAGCAACTGGGCTATACAGCGTTCGTGGATTCCGTGTTTGAAGTTGCTGTATGATAGCTCGATGAGTTGGACATAATTCCCGAAAGGTTTCATGCTATTGCAGGTAGTTTTCTTAATTTAATCATATATAAAACCGTTGCAGTGCAATAAAACACACGGAAATAAGAACCGCGGGCTTAGTTTTCGCGTATCCTATTGCACTGTACCTGCAAGCAGGGTTGCTGTTCTAGCGACTTTGTCGCTAGATCTAGCGACATTTCAATTTCTTCCGCGACAACAAATATTTTGATGTCGCTAGATTATTTCTAGCGACTTTTGAAGGTGAGCATTTGTAAGTTGTGATACCCAAATACTATTTTTGTATGTAGTGGCCCTGCTGATTTTACATTCCCGTCATTTAAATTATTTTGACATTTTCTATTTCCAATAATTGGATACTGAAATTCACCACACATAGGCACACACACATAAAAACATGTGCAAAATGTAAGTACGAATGAGCGCAGTAGTCTGATTGAAGCAATTCATCTGTTTCAAATTTATTATAAAATAAATTTTTGAACAAAAATAAAAAGTTGTTCAAAGAGATTTTTTTTTTTTAACACTTATTTACCAATTTTTGTCTAGCGACTTTTTGTCCCCCGAAATTCAGCCGATCTAGCGACTTTTGGAGGTTAGTCTAGCGACTTTTCATTTCAGCTTGCGGCAACACTGCCTGCAAGATAAAAAATATAAATGTATATTTTTGTAGTATATATCTAGTATAATATCTTTTTTTTCGCGAACCAAGGAAGCGAAAAACATCTCATTAGTTTTGTCCATCTTGAACTTGACTCTAACGAACTCTACAATTTAATGAGAATGGCTTACAATTTACAAGAGAAAAAACATGGTGAAACAGTTGTTTGGGAAAATTGTTGTTTTCAAAAGCTTTTTGTAATTTTGTTCACATATTTGTGAAACTTTAATTTATACTTGGTTTGTGTTTGTAAATAACAAATCACAAAATTATGCTTGCAATTTTTAGTTGGTGAAATAGGCCGGTCTTTCGTCACAAATTTTAACTCGCATCGGTCCCTGAGTGACAAAGAGTTATAAAATAATAATGACTTAATATTTTAGTTCAGTTGTAGCTTAGCTGAAGTTATCTTTTAAATGAATCGATCAAACTAACTTCAGCAATGTTAAACACTATTTTCTTTGTTAGATCTTACTTAAAAAGTACATATAATGCTTCAAATGTATAAATAAATATTTTAATTATTAGTTGACGAATCTTTTTAAACAAAAATTTTAACCTAACAACAAAATTTAAGACTTTTTATCTCTGACCAATATGGGATCCGACATTTAAACTTTATTTAGAGACTTTTACCTTGAATATCTGATTATTAGGATTGAAGTAATTTTAAATTAATTTTTAAAATCAGATTACCGACTAATATCCTCTACTTTATAACTTATTTGGGGCCATAATAAAGTTTGTATCGAAAAAAAAAACAAAGTTACTCGAGTCGAGGACTTAGGTCCGTTTGCTGATAAGAAGCATAAATACTTTAGTTCAAAATGAACGCTTAAATTCTCCTTTTCCCTCAGCATAAACTATCCCATAGACATAAGTTCTTATGTAGAACTGAAATGCTTATGAATGTGCACTTGGTCAGTCCTTATATAGGTCATTGTCTTATTTTGAATGACGTACCCCCTTATTTATTCTAAATAAATAAATAAAAATCCTGTAAAATTTTAGCTCATCTTATTAACGTTAACTTGGCTCCCAAGATGTCTGATGTTTTATATGGGAAATCCGATGTATTTTTGTACATCCAACTTTAAAAATTCGTAACTTTAGTAAAGAAATTTGAATTTTAGTTACTTTTGTCATATGTACAAACATTTATTAAACAAAATTTATAGCATTTATTAAAATAAAAATTAAATACAAAAAAACATTTTTGTTTAAATGGCTATATTAATAAGTAGGGAAATAACTTGTAAATTGTTTTCTGATACATTTTTATAGATATTACAAAAGTGACTTTTATGTGTTCCAAAATTCAATTTTCTTTTTTAATCATTACCAATCTTAAGATTTTTCAAATTTGAATTTACAAAATTACATTCTTATATGATAAAATAAATTATCTCTGGTTTATGGTTCAATAAAAAAATATAAATAGTTTGGCAAATTATTATTATGCCAAGTGTTGTAGTTTCTACATCCAACAAACCTCAAATTAATAAAAAAAATGTTATGCGAGAGATTTATCTATTTGGGTGATTCTACAATCTATGGAATAGATGAAGCAAATGGTGGTAAAAACTAACTCTAATTAAACATTAGAACGTCCTTTCACATAACACCAGTCAAAAAATTTGAAATTATCAGTTTTATGAGCATTTAACAAAAAAAAAAAGGGGGACTGAGAATTTTCATAGTTTTTGCGCCAAAAACATAGTAACGTTTTATTTGAAAAAAGAAAAAAAATATTATATACTGTGGTTTATCTAGGCCTATACAATACCGCCAAAAAATGTCCCTGCTTTCATACAAAACTTGTCCGTTAATCCTTCCCATGGGACTTAGAAACTGAGTGAAAATTCCACGTTGAAACTTCACTATGATGTGTTAACGAGACTTGAAACTTTACTTAACCATATCTGAAACTTCAATTGGTACACTAGTTATAGATATTATTGATTGTTTCAATCTGCCAGGGGACTGATAAGAAACACGGGGGACAAAGTTTAATGATTTTTTTTTGTAATAAAATAAAAATTAGTTATAAAAGATTAGTTTACGTCATAATAAAGTTTTATTACTTAATGTCATTAATTTATTGTTGGTTTTAGTGTGGACCCACAAATAAAAGTTATTATTTTCTGTTTGAAAAATAAGAAACTTTGAAGAATTTTTTGAGTAATGAAAATGTATATCAGATCTTGATACTTTTTTTGTCAATATGGGTATCGACTTGATTGACTGCTGTAAAAAAAATCAGATTGATTGGTTGAACCGTTTTCAAAATATCAGCGTGGCCATAGAAATTCCATAATTTGTAGAATCACCCATATATCTTATGTTATTTTCGACTTACGTGTGCTAGTTGTGCCAGGTGTTGTAGTTTCTACATCTAACAAACCTGTAATTGATAAAAATAATTGTGTTCAAGAGATTTGTCTATAGTTATATCTAAGCAACTCAGCAAAATTTGTACAAGTACCTACATTGTATTGGTTCCAAAATATAATGCTATCATTGAAACAAAAATTTAATAATTATTATCTACTATAAATTACTATAAAGGAGAATGGGCAAAAATGTATGGGACCTGGTCTACCTAGTTCCCAGAAACGAGATCTATGAAAATGATTAGGTACTATGGAGTGCCAGAGGGGGGCTTGAGGGGCTGAAGCCCCTCCCGAAATGATTTACAAAAAAAAAAAAATAAACAGTTTAAACTTTTCGGTACAAATTAAAATCTTTAAAAATATAGAGAGACTATTTAGGTAAAGTTTAATGTTTTAAAAACAAGACACTATTGGCCCAGGGTCAAAAGTCCACAGGCCAAAAGTCCGTAATGGACTTTTGTCCCACTTGGGTGGATCAGAAGTCCACAATGGTATTGTGGAGATTTGAAGGGTCAATATTCCCTAATTTTAAAAAGAAAATGGGTCATCATAGTCTACAATAATTTCATATTATAATAGTGAAAAAAGCGGAACAATTAAGAATTATTTATTTATTTTGTTAAGAATTAGTTTAAACTCTCCACTACTCGTAAACTTAAAGCACATCAACTGACAACATAGGCGCCTGCCTGGTGACTGGGCATATCCTAAGCGGAGCGACGGAGTCGCGTGAGCGGGGCAGAGGACCCGAAAAGTGAGTTAAAATCCTTAAACCCGCGAAGCGGGCCACCCAAAGTACTGTTTAGTACAAAAAAAACTTTAATAACAGATCGATTGACAGCATAGACGCCTGCCCGACGACTGAGCATTGACCATTGAGCATACCCTAAACGGAGCAACGGAGTCGCGTGAGCGGGACAGAGGACAGAGGACCCGAAAAGGGAGTTAAAATCCTTAAACCCGCAAAGCGGGCCACCCAAAGCAGTCTTGTTAAAGAAAACTATCTATAAAGTGATCCCTGAAGTGGGTCAGAAATCCACAATCAATGGGCCAGAAGTCCACAAGATTTTTGTATGGACTTTTGGCCCATCGGAGTGGGTCAAAAGCTCACAACTGATTTATGGACTTTTGACCCACAGAAGTGGGACAAAAGTCCATTATGGACTTTTGGCCTGTGGACTTTTGACCCTGCGCCGACACTATTTCGGTATAACATTTAATATTAGGAGACTAATAAGGTATTACGTATGTTATTTACTACGTTCACTTTGTGTGGTGTTAAAGCGAGCCGGACGTCGAAGCTGATTCGAAACTTTGTATACTTTCAGTGGTAATAAACAAATCTCATTACCACTCCACGAAATCAATTCTACTTAAAGAGCAGAGTCGAACCAAAATTTTGTATGTACAATGAACTGTTTTTTTTTTTTTTTGCAAATTTGTTCAAAAATATGGACTTATTTTATGTGTGTGTATTCAATTTTATTTAATGATTTGACAAAAATCCTCCTTCTGTAATCTCAAAAAAAAATTAAGCACAACTTCAACTCAAAGTTTAAACTCATGTAAATGAAAACCAGTCGAAAATCCGATCCTTCCATGACGGAACTGGATTAGAAAATCGATTAAGTTTTTTCTTATGCTGAGGCCACCTGAGCCAGTACTGGCTTTCCAAACTTGAGCAACTTGCTCGTCAACTGGCTTGCCTTCTTCGGAGCCAGTTTGAAGCCAGTAGAGAAGCTTTTAAGTCGGAACCACTCATATGTCTCGTGTTTTGTGTTGTGGAGTCATGTGTCGCTGTCATTCCATATATTTCCTACGCCACACAGCAACACAACACACGAGACAAATGTGGTTCTATAATAATTCTAAAAAAAATCGGGTTTTTAGAGGTGTTTTAATCCATAGTCATCGTAGCCATCCTTCAAAGGAATTTGACAGTTCATACCTTGTCAGATTGGTAATAGACTACATTTTGGCATACACAGAATATTTCGTCCCAAATGTCACCAAAAAAAACTTTAAATCAAACAATTTTATCAAAAAAAAAAATAGATTTCTTAAAGGTTTTCAAATACATCATCTTTGCAAAAATTCTTCAATTTAATTTGACATTCTATTGGTGCGATTTACATGTATCTTCGTCTGACTTATGCAAAAAAAAGTAGACACAATATGAAATTTAACTTTTTTATTTTGTTGGATAGAGAGAGAAGACAAAAATGCAGAAGATCTTCATATATGCTGATTATAGGAAGTATAATGCAGATATGAAGACATACTTCTGTCCCGCTCTACTTTTTTCATATTTGCAGATCAAGATAGATGGAAATCCAGCATATGGCTTGACAAATCGGGAAGAGAGTATTGTGTTCCAAATAATGTCACCTGAAAGCCCCCCCGAACCGAAATGCTGACTACGGGGCTGATGGAATGTACCAACGTATGAGTATTTTTATTGTTCTAGGCAATTGCAGTTGGTTAAAATAAGCGAACACTTTGAGAAAACACTTTGCAAATTCGAATAAAGATAGACGAATTGTTTAATATTTTGTAATATACTGCCTAAGCTCCATTGCTTACAGTTCTGTATCCATATTAAAAAATGATGCTCTTAAACTAAGCTTTCCAACGTTGTATATCTCAATTGTGGGCACAATTATTCCCATTCATTAAATTCGCTAAATCGAATAAAAAAAGTAGAATTTTTATACTGTTAAGCGATTAATTGGCCAAAAATGATATTATTCGCTATTATTGGCCATTGGCATAAAAGTTCCTTTATTTTGGGGTCTATTCAGTTCATTGAAAATGACTAATACTGTCATTTCAATGGAACAGTACTGCAATTAATTTTTGTTCTAACGGCTATCTTTGTTGCCATATACTGCCTAAACCGTATAGTCTACAGCTTTGTGTTCATATAAAAAAATAATGTAGTAGGATTAAGCTTTCCAACGATATACATATATCTCATTCGTAGGCAACCAAGGTAGACCAATATTCCCATTCTCCTTATTGTATTATCTATAATTTTTAAATATATTTTGGATTTATTTAAAAAAAATTAGCCTTATTGTTTACAAATCTAGGTATTCTTTTATTTGTAAATAGACTGGGATTTGCTTTAAGTCATATGAATTTAATTTAATTTAATTTAATTTAATTTAATTTAATTTAATTTAATTTAATTTAATTTAATTTAATTTAATTTAATTTAATTTAATTTAATTTAATTTAATTTAATTTAATTTAATTTAATTTAATTTAATTTAATTTAATTTAATTTAATTTAATTTAATTTAATTTAATTTAATTTAATTTAATTTAATTTAATTTAATTTAATTTAATTTAATTTAATTTAATTTAATTTAATTTAATTTAATTTAATTTAATTTAATTTAATTTAATTTAATTTAATTTAATTTAATTTAATTTAATTTAATTTAATTTAATTTAATTTAATTTAATTTAATTTAATTTAATTTAATTTAATTTAATTTAATTTAATTTAATTTAATTTAATTTAATTTAATTTAATTTAATTTAATTTAATTTAATTTAATTTAATTTAATTTAATTTAATTTAATTTAATTTAATTTAATTTAATTTAATTTAATTTGATTTAATTTAATTTAATTTAATTTAATTTAATTTAATTTAATTTAATTTAATTTAATTTAATTTAATTTAATTTAATTTAATTTAATTTAATTTAATTTAATTTAATTTAATTTAATTTAATTTAATTTAATTTAATTTAATTTAATTTAATTTAATTTAATTTAATTTAATTTAATTTAATTTAATTTAATTTAATTTAATTTAATTTAATTTAATTTAATTTAATTTAATTTAATTTAATTTAATTTAATTTAATTTAATTTAATTTAATTTAATTTAATTTAATTTAATTTAATTTAATTTAATTTAATTTAATTTAATTTAATTTAATTTAATTTAATTTAATTTAATTTAATTTAATTTAATTTAATTTAATTTAATTTAATTTAATTTAATTTAATTTAATTTAATTTAATTTAATTTAATTTAATTTAATTTAATTTAATTTAATTTAATTTAATTTAATTTAATTTAATTTAATTTAATTTAATTTAATTTAATTTAATTTAATTTAATTTAATTTAATTTAATTTAATTTAATTTAATTTAATTTAATTTAATTTAATTTAATTTAATTTAATTTAATTTAATTTAATTTAATTTAATTTAATTTAATTTAATTTAATTTAATTTAATTTAATTTAATTTAATTTAATTTAATTTAATTTAATTTAATTTAATTTAATTTAATTTAATTTAATTTAATTTAATTTAATTTAATTTAATTTAATTTAATTTAATTTAATTTAATTTAATTTAATTTAATTTAATTTAATTTAATTTAATTTAATTTAATTTAATTTAATTTAATTTAATTTAATTTAATTTAATTTAATTTAATTTAATTTAATTTAATTTAATTTAATTTAATTTAATTTAATTTAATTTAATTTAATTTAATTTAATTTAATTTAATTTAATTTAATTTAATTTAATTTAATTTAATTTAATTTAATTTAATTTAATTTAATTTAATTTAATTTAATTTAATTTAATTTAATTTAATTTAATTTAATTTAATTTAATTTAATTTAATTTAATTTAATTTAATTTAATTTAATTTAATTTAATTTAATTTAATTTAATTTAATTTAATTTAATTTAATTTAATTTAATTTAATTTAATTTAATTTAATTTAATTTAATTTAATTTAATTTAATTTAATTTAATTTAACTTAATCACTTCTAGCACAATTTTCGAAGAATTTCATATCTTATTGGTATATCATAATAATAATTAAGTACTAACACTCTTGTTGAAATGTTGACTTACGTGTGCTTAGCGTAGTTACTCTGGTGGTTGTAGATATTTGTTCTGTAAAAATTAAAAAAAGGTTGTTTCAATATTCATGGAATTATTAAAATGTTTATTATGTTTTTATCTAGTTCTTAACATCAATAGAAAGTTTCAAAGTTCACATGTTACGAGTAAGAGGTGATAGATGTAACTGTATATATTCTATATGTAAAGTACAGTATATATTATACACTGCGCGTCATAATGTTAGAAACAATAATTTTTGAAAAATGTATTTCAAATATCTCGCTGTGCCATAGTGATCGACATTTTAAATCACACAAGAGAGACTGTTTAATGTGCCATAGCAAAACCTACGCTTGCACTTCAAGAACAAAAAATGGTCACAACTGGATCACACAAAATACTATGCACAATGTGCATATGTATTGGCTCCATTACATTATAATATCATACAAACAAAAATGTAAAAACAATTAAATACATAAATTAGTACTTAAAATTACTAAAAAATTACTATAAATGATGATGGGCAAATTGGTCGTTGATCCAACAGAATTAAAATGTATCTCAAATGAAAGGGGTTGCCCAGTACTTTATTTCATTATATGGCGGCAATAACCAAAACAACCGCAGAACAGAGAATTATAGCCACTTGAATATTAGTATTTCAAAAACCATATTTCAAGTTTTTTTTTTTTTGAATTAATTGTTCCTTACTTTTTATATAAACAACGTAGGACAACAAAATTGGTATTAAATAGACAGTAGTTTTCTCGTCTTTGAAACAAAAGCAAATTAATTATGCTCCGTTGTATACACTTTGAGATATTAAGTTTTAAATTTTTGAATAAAAACTTTTTTAGCACTGTCTTTACACACCAAAAACGTCAGTAGTGACGTATACTTTTTTTAGCACCAACAAAAAGCTTTTTTTAAAACCTTTAATTATATATATAATAAAGTGTCAATAAATACCGGCTTATAAAAAAAATTGTTCAAAAGACACCTTATAATGCTTATACACCGGGAAAAGTAGATTCTAAGCTAAATACAAAATAATTATACAGTCTAAGGAGTGGTATCAACGTATAATTTCACTCTACATTTTAATGTCCCTAATAAATTTAAATTAATTAAATACGAATATACTCTGGTTCGGCCGATTAAGTCAATATTTATTTAAAAATCTAACAAAAAATATCTACCGGACCGGAGTGTATTGTTTCAGTTTTTATGTTTGATGAAAATAAATAATATCTCTGTGACCAAATATAGCAGCCCGTAGCGTATAGGTTAGTGCGTTCGACTGTCACGCTGAAGGTCTGGGTTCGCTTCCCAGCCTCGTCCACCTAAAAACTAAAAAGTTTTTTTCAGGGCTCCTGACTCTTGCGAGGAACTGACAAATCCTCCAAGAGTATCGCTTGTCACGAATAAGTGCTTCTCGTCTAGCCGTTCGGATTCGGCATAAAATTGTAGGTCCCTTCCATTCCTGTCGACAGGCGCACACAGCAATGGTTGCGAGTTGTTAGTCACTAGGCCCTGGTTCTTCATGAGCTGTTGTGCCACCCGATTTATTTTTTTTTGTGATCAAATAAGGTATATGCACCAAGTGCCTCCGCCACCAAGGTACGCTGCCGAGCGTGCGCCGCAAGTGGTTTAGCCACTATTTACTAATATAACTTGTTGTTTGCAAGATGCGTTTATGTTTTTCGATATCGTTAGTTAATTGGTACCTTTAGTAAAAACATATCTTACATGGTAGCAGAAATGTTTATGGCCATCTTTTTGTTTGCAATATTAAAAAATGAGCCAAATGAAGATATTGACACTCAAAAATTATATTTCATCACATTTGAGTATCAATAATTTGACCGAGAAAAAAAATATTGCCATTAGCGAATCGCAATTTGATATAAATTTGTATCAATTTGGATATAGTGATTGATGGCGGTGACGTGAAATAAGGCCCAACGAAATAAGACCAAATCTCAAATTTGGCCTAATTTCGTTTTGAAAATGGAATTAAGGCCAAATTGGCTTTATTTCTATTTCATTAGGAAATAAGACCAAATTTGTTTTTACGAAAACATTCAGTGATAACGGAAGCTTTGAAAGCAGACCAACTGACAACATAGGCGCCTGCCAGGCGGCTGGGCATACCCTAAGCGAAGCGACGGAGTCGCGTGAGCAGGACAGAGGACCCGAAAAGTCAGTTAAAATCCTTGAACCCGCGAAGCGGGCCACCCAAAGTACTGTTTAGTTCAAAAACTTTGAAGCATAGGCGCCTGCCAGTTGGCGGATTAGTTCTCTACAAAAATAGTACTTTGAGGGGCCTGCTTCGCGGGATCAAGGATTTTAACTCCATTTACGGGTCATCTGTCCCGCTCACGCGACTCCGTAGCTCCGCTTAGGGTATGTTCAGTCGTCTGGCAGGCGCCTATGTTGTCAGTCGATCTGTAATCAAAGTTTTTTGTACTAAATAGCACTTTGGGTGGCCCGCTTCGCCAATTCTCAAAAGCACCTGCGGGTCTAGTTTCTTTTTTGTGGTGGAATATTTTGGCAAATAACAACCGCGGGGGCTATGCAGTGCACCTAATAAAAACAACATAACAGCGATTTGTTTTGCAGTTTTTTGAAAAAAAATCATGAAAACGAAATAAAGCCAAATTGGCCTTATTTCGTTTTCTAAAGCGAAATGAAGCCAAAACTAAAATTTGGCGTTATTTCCATTTTAAAAGCGAAATAAGGGCAAATTTTTGATATTTGGCTTTATTTCGTTGGGGTTATTTCACGTCACCGTCAGCTGGAGTCGCGGGTTCGATCCCTACTCTAGGTAGCATTTTTTTTTTAATTTATTTTTATTACAGGCATACAAATTGAATTATTATAATTTTTATTTCGTAGTCAAAATGAAAAAAAAAAAATGAAAATTTTCAAATCTACGAATTGTGATCGAAATGTTGATTTGCGTGTATTTTTATTTTGTTATTTTTGTCCACAACAGGGGTGTTTGCTGCCGCTTCCTTTTTATTCTGAAATGTATATACAGTTTTATATATTTGAAAAAGACTTTTATTTTAATTACTTGCTTTCTCTGGGATTCGAACCTGGTATCTTCCGCATATCAATCCAATACGCTACCACCTACGTCATCGCACGATATAAAGGGCCTATGTTGAAGCTTAATCACTTTAAAAACTTATTTACTTGTTCGTTGGTTCAAATCACCGTATAAATATTTAAATTATTCCCCTCGAAGTGTTAGATTACGCATAAAAGAATTTTAATTTACTGTATAGTTTTGCAATTAACTATTTTCGTAAATTGCGATAGTGTGGGGTCAATATTTATATCGTAGCTACTTACATTTTGTTGGTTTGAGCATTGAGAAAATGAAAATCACCATTTAAATTTCACAAAACAAGATCAATAAGTTGTAATTTTAAATTATTTCCCTGAAGTAGCTAGTAGATTGTGATTCAAAAACTTGTAATTTACTTTCAAGTCAACAAGCTCGAATTATAACTTTTGATAATAAATATCGAATTATCAAATTTAGCTTTTTACGATGATTTGAGTAGTAAATTACAAAGTTTTCAGTTATTTTATAATAAAAGCGCCTTGATTTACAAAAAAAAAGAGTTTCGTAAATTACAACCTAAAATTTAGCAATTGGTGATATTTCCATTCTTTCCGTGTGAGAACATTGAATCTAGTTTTCCCGGTCTATAAGCATAATAAGGTGTCTTTTGATGGAATTTTTGATTATAAGCAGGTATTTATTGAGGTAAGGACACTTTCTGGTGTATTAAATTAAAGGTCGTAAAAATAGCTTCTCGATGAAGCAAACAAAATTAAACGTCACCACTGAATTTTGTAAGATAGGTTTTGGTGTGTAAAGCAAGTGATAAAAAAGTTTTTGTTCAAGAATTTAAAACTTAATAAATAAAGTGTATAAGACGTAGCTTACTAACTTTACTAATATTTGAAAGATGAAGCAGCTACCTATTAGTTGACACTTAAATTTCTACGTCTTTTATATGAAAAGTTATGAAGAGTTATTTAAAAAAAGTTGAAAAATGGTGTTTGCAATCGCCAACTTTAAGCTCAAATATCTCGGTTTTCCCATGTACGATTTTGAATATATGCAAGAAGTTCTAAGACAAAAGAGCTGAAAAAAGTACGCCATCTGATTTGTTTTAATAAAAATGAATTTATGAAAAACATAAATTAAACATCGTTGAGCGGTTTTCTTAAAAATAATTTTTTTTTATATAAATCCTTGAAAATTTTTAAAAATAAAATTTGGTATGCCAACTTTTAGTATACATTAAAATACAATTTTCCAAAAAATAAAAAAAAATCATTATCCCATTTTCAAGATATTGAATTTTCAAAAAAAAAAATTCAATATTTTTTTAAAAATCCAAAAATTACTTTTTCGAAAAATTGTATACGCAAAATTGTTAAAATTATAAGGGACCTCTGCCATAAAAGATTTGGTTGAAATCAGTGAAGCCGTTATCTATATATATATATAAAAGAGAAATGTCGTCCGTGTGTGCGCGCATAACTCGAGAACGGATCGTTTAATTTTCACGATTTTGGGCTTGATGAATTCGTATTGGCCCAAGGAAGGACATATGATACTGGAGGTAAATCCCGGAAAATTTTCAGAAAAAATTGTAATCCGGGAAGATCCTATTTTAGTTCATAACTTGAGAACGGATACTCCGATTTTCACGATTCTGGCTTTGATGCATTTGTATTGGCCCAAGGAAAGACATAGGTGGAAAATTTCCAGAAAAACTGGAACGGAAGATCCTGATTTTCACAATTTTGGGATTGATGGGTTCGTGTTGGCCCAAGAAATGGAATATTAGGTGTCCTGTTCATTTCATCATTCAAATTTGAATTGGACTTGCTATTGCGTTCGAGATAAAATAAAATTTAATAATTTTCTTTTAATTTTCATTGTATTCAAAGTTTGTATTTGCAACATTTTAAAGAACTCTGCAACGGCGAAACTATTGCAGCACTGTAAGATTGTCATCTGGAACGAGTGCACAATGGCTCACAAACGTGCATTGGAAGCCTTGAATTGCACGTTGAAAGATTTACGAAGTGATAAACGACATATCGATGGTGCAATGATTTAGCTGTCAAGCGATTTTCGTCAAACGCTACCTGGTCATTCCAAGATCAACTTCAGCAGATTAATTGAACGCTTGACTGAAGGGACAACTTTTTGGTATTACGTGAAAATTGCAATTGAAAACAAACATGCGAGTTGCTTTACGAAATGATCAGTTCGCTGCAGAGTTCTCTAGGCAATTTTTTGGCAATTGGTGATTCCAGTGGACTAAGTCGCCAGCCGGATTGAATACCCACCGAATTTTGTCCACTTTACAACAACACCGTATGTTGCACCGAATGTTTTGCAGAAAAATTGCATGTATTTTACGTTGTCAAACTTTTTAAGTTTGGATGCTGTCATTGCAAAGTATTGGTCTCAATGGCGATTTATATACAAAATAACAATAAATTAACAATTATGATGTGTTTTCAAACCAAAATGATGTGGCATGTCGGCCAACACTTTCCGCTTTTTTACTGAAGTGGTCTAAATTACACAACTTTTTTCGTTTGATTCTCGGGCACGTACACGTACAAAGTGGTAGGTTTGCAGACACGTGAGCACGCCACATACAATGGAACTTGTGAGAAATAAAAAAAATAAATAAACATATCTTCAATTGCCAAACCCCAGAATCTTCACGTACCTCTGGAATCGCTTCCAATATTCAACAATAGTAATTTTAGAACGATTAAACCATCGCCAGATTCAACTCTCTGCCTTACAACATCAAGGTCTCTCCAACCTTTACGTGACACTCTATTCTCCACTTCGTTAGCTATTTCACTATTCTTCTCAGCTCGTAATTTTACACCAGCTCCACAAACTGGAACACAGTACAATGTCAACGTAAAATGAGAACACAGTTGAATTGAATAATTCAACGCAGAACGAAAGTATGTAAAGCAGCATAAAAAAAACAATAACCAAGTGTTGACAACGACAATATTCAGAAATGGGTACGATGATCGAACCACGGTGGTCGATCGTTGCATATTGTGAATTTACCGATATTAATTATTATTATTGTTCATATTAATTATGGAATGAATAAATTCTTTGTAAGAAATTTATTTTATTTTCAATAAGTATAAAAGAGGCATATGGGCCAACAAAAAAATTCATTTAAATAACAATCGTTTTGACTATCAACTCGATCGCTACATATAATTCAGGCTTCAAGTGCCTTTATTTTGTATATTATTTATTTCTTCGATTCAACACAGAAATTCAGATTTAAGAGCCTGAAATGCACATACCTTGATATTCCTTATTGTGAATCGCAGTAAGAAGTCCAATAATTTTGAATTTTCAATGTTATTTATGACCGAACTACATGAAACAACATTGTGCATGCTCGGTATTATTATTTTCATTACATTAACGAAATTTAGGCGGAACGAAGTTCTCCCGGGTCAGCTAGTAAAATATAAATTGTCTACCAAATTATTAATTGATGTAATTGTAGTACATCGTATTTGTTTTCAAAATCGTTACAGCCGTTTTTGAAATATCTCAATTTTTATATATTGGTTGTATGGCAGGTACCGTTATTTTTTGAGCAAAAAAAATCAATTTCCCCTCTAGTCAATCTCAGAAGAACCTTAAATCCAAAGCTTGAAGAAAATCGCTAAAGCAGGTCGAGGAACAGACGGACAGACGGACAGACAGACAGACAGACGGACAGACATACAGACAGACAGACAGAATTGCGAGACCCCCTTTTTTCGACTTCTTTATCATCATAATGTTGGGGAAAATTATTATCTCGACAAAGTTGTTCTCAAGATATTTGAGTTGAAAAACATTTTTAAAGAGTTTGTAGTAGTTTTGTTTGCAGTATTTTTGTCCCAACAAAAAAATGCCCATAGATTTTGTTTGAAAAAAAAATGTACCAGTTGTTGACTACGTGATTATATGTACACAAAAATTAGACTAAGTTCAGAATCATCAATTTTGTTCTTGAAATATTGGAGACTTAAATAATTTTTCAATAGTTTTTCTTGGTTAAAAAAAAAAACTGTTTGTTGATTTTAGTTTTAATTTTTATCAATTCTTTTCTTTATTACTTAACTATGTGTAGAGTAAAATTAATCCGAAGTCGATACCTTTCTCCGTTCTCCAGATATTCGAGACGAATAACATTATACAGCTGTTTTTAAATTGCTGTGGTAAAAAAACGGTTGATTGAATCAGCTGGAAATCCTTTTCAGCACTTTATAACGTTATTATCATTAAAATAAAATCCAAAGTCGATATCTATATTCGTTTTAAGATATGGTGGACGAAAAAAGGACCCCAAACGTACGTACATACACTCATATAGACAGCTTTCTGAGAACGACGAATTTTCCAATATTTTTCAATGGGAAGTTAAACAAATTATTATCAAGAGTTTTGTTATTGTAATGAGTGTAAAATGTTTGCTGAGTTGCTTATATGGCTTATAATGAAAGCATTAAATATAAAAACGAGTATTTGTGTAATTATGTGTACATTAATATCATATAACTTAAAATTGTTGGCGTTTTCTCATAGGTAAAGTGTGGTCCAACGAAAACGCACGATGTTAATTATAAATAAAACAAAAAGTTTTCAGAGAATTATCTTAATATTTTCTATTATGGTTAAAGGATCTATGACAATTATGTGTGACACAAAATATTGGCCAAATACTCGCTACGGCTTCGGTGGCATACCTCTATCCGATGGTTCATATTTTCAATGAATCTGAGACATAATTGAGGTTTAATATCGTTAATGTGCCGAATTATCTCATCCTTTAGAAGAAAGAAGTCCAAAGGTGTCAAATCACATGATCGTGGAGGCCAATTAACAACGCCACGACGACGCTATTGAATTTCTCGCGCAAAAGAGCCATTGTTTCGATGGCTGTGTGGCAAGTGGCACCATCCTGTTGGAAGCACATATCGTCCAGGTCCATATCCTCAAACAGGTCTTTGTCCTCTAACAGGTCCATAGCACCAAACAGTCACTCTTTGTGGATGCATCGGCTTTTCAACAATCACTCGTGGATTCTCATTTGCCCAAATGCGGAAATTCTGCTTGATAACGAATCCATTGAGGTGAAAGTGTGTCTCGTCGTCGTCGCTGAAGATGATTTTCTTTGTAAAGACACCATTCAGTTCTGTCACAGCAATGTTTTCCGCAGAACGAACTAGGCGAGCATGCACAGGTGTTTTCACATTTCCTACAGACCCCGTTTAATGAAATTTGCACACTGCAGTTCTACCGATTGTGGACACATTTGGTCGATTTTGCTGACCAAAAAAATCACGAAGTGCACGAAATGCATTTTGGTTTGAACGATGAACGCTCATTTTCGGAAAAGGCTTCAACAATCTTAACGCGCTGCTCAATTGTGAACCTCTCAATGGTCAAATTTGTCAAACACTGAAGAAAGAAATGTCAAATTAAGTTGGGCAAAAAACTTGACTTTAAGGTGTGACTCACAATTAACATAATGCATTACAAGCGCAGTAAATTTAAAAAAATAACCTTTTTGTTTACAAAAACAACACTGAAAAAATTAATATTTTTTTTTTTGCGTTTGCGAGTAACGAATTTCGTTTGCTGTAATTGTAATACATTTGCTGGAAATGTTATACAATCCCTGCAAACGTATTTCATTTGTAGCAATTGTATTACAGTCGCCACAGAAAGTAATTCCATTGCATCAAACACATTAACAAATAACCCATTCGTTCGGAGCTCAATTTGCCTGGGTTGATTACGGTAAATTACAATGTTTCCCAAATTCAAACGACATGATGTTTGCAAGCAAGTGTAATTGTTTATGGCAAACGAATGAATCGATTGCGAATTAAGCTTTTGAAATGCAGTTTGCTGCAAAAAGTTTTAAGTTTACTATATAAATTACAATTGTTTGCAACTAATGAATCGAACATTTGGGACAAACGATTGAATGATTGGAGGGTATATATTTTTAAATCTTATTTTTACAAATTAACTTAATGCTTGTGGTAAACATTTCATGCTTTTGAGGCGAAAGAATTTTTGATTTAAGGTTTCTTCGCTTGCAGCAATAAATTTCCTATTTGAAAAAAGTATTTTATTTGTTTAATTGCTATCTAACCGATTTCAGGTAATATATAGGGCAAGTATTGGGTACGTTTAAATACATGTTTTGCTTTATCAATTTGGTATTGTTCTGAAGTTCAACAACTACTTGTACAAAAAATTTGTTGCTTTAAGAAATAGCAAAGTCAAAATTCGAAAATATTTGCATTAGAAAATAAAATTAATGCTAGTTTAAAAATCTTTGCATTAAATATAATTGTTAAAATAATTACATTCAAAATAAAAGTTCAATTTTAAAAATTAATAAAAATTACCTTCATATCCGTTGTTCATTTCGAAAAACAATGGTGCAAAATTTTGGATGATTAAGTACGATGTTAAATCAATTTTATTATGATACTAGGTTAAAAATTGTGTTTTGCTAATTTTAAACGAGTTTAGCATCGTTCTATCCCCTTACATTTTACTAAAGTTAAAATCACATCTTTTTAGTATCGTACTAAATCCATATGACTGGAGAATGGAAAATTTTACTCCAGGTATAGCAAGACCCGAGGGTTGCCGGTAAGATCCCTGCTGGTGCCCAACCTTTTTTTTCTTTTTTGTAATAATGAAGTTAAAATGATAAAAATATAAACATTGAATACTCATTTGAAGCACATGTTGGGGTTCCATCAATATATAATTAATTTACAACGCATAAAAACAATTATTGTGTTAAACAAAACGTTTTTCTTAAAAGTTTTGATTCAGTCCTAGGAGCACATCTACGTAGTAATAGTTTAAAACAAAAACTGACTCAATATTTCAAATACTTCGATCGTCCCCGTCATAGCTAAAATAATTAATCATAGTTAAAATAATTAAAATACATGAAATTGGCTAAGCCACAATTCTTAATCAGTACATTTCCTCTGCTCAACTAAATAAAATGAAAATGTGTGAAGTTTTCAACTGATTAACATTTTGCCGGAGGGTTTTATGTTGCAAATTAGCTCAGTGGATGCATGCTCGCTCTCGATACGGAAGGATATATATAATTTCAGAATTAAGGGAAAACCAGCAGTCACTGTATTGATTGTGACAAACGTACAAGTCATTAGCAACAAACGTGTTATTCATTTGTCATAACCACTTTGATCTTCTATAACAATTTACCCATTCGCTTGTCGTTAAAGTATTAACGTTTACTCTAAAAGCACCATTCGTTTGCCACAAACAGTAAATATGTTTACAAAACACCATTATTCGTCTGACAGAAACACTACGTTCGTTTGACACAAACCACTACATTCGTTTGACGCAAACACTCTATTCGTTTGAAACAAACGACAGAATTTTGCTACAACAGCATGTATTGTTTGTCTCAAACGAATTTAAGAGTTTGCTGCAAGCGAACTGTCAAAACTGGCTGGCAAACGAAAAAGTCGTTTGAGCAATTTTTACGTTTGCCGCAAACGAACGAAGTTATGTTTTATTTGTTAATAGATTTGTTTTAAGTCATATGAATTATTTAATCACTTCTGGCACAATTTTCAAAGAAATTCATATCTTATTGATATAATAATAATATTTACTGACACTCTTGTAGGAATGTTGACTTACGTGTGCTTCGCGTAGTTACTCTGGTTGTAGGTTTTCGTCCTGTAAAAATTAAAAAAAGGTTGTTTCAATATTCATGGAATTATTAAAATGTGTATTATGTTATTTAAATTATAGCTAAGAGAGATAGAGCTGAAAAAAAGTACGCCATCTCATTTGTTTAATAAATATGAATTTACGAAAAAAAAAAAATTCAAAATTCTTTAGAGCGGTTTTCTTAAAAATTAATTTTTTTATGAAAATTCTTGAAAATTTTTGAAAATAAAATTTGGTAGCCAACGTTTAGTATTTATTAAAATACAATTTTGCACAGAGTTAAAAAAAAATCATTAACCGGTTTTCAAGATATTGAATTTTCAACAAAACAAATTTCAAAATATTTTTTAAAAATCCAAAAATTATTTTTCGAAAAATTGTTAAAATTATTAAGGACCTCTTAAAAAAATAAAAAAATTGGTTGAAATCGGTTTAGCCGTTAACGAGAAATTTGAAAAACAAAAAATCGGTTCCATGACAGGTACCGTTAATAACCGTCATAAAAAAAATTGTCTACCAAATTATTAATTGTAGTAATTATAGTACATCGTAATTTTTTTTTTTCAAAATCATCAGCCGTTTTTGAAATAAATCAATGTTTGTATATTGGTTGTATGCAGATACAGTTAATTTTCGACAAAAAAAAATTCAATTTCCCTTCTAGGGAATCTCAGAAGAACCTTAAGGCACACACGGACAGACAGATAGATGGACAGACAGACAGACAGAATTTCGAGACACACTTTTTTCTAGTGTTGCCTACGTCATTATGTGTACAAACGATTTATTCTGGGTTCAGAATCATTATTTTTGCGACTGACTAAAATTATTTTTCAACAGTTTTTGGTAAAAAAAAAAATGTTGGTTGATTTTTTTTTTTAATTTTTATCAATTCTTTATAACGCAATTATGTGCAGAATAAAATTAATCCAAAGTCGATATCTTTTAACGTTCTCGAGATATGACGAATGACATTTTAAAGCTGTTATTAATTGTGATGTGGTGAAAAAACGGTTGATTGAATCAGCATGTTATAACGTTATTAATATTTAAATAAAATCCAAAGTTGATATCTATATGCGTTCTCAACATATGGTGGACGAAAAAAGTACCCCGAACGTACGTTCATACCTACACACATAAAGACACCTTGCTTAGAACGATGGATTCTGATTCTAGAGACAGAGACCTCAAAACGTGAAGATATTTCGACAGGAATGGAAGGGACCTACAATTTTATGCCGAATCCGAATGGCTAGACGAGAAGCACTTATTCGTGACAAGTGATACTCTTGGAGGATTTGTCAATTCCTCGCAAGAGGCAGTAGCCCTGAAAAAAAAACTTTTTTTTAGTTTTTAGGTGGACGAGGCTGGGAAGCGATCACAGACCTCCAGCGTGAACGCACTAACCATTACGCTACGGGCTACTACCACGGCTTATAATGAAAACATTAAATATCAAAGCGAGTATTTGTATAATTATGCCTCCATTAATATCCTATAACTTAAACTTGTTGGCGTTTTCTCCCATATAAACGCATTGAATTTAAATACAATTTGTTTTATCTATAATTTTTTTAAATATCTTTTGGATTAAAAAAAAAAATACCTTATTGTTTACAAAAATTAGTGATGTTTTATTTGTTAATAGACTGGGATTTGTTTTAAGTCATATGAATAAGTTAATAACTTTTATCACAATTTTCAAAAAATTTCATATCTTATTGATATCATAATTATACTACCACTCTTGTGGAAATGTTGACTTACGTGTTCTTAGCGTAGTTACTCTGGTTGTAGATTTTTGTTCTGTAAAAATTACAAAAAGGTTGTTATAATATTCATGGAATTATTTAAATTTAAATATTGTTTTTATCTAGTTCTTAATATCTATAGTAAGTTTTGTAGTTAACTTGTTACGTGTAAGAGGGCATTGATGTACCTATTCCTATGTATATATAGTTGATTCTACAAATGGTGGAATTTTCTATGGTGACGCTGATATTTTGAAAACGGTTCAACCAATGAATCTGATTTTTTTTACAATAATCAATATAGTCGATACCCACATTGGCAAACAAAATTATCAAGATCTAAAAACATTTTTATTACTTTTAAAATTATCAGTCCCCTGACGCTTGTTTTACAAGGGAAGAAAAGTAACTGCTCTTCTACTGTTGGTTGCACACCAAAATAAACACCAAGTAAATAACCTTTAATAATAAATCTTTATTATGATGTAAACAAATTTTTCATATAAACAAAACAAATCAGTAAACTTTGTCCCCACGCTTTCATATAAGTCTCCTGGCAGATTGAATCTGTCAAAAATTTCGATAACTTGTGCGCCGATCGAAGTTTCAGATATCGCTCATTAAAAAGAACAACATCATAACTCAAGAAGCATCAATTTTGACCAAATGCTTTTTTGGCAAAACGCCATTTCTAAAACTGAAAAATTAAAGACTATAGAGCATCATTTGTGGCTATATACACTGTCACTATTAAAAATTTTTTTGTGGAAATACTGTATTTTTTTCATTTAAGTTGGGACCTTTGAAGTGAAAACAGTCCAATAAATATTTTAAAAGTGTCATATTTTTCGATAAAACTTTTATTAGAAGCTCTACCGAGAAAAATCAAATAAAGATGATTATGAAATACAGCCATGCAAACTTTCAATTGCGATTACTGAAGTTTGACGTTTTTTGAGTTATGAAGTTATTCTTTTAAATAAGCCATATGGTATTTTGAAGTTTCAAGTCTCGCTAACGCATAATAGTAAAATTCAATGCATCCGTTATGTATATCAGTTATGGAGAAGGAATTTGTGATAGAAAACGTGGAATGTCCACTCAGTTTCTCAGTCCCCTAGCAAGGATGTACGCACAGATTTTGTATGAAAGCATGCACATTTTTTAGCGCCACGGTATAAACAAAAGCTATGAAAACTCTCAGTCCTCTGGCCTTAGTCTCCTGGCAATTTGTTTGATAAAATGTTCTTAATTGAGGCTATTTTTGTAAATAAATTATTTAACACAAAAATAATTTATACCACGTTTTTAATAACTTTTTATAAGAAACAACTGTACCTACATAACAATAACTGGATAATTTTATGTATTTTTTCTTAAGGATTTACTATTTATTTTGTGTATGCATTATAATGTGTGATTTTTTAAGAGGTTTAGAACTTTTAAAAAACAAAAACACAAAAAATTCGAAAAAATGAATGAAATATTTATTTGAATCAATAGTTTGAACCTTGCAATTTAATGTTTAAAGATAATTTCATGCAAATGTTGACCGCGGCTGCGTCTCAGGTAGCCCATCCGCTGAGTCCAATTTTGGCATACTCTTTCACACATATCGGCCGGTATCTCACGAATGAATGCATGGATGTTGGCTTCCAGTGCGTCAATCGAAGCGGGCTTGTCCCTATAGACATTAGCCTTGACATACCCCCACAAAAAATAGTCTAATGGTGTCAAATCGCACGATCTAGGCGGCCAATTGACCGGCCCAAAACGTGAAATTAACTGTTCACCAAACTCGCCTCGCAATTGCGCCATTGTTTCGCGTGCTGTGTGGCATGTGGCACTGTCTTGTTGAAACCACATATCATGCAAGTCAAGAACTTCCATTTCGGGCAAAAAAAAGTTTGTTATCATCGCTCGGTAGCGTTCACCATTGACAGTAACGCTGCGATTCGCATCATCTTTGAAGAAATATGGCCCAATAATGCCGCCGGCCCATAAACCGCACCAAACAGTGGCTTTTTCGGGATGCATTGGTAGCTGTTGCAATGCTTCTGGCTGATCTTCACTCCAAATGCGGCAATTTTGCTTATTTACGTACCCATTCAACCAAAAATGAGCCTCATCGCTGAACACAATTTTTCGATAAAAAAGCGGATCCTCGGCCAGCTTTCCAAGAGCCCATTCACCAAAAATTCGGCGTTGTGGTAGGTCGGCTGGCTTTAGTTCTTGCACCAGCTGTATCTTAAATGGCTTTACGCCCAAATCCTTCCGCAAAATTTTCCACGTAGTGCTGTAACAAAGGCCTAACTGCTGGCAACAGCGCCGAATCGACATTTCGCGGTCTTCTGTCACACTAGCTGATACGGCCGCAATATTTTCTTCACTACGCACAGTACGTAAACGTGTTGGTGGTTTAATGTCCAACAAAGTAAATTTGGTGCGAAATTTGGTCACAATCTTCCGAATAGACTGCTCAGAAGGTCGAGAATGCCGACCATAAAATGGAAGCAGCGCGCGATGAACATTTCGAACCGAGCACGAATTTTGATAGTAAAATTCAATAATTTGCAAACGTTGTTCATTTGTAAGACGATGCATGGTTAAATTGCAAACCAAACTGAAGCTGTTTGACAGTGACACAAGGTACTAAACACACGTCAGCTGTCAAAACCAGTGTTGCCAAAACAAACCAGCTAAAAAATCACCCTTTATAAGTCATAATTTTAATAAGAGCACATAATTATTTATAAGATATTTTGTGTTTTATATTAGTCCCTGTAAAAAAAAAACTAAGTCCCCTGACCACTTGGCTGTTAGGTGGGAGGAGCAATTTTCTAAAAAATTGTGGAAACAAATTATTAAAAACAACGGTAACATGTACAATACCCTGCTAGATTTTTTGTGAAAGGCCAGAAGTTTCTGCTTTCATTTTCTTTTTAACCCGGGGCTTAGACACGCGAGTAGAACTAGTAGCATTTGTATCATAGTGTTAGTTTTATAGATGTATGTGTGACTAGTAGCTCTCTGCGCGTTTTTCAACTAGTATGATTTTATAAAAATATTTCATACAGAAAAATATACAAATTATGGAAACTATGGAAACAAAACAAATAAATGAAAAAAATACACTACACTAGTAGGATAACTGGCAGGCTACTCGCAGGCAAAAATATTATACTATTTGGGCTACTAGTTGGCTCTCTCGTGTTCTGATACACTTACACACATAAACGCTACTAGTTCTACTCGCTTGTCTAAACCCCGGGTAAATAAAGTTCTTTCAATGAATAGTTTTTGAAATATTAATGTTTGAACTCAAAATTTTGAAAAAGAAAATTTAAAATGGTATAAAATATTTGTTTCGCAAAATTTTACGTAATTAAGTAATTTTTGTTTCTAAAATTCAATGCCCTTGTTAATTTGTAGTCAAAAACTGAAAACCGGATGGTTCTACGACTTTTACTTTTAAAGATATTATAAAGTAAATGAACAGCTTTCTCATAAAACTAAGACAAATCCGGCTTATTTATGCAGTTGATGGTACATGTAAAAGAGGACAAACATGCTGAAAAAAATCTTACATTTTTGAAAATTGGTGAGAATGTTGGGTTAACCATAAGAATAAAGAATCAAAAGAGTCCATAAAAATATCTGTGTCCCACGACACAGGGGCAAATGGAGGGAAAGGGAGTTATGAACTTATCGAAATTAAAAAAAATTATACTGATACAATTTGGACATATGATGCATAACTTTAGAGTATATTTCAATTCCGAATCTAGCCGCCACGAGGGACTGCAAGACTTGGATTTCTTTTATTAGTCTTAAAACACCTTTCGACTCATATAATTTTTTTTGGCTCACTTTCGCACCCCAAAATCTGCTGTTGGCTATAATGTTTAATTAAAGTTCGTTTTTACCACTATTTGCTGCACAAAATTTCGTATCGAAATTATCATCACTTTATTCCATAGTTTGTAGAATCACCCATATGTATTTTTTGTTTATTTTTTTTCTTTTTTTAATTTTGAACGTTTGCAATTTTTGTTTTATAAACATAACAGAAAAAATTGTATTGGGTAGTAAATCAACTAACCTTTACATTCGGGAAGGTATAAATTACCATCATTTTTCGATTCGATGTACCATATTTCATTGACACAAGTTAGACCGGCCGTACTTTTACCATTATACAATTTTGTTTTGAATAGACATCTTATAAAACATGTAATATGTGTTCTGTAAAAATAGTAAGTGTTTTTTTAAGCTCATTAATGTAACAAAAACAAATTGGAAACAAAAATAATTTCAACTTGATTAAATCATATTATTTGTTAAATAAAGGTAAGTGCGAATATGCAACTTTCAGTCACGAAACAGTTTGGTTGCTAAAATGAATCTCATGCTTTTGGATGGGCGCGATCAGGTGACCTCGGTGGTGCAATGCGTAGTGCAACGGCCTCTGAGTTAGCTTGGTCAAGGTTCGAATCCAGTTGACGGTAAAAGAATTTATAAATTAAAATTGGAACTATAGACTAAGCACCACTAAAAGTAATCTGGTGATTGGTGTGGCAGCCATGAAATTGCAATAATTCCAGCCAAATGTAATACTCGGTGGTAGCCAACACAAGTGGTTGTTGTTCATTCAAAACTTTCAATGAATCTTATGCTCTTATGTGAGAGTGCGCGCACATTCAGAAACTATTCAGTCACCGATTGAAGCAACTTAATAGTTTGTGTTTTGACACAAACTGAACGATCACCCCAAATGAGTTGCTCTGGTTATGTGGTAGATGTTCATCGCCGCAGACGAGCTTCAGTAAGGAAGCACAGTTATAAAAATAGATAAATTGGGTGGCTCAACGGCTCGTGAAGTACCAGGGCCCAGTGCTGTCGGAATGGCTACTGTAGTAGCATTTGGCTCCTTTACTGTGGGAAGGACTTCTGTGCTACACATGTCTCAAAAAGGTCCCCAAGTCGCCACACGGACAATTTAATGAAAAACCTAATTTGCAGTTTGAAAATATTTTTAAATCCTGATTTCAAACATCCCTTCTCCTATTAAAAATTTTACATCTCTGTTAAACCTCAAAATGTCATATTTTCATTTGTGATCATATTTATTTTATGAAATATCTAGAATTAAGGCTCTCCCAAACCAACGCAAAATCGGCGCGGAATATTCGCCGACGGCAGTTTTTGTTGTTATTTAGCATTATTTTTTTCTTATTTTTGTTACCATTGTAAATAATTTACCCTGCCGCTTTCGCGTCGGTTTGGTAGGCTCCCCAACTATCCAAAATGCTCCCCAAATTTTATGAAAAGTGCTACTCTCGGAATTTGTGAAACGACAGCACTGCCAGGGCCTAGCGACTAACAACTCCCAACCATTCTTGTGTGCGTGTGTCGCCAGGAATGGAAGATAAAAAATTTCAACCGAGATGGCTTCATTCAAAAAATTATAACTTCGATTATAATGATCAGATCTTCAATGTAAAGGTCAAATGAATTTTTCTTGCAAAAAATAGTGCTCTCTGGATAATTTTTATTATATTGTAGGGGTTACCCCCACGTATAACATCCCCAAAGCATGTTAGCGGAAAAGTCTATAATACTAAATTAGAGACAATTAAATTGTCTATAAAAATATATATCCACATTTTTTCTAGGGTCAATAATAAAGGAGATGCGGGCGGTAGAAAAGTCAACAAATCTGAAAAACCTGTTATTGTCTTAGATATTGAATGTTTTCTGACCAATTTACCTGGAAAAACAAAAAACGTTAATACACATTTATTAACTGTTGTTTTATCATGTCGTGAAGCTAAGAAAGGAGTTATAATTTTCTTTTTTTTCTATATATCCGAAATTTTTATTTGAAGGGAATTTAATTTTCTTTCACTTTGTGGTATTGACTTTGCCTCTATTATGCTTAGTTTCCCAAATATGGATGAAAAACTACAAAAGGGACCTTAACCCCCCTCTCCTCGCTAAGGCTTGCGGCCCTGGGCTGGGGACCTTGAGTAGGTTTTACTTCAGGGTCCCTTCTACCACTAGGGCAGGCCACGAGATGAGACTCTTCGAGACTTTTGTAAGTCTCGTCTCGGTCTCGTATAATTAAGTCTCGTCTCGGTCTCGTCTCCGAAAAATACAATTTCCGGACAATCTGTTCATTATTGGAACGAAATATTTTCGATTACAGTTTGAATATGTGCAGAAGAAAATAAATGTTTAACAGAAATTGGATTTTTTAATTTATTAGACTTTCTGTAAATTTCAGTCCAAATTTATACAGTCTCGTCTCGGTCTCATCTCGGTTGCTTAAGAGGCAGTCTCGTCTCGTCTCGATCTCGTCATGCGAGACCGAGATTGGGACTTTTCTTGTCTCCTGGCCAGCCCTATCTACCACTATCACAGTACCTTGCGTGGATTGCTTCGCAGGTTCAAAGAAATTATTCATTGATTAACTTCAAGTTCAAAAAAACACTACTATCACATACTACATAGTATAATAATAACAAAAATTATAAATAAAAAAAATGTCGTCGTAATTTTCAATTTTCTCTTAACTAAAACTGTGAGACATAGAACCATTTAGTTTTCAGTTTTCAATTAAGAATTAATGGGGGTAGTGAACAATAAAAGCCAATTCTGCATTTTATTTTACAATTTAAATAAAAAAATCAAAAACGAAATTTTCAACTTTTTTTAAATTTAATTTTGAGTTTGAAAGTAGTTTTTACAAAAACTATGGACACCAATAACTTGATTTGAAAATAAAATAAAAGAGCAGAGTTCTGGCTTTCAAAAAAGGTAAATATTTTTGTTGTAAATGGTGCCGTTGTTTTTTAATATTATTTTTAAAAATATGCACATCCTCTCTAAAACGGAAGAGAAAGAACCCCCTTCTATGGCAAATGAATTTTGTATTGTGTTCATTTAGAAATATGAAAAATATGAAAACAACTCTTGCTATTTAAATTTTGCCTAATTTAGTACACATCAACTTTTTCGTATAGTTTCGGATATATAGAAAAAAAAAGGAAATTATAACTCCTCTCTTAGCTTCACGACATGATGAAACAACTGTGAATTAATGTGTATTAACGTTTTTTCCAGGTAAATTGGTCAGAAAAAATTTAATATAAAAGTTGGTTCAAAAGTTAAACTTATTTATTTCGGTAAGAGTTGCATTTGCGTGCTCAGCTTAAGTATTTTTAATTATTTATTGCATACTTACTTATTTTTAGGGCAATCAAATTGTTGTCTTCCTTTTGTTTTCAAAGCCTTACATTTCGAACTGTAATTTAATTCACAATATGCTCCTTTGATTTTTGACGGGCATTGGCATTTACTGTCAGGCTGAGTGCAGATTCCATTGTTCTGACACGGTGGATTACAGGTAGGCTCATAGAAAGCTAAAGTACTAAGATAAAAAATTTGAGATGAATTGAGTTATATAATTTTGGCAAATCAAATACAAATATACTATGGTCGAATCATAATATTTAGCTGTAAAATTTTTATTTTATCCTAAGGAAACTTGTGTGTTATTTGACAGAGTGTAATCAACCCGGTTGTCCCCTTAAATACCAGCATTGGATTTCCCTTTTGCTTTTAAAACAGTTAGTTGCAGTGGTGGATTCAGTGGGTGATAGAGCGGCTTAAGCCACCCAAAAAAAAAAAAAATTTGTGAAATTAATTCTATGAGGAAATACTGAGAATTTGACGAAAAAAAGGGTTAGGTAAGCTGATGAATTTCCAAGCTAGCTGAGGTTTTCGAGGTTATGGATGAATAATTTACAGAATAGGGAAAGGAACTTTTCCCAGTCGCAAGAGCTCTGACGAAAAAAAACAAGTTTGGGTAAGAATTTTAAGGACCTATACAATGTGATTGGCATAAGGTACGACAAAATGCTGGAGTGTGTAGGTGGGATATGTTGAAAACAAAAATCGTATGGGAGATAGGTCTATTCCATCCTCCTTAGGCAGGAGGGGAAATTTTCTTTAAACGCATCTTTTACGGAAATGAAAAAAAAAAACAACGGTGATACCTAGGGCTGGCCACGCGATGACACTCTGCCAGACTTTTGTACATAGGTCTCGTCTCGGTCTCGTTAAAATCGAAAATTTTCAGTCTCGTCTCGATCTCGTATAATCAAGTCTCGTCTCGGTCTCATCTCCGAAAAATTCGAATTATTGGAACGAAATATTTTCGTTTATAGTTTGAATACGTGCAAGAGAAAATAAATATTTAACTGAAATTGGATTTTTGAATTTATTAGACTCGCTGTAAGTTTCGGTCCAAATATACAGTCTCGTCTCGGTCTCGTCTCGGTAGCTTAAAAGCCAGTCTCGTCTCGTATGGTTAATAATACATGCATTCAAATAAATAAATATGACAAAGGTTAAGTGAATTAGTACAAATTAAGTACCCTACAACATTTAAGTAGGCCATTAGTTTACGAGACATCGAGATGAGGAAAATTTGTAGTTTTAGTGCATTTATTTCCACACCACCTTTGAAGTGGAATGCAGGGCGCGTTTTTTCTTTCAGTGCGTCCCCTATAGGCCTAATCCATGGGTTGTGATTTTTCTCAATATTTTAACACTTAAAATTCATTTTCTTCCTCGTCTTCTTTTTCATTTGCATCTTCTTCTTCTCCTGCTATACTTTATTATTTTCTTCGTCTGTAAGCAAACTATTAGACAACATTATAATGATTATGGGGTCTTTTTTACTGTCGATTTCGTTTACTTTTTCGGTTATAATTGCTCATCCTCAATGGCAGAATATAAACACGACTGAACCCGACAAAAGCCACATATAACAGATCAATGCAGTCTTAGTTTTCTGCATTCACAATTGGAGCCGCAACCTTTTGTGCAGTTACAAGGAATAGAATTATTAAAAAGAAGACGAGGAAGAAATTCAATTATAAGTGTCAAAATATTGACACAAATCACAATACCATTTATTATTTTTATTAAAAAAAAAAATTAAATTTGAACATTTATGAAGTCGCAATATCTTGCAACTGATGTGCTATATGTACAAAAATGTGATAATATATTTCCTCTAGCGAATAGTAAAATCTACCAAAAAAGTATAGAATATTTTCCGAAAAATTCGTCATTTAAGAGTTAAGAGCAAAAAACCGGTATTTTAGACTTGTGGTAGTTAATTTTTAAATAATGATAACATAAAAATTATGACTTCAAGAAAAAAAAAACTGTGAATGCATGCTAAGCTTTATAACATTACATAATGTATAAATTAAGTCAATATAATTTTTCGATTAAGCTTACAGTTTAAAAGATATATGCGAAAAACCGGGTTTTCTGACAGTTGACACTATATAGACCAAGAGCCCACAGCAAATTTAGGGGTGACAAAGTGAACCAAAAAAAAAGTATATGAGTCGAAGAGTGTGGTAACGCTTATGAAGGAAATGCAAGTCTTGCAGTCCCTGGAGGCGGCTTAAGATGCGTTATAGCAATTTGAAAAACTTAAAAAATCAACTTTGAAGATGATTGTATGAACCAAAAAACATTTTTATCCATTCCTAGGTATTGAACCCCTGGCAGACCGTTTGAAAAACCGTAAAAATCAACTTAAGGATGATTGTATGTACCAAAAAATTGCTTACCCATTCCTAGGTATTGAGCCCCTGATTACAGATCCGTATGTCGAATACCGTTTGGAGGCGGCATTTACCCTGCCAGACCGTTTATAGAACCCGAAAAATTTAAAAGAAATGGGTAAACAAATTATTAAAAAACAACGGTAAGAACTAAAATGCCCATTTATTTTTTGTATGTAAAGTCAGAAGTCTCTTCTATCATTTTCTTTTTGAATAAAGTTCTTTTAGTGAACGGTTTTTGAAATATTAATTTTCAAACTCAAAATGTTGATAAAAAAAATAAAAATAAATGTTCAAATTACTTTTTTCAAAATTTCACGTAACTAGGTACTTTCAAAATTCAATGCTCTTATGAAATCACTTTCTCTTAAACTAAGAAGAATGCAGATAAATGATCATTTTAACAACCTTGATGAAGAAGTTGGTTTCTTTATTTGGTAATATCTTGAAAAGTCCTAGAACCATCCGGTGTTCAGTATTTGACTATGATTTGATAAGAATAAGAAATTGAATTTTGAAAGAAAAAATAGTACCTAATTACGTGAAATTTCGAAAAAAAGTATTTTGAACATTTATTTTTATTTTTTTTTATCAAAATTTTGAGTTTGAAAATTAATATTTCAAAAACTATTCACTAAAAGAACTTTATTTAAAAAGGAAATGATAGAAGGGACTTCTGACTTTACATACAAAAATAAAAGGGCGTTTTTTCGGGTTCTATAAACGGTCTGGCAGGGTAAATGCCGCCTCCAATCGGTCTTGGACATACGCATACGGATAAGCATTTTTTTTGGTACATACTATCATCCTCAAAGTTGATTTTTTAAGGTTTTCAAAGTACTATTACGCATCTTAAGCCGCCTCCAGGGACTGCAAGACTTTCATTTCTTTCATAAGCATTACCACACCTTTCGACTCATATACTTTTGTTTTGGTACACTTTCACACCCTTAAATTTGCTGTGGGCTCTTAGACTAATGTGTATTGGAGTAGCAATATCTTGCGACTTATGACTCATATGGAAAAAAGTGTATGGTCTTTAAGTTTAGCCTAATATGTATTTTTTTTCGAAAACTTGTGCTTTTAAGAATAAAAAGAAAAAAAAACAAGAAATTTGAACTTTTTGGCAAACTTTAAAATCAGATGTTTTCAAAACTTTGATCCTTTTAGGAGTTTAACATGAAAAACGAGCATTTTCGACATTTTACGTTTTTTGAAATGCCGATATCTTCTTAACGGTAAGCCTTTGAAAAAAAAATTGTTTTGACCTTTTTTATGGCAGATAACATGATCTACAAAGATTGTATAAAATACTTTTCGATAGCATTTACCGTTTCAGAGTTATGGGAAAAACAGATATTTTCGAAATTCAATCTTAAATGAAATTTTTTCCATTCATGGGATCATTGGGGACTTTTGACAATATAATTATAATGGTATTTTTAACGTCCAGGCAAATTTTCATCTTGTTGGGAATTTATGCAACGCTCAATGTCTCATTTGACCGGACTATTATACCAATATAAAAATGGGAAAGTTGAGTTGTTTGTTTCTTATTTTGTATAACTCGTAAATTAAATGCAATTTAAACTAATTTCTATACATATAATAAAATACATTTTAAAAACAGTTTTCTTATCTTATCAAAGCTTATATGACTTTTAAAAACAGAGAATCTAGTACATGTTCAACGATTCAGTGGTGATTCAGGCTGATGGAGGTAATTATAAGGTTCATGGCCAAATTGTTCATAAAAGAAAAAGAAGAAATACTAATATTTTTCTTTGCATTTCTTTATCTAACTTTAAAAGATGAAGCAGTAAATTATACTTTATTTATGAAATAAAATTGTTTCCTCTTTTAGTCTGTGATTTTTAAGGGCTATTGGTCATAAATGCAAGATTATTGCAACTGATAAAACTTATCGAAAGTGATTTTGTTTACTATTTAAGATTTTAACTACATACATGAAAATCACACTAATCAGGAGATTTGTGTTTATAAACGGTATTTATTTAGAAAACTTTGAAAATCGAATTACAGATATAACCCACTGGGAGCAATGTACAAACTGTACAGTATATATGCCAGAAATACAAAGAGTAGCTTATTGTAGCACTAAAATTACGCAATGTAATTTTTTTTTTTATTTTAATTTAATTTTGACTAATAAAAAAACCTCGAATATTTATGAAAATAAAATAAAATAAAATAAAATAAATTAAAATAAAAAAAAATAAAAAAAAATAATATAAAATATACAGCCGGATCACCTGACCTTGTTCATGTGGTTAAAGACGCGATAAACATTTTAGATATAAAGACGTTTTACTTTATTAGTTGCATTTATATCTAGTGTGAAACATTTAAAACATAACTGCGGTTGCCTTTTTAAGAAATACTTCTGTACGAAATTTTATCAAACTTGAAGCAGCAAATAACGAGAGGTACCTACATCAATGGTTTCAAATATTTGGGCATATTTCTCGTGTTACATGCTGCTTGGTTTAAATTGAAATACTGAATAAATTATGCTTTATGTTCTTAGTGCTCCAATGGAAGCCTTCCTGTAATATTCCCTTGTAGACGGCTTTTCTAGAAATATCTAAAACCTGTTCTAGAGCTTTTATAGAAGTTTTAAATGGATCTTTAAGCATATATATCGTACAATTTGTTTGTCCAGCTAAATTGGTGTCTGTTTTTGGAACCTCTTGTTTCAATCTTTGTTTTGTCGGTAGATTTCACTTGCTAAGGCTGGCCACCAGACTCTGCGAGACTTTTGTAAGTCTCGTCTCGGTCTCTTATAATTATGTCTCCTCTCGGTCTCGTCTTCGAAAAAAAAAACGATTTCCGGACAATTTGTTGATTAATGGAACGAAATATTTTCGATTTTAGTTTGAATACGTGCAAAGAAAATAAATATTTAACTGAAATTGTATTTTTTAATTTATTAGACTCTTTTTTCAAATTTCGGTCCAAATATACAGTCTCGTTTCGGTCGCGTCTCGGTTGCTTAAAAGTCAGTCTCGTCTCGTCTCGTCTCGGTCTCGTCATGCGAGACCGAGATCGAGACGGAGACTTTTCTCGTCTTGTGGCCAGCCATAAACAAAGCATATGGTGAAAACTGTCGAGCATCTTAAAAAAAAAAATGGTATGACTTGCCTTGATCTCTTAGATAAAGGCTTAAACTTCCTCCTTTTCCAAAGCTTCCCGCATCACATTGTTCAAAAATAAATCCACTTTGGACGTGAAAACGGAGTTCACACTCTTATGTAATTGGAAAAACCGAAATAAACCCGATATGATAAAAGTCTGTACAGCACTTTTATTATTATGTAGGTTTCCTGAATGAACAAATGACAGTTTACTTAAGCAAGTGCTCTTGCAAAGCTGTGTGAAGTGGGAACCCCGAAGTCAAAATTTTTGGGTTGGGTTTATCTGAATCGTTTGTCCATCGTTTTTCCACATTTGTCCAATCAAAAAATTCGTTTGTACATCCTCAGGAAAAAAGTTATTCAGCTTTTATTTTTTATAGCAACTCCCCAAAATCAAAAAAACTCATCTAGTGCCCCTAATAGATGACTTAGGAGGATGAGACTAAGTGCGTTCGTTTGTTTGGAGATATTCTATAAAAAAGAAATGTTGAATAACTTTTTAACTAAGGGTGGAAAAACGATTATTTTGTGAATTATCTTAAACAGCCGGTGGACAAACGAACGCACTTAGTCTCATCCTCCTAAGTAGTAAAAATTTAATTTTCAAGAAATTATGTTGAAAGGGGAAGATCTTGGTTAAAATTAACACTAATGTCATGTTTATGCGTAAATGTTTATGCATTTATTTTACAAGAATTCAATGCTGACGACATGGCGTTTTCTTAAATCAACTAATTTTTTTATCAATATAATACCGTATTATTTTTTATTTTAACCATCAATAATTTTAACACCGTTTAATAATACTTGATTCAAATCCAGCACAAATAACTTTGATTATAAACAAAAAACCAAAAGGAATTTTCTTAAGCAAAGATTAAAAAAAAAATTACAAAGAAAACAAAGACAATCTTACTTTGTTTTATTACCAAACGATCTTCCGTCACAAAACATAAAATCTAACATGGAAAATGTTAAAAACACTACACAATTACGTAAATTCATAATTGAACTTATTTTAATTGTAAGATTTTTATACACACGACACGAAACATTCAAGCTTACGAAATGAACTAATTTTTGTAATTTTATTTTATCAGTTTACGGCAAAAATCATAATAATATTATGATTGGTTGAATAATCTTTTTTTTTTTTAATTAAAAATTACCTAATTTGTAGTTGGTATAGGATAAACCATGGTTCCTGCTCTTAGGTAGATAACTTTCATTTTTTTTTTTGCAATATTTTCTAAGAAAAAACACAACTTATATTACGAAAATATTTTTTATCTAATTGTGGTCATGATACTTATTCTCACACTGAGAGAAAAATGTGCATTATATTGACACAGTATACGTACAAAATTATGTTCTTATCGCACTGATTTTTGTATTTATAATTTATGTAGAATACAAACTATAGAAAGGAGAGTGCCAAAAAAAAAAAACAGTTAATACATATGTATGTGTCTATCAGTGGCGTGGCGTCAATAATTTCAAATGGGAAGACGTACCGAAAATGATTGATCTGCGAAAGTAAACAAAAAAAAAAAAAAAAAACAAGCCGATACATTTAAATTAGTTAAAAAACAACTCTGCAAACAGTCTATTTTCATAGGACGCATAGAGTGGCCTTTCATTAAAACGATTTTTTATTAATAAAAGATGGGTTGAGCTCGAAATTCTGTAAGGTCAAAATTCTGTTTTCAAAATTCTGCATTTCAAAATACTGTTATTCAAAATTCTGGTTACACAAAATTCTGTATGAACGAAATTCTGTATTTTAAAATTTCTGTATGATCAAAATTCTGTATTAGCAAAATTCTGTACTTCAAAATTCTGTATTTAAGAAAAAATCGTTTTGATAATGAAAAAAAGTGCGCACTTTTTTACATTATCAAAACGATTTTTTCTTAAATACAGAATAATTTAAGTTTTGTATTGATAAAAAGCTTGGCTTTTTTTGCTGTCGTAAGATCAGTCAATAAACTACACTTCTTTGCGTAGTAAATTTGAAGATTAGAAAATTTTGAAACTGGCAGCCTGGTTTAAAAAAAATTAAATGCCTACTGGGAAGACATGAAGCTGAGTTTTGTTCTATCTTTGAAAATTCAAAAAAAAAAAACAACGGAAGTATTCAAAGCATGTAAAATAACACAACAGTACTGATGGTTGGAAGATGGAATGGCGGTCTTGCCCTCAGGTTGATTAAATAAAATAGAAGCAATAGTAAAAAAGTTACCAACATGCATAAAATTTTGTCCATTTTTGTCGAAAATGTATAGATCTCCTTTAAAACAATTTCACAAGACGAATAAACATCACAAATGCGACATTAGTTTCGATTAATACAACATTCGGAATAAAATATGAACACTCGTGAGTGATGTTGTGCGTTTCTCAATATAAGTAGAAGCGAAGATGGATGTATGACTTTTGGAATACTAACATTTATGCCTGTAGTCGAATACGAGTTTCAGAAAATGATTAAGTATTTTTAAAAACGGGTCTGATTTCGCAAAAGAAAATTCTTCTTTAAAATACTGAAATTGGGCATAAACAGAATTTTGAAAAACAGAATTTTGAACATACAGCATTTTGGATATACAGAATTATTGACATACATTCTTTTTAAATGCAGATTATGAAACACAGAATTTTGGTCATACAGCCTTTTCAATAAATTTCAAACAGAATTTTGGTCATACAGAATTTTGAAATCTAGAATTTGGACCCGCTCCCATAAAAGATACATAGGTTGCTTATTTCATTTGATTCTCCCAAGAGAAAAACTGTTAAGCAACAATCTATGCTTTAAAAAAAATTAAAAAACCAATCAAACACCAAGACTAAGAACCTAGCTCTAAAGTATTTACATAGCTATTAAGCAAAAAATAAAGAACAAAACCTTCAACTTCACAACTAACTAAACAAACACTATTTCATCACAGATATTTTTAGGAACTCTTTTGATTCTTGTTTAACATCACCCCAATGAAAATTTTATTCCAAATCTACCATTTTTTCTAAACATTTAACTTGTTGTTCTAAAAAAGTCCTTAAAAAAGGATAGTTTTTTTTAGATCCAGCGTTAAAAAGGACCATTTAATCATGTGTCATATTCTTACATTTAACCATACCAAATATTTCAGATTGATAAACCATATACCTTCTTCCCTTTGCCCCTCTTTATTCCAAAAGCCACTGCTGTGATTTTGCTGTAGAAGATGAAATTCTGCAGTTATACCTCATTTAATGTAATTTATTTGACTCTTGCCAGACATCTACAGTGGGACCTTACGTGATCCAGACACTTCAAATCTGTCGAACTAATCGTGCCATTTACATAAGGGAATCAAATCAAGATTTTATTTTTTCTTTGGGCAAATATTCTACAATATTTTCTTATCAGCAAGACACCTACAGCGGAGCCTTACATCACCGTAAAATTGTCAAAATAATAATTCTTTGTTACTAAAACGTGATTTTTTCGCTTATTTTAGCTGTTTTTATATGTCTGGCTGATGAATACGCCCCATTGTAGATGTATAGCTAATCAAGAATTATTTTTAAACAGTTGCCCATAAAACATATAAATATTAGCTTTAAAACTACAACGTAAATGGCACGATTAGTTTGACATATTTTAAGTGTCTGGCTCACTTTAGGCCCCACTGTAGATGTCTGGCAAATGTCCAATAAAGTAAATGACACCATCCCCTAAGACATATAACAAATTCAGCTTTGATAAAATAACGCAATGTTGCAACATTTTTATGCAACTTACTCGCTACATCTTACTTGCACCCGGATTAAAGATTCTTAGTATCCGTTTGTTCTTAGCTACCATAGTATCTGTTCGCAGAAAAAATCTTAGCGTTGATAAAATGACGTATGTCTGGCGGCCCTGGGCTCTTACTCTTCAAGCAAAGGAATAAAAAATATTCCATTGCATACATACCAAGTGCCAGTATAACACGAGGAACAGCGTCTGGTCACAATCCGCATCAAAGGCGTAATAATAATAATAATTTAAACTATATGCATGTAAGGCCTGAGGTATTTTAAATGCAAGGCATACGATATGTGTCCGAAGTACGACGTGAAGATCATTCTTGGTGAGTTCAACGCAAGAATCGGAAAGGGGGGCATCTTTGGTTGGATAGTCGGAGGACACAGCACGATTAAACTTCTGAAAACGGATACTGCGCTGTGAATAGGTGTTCGATGTCGAGAAGCTTATATCGCAAGAGATCGCCAGAACTTTTGCGGAACACGTCACTCTTAATCTCTCGGGAAGTCCGCCGCCAGGATCAAGTACAGAGGACTAGTGGAAACACTGTCAACAAGTCACCAGAAGTGCCGCCTCTGATGTGCTGGGTTTTACTAGGCGACCACAACGAATACCCTGGTTCGATGAAGAGTGCCGGCAGGCATATGCAGCTAAGAACGAGGCCTACCAGGCAATACTGGCAGACTCGAATAAGAGCTGCTGAGAGAGTAGCCCGGGAGCTCTACAGGCTGAAACGAAAAGAATAACGCCGACTTCTCAGGGGGAAAACGATAGAGCACGTGAAGCGGATGGTCGAGTCTATTGGGGGTTGTAGCAGCAGGGGAGATGTTCGAACATTTTATCAGAGGGTGAAACGATCCACCCAAGGATACAAAGCTAGAACGCAACCCTGCCGAGATGTTAGTGGAAATATGGTTGTAGACACACAGTCAGTGCTGAGGATCTGGAAATAACACTTCTCTAGACTGATTAACGGCGAAGACAGCCAAGATACCGCTAGTAGGCAGAGCACTCCATTAAACTTGTACGATGATGGCCAACAATTCCGTTCACCTGACCTAACCGAAGTGCAGCTGGTGATATCCAAACTTAACTCGTACAAGGCTGCTGCGTATGTCCTACCACCCGAACTTTTCAAATCAGCGAGAGATGATTTGGTAAGAAGCATACACCAACTCATTTGCAAAATTTGGTCGGATGAAAGTATGCCCGATGTAAGGTAGAAGAAAGTATGATCCCTCGGTATTGAGTGCTCCATCCATAAAAAAGGAGATGCTGTGAAATGCGCCAACTACAGAGTAATTAGTCTCCTAAAAATAGCTTATAAAATCTTTATCGCTTAATAAGTGTGGTTTTAGTCCAGACAAGCCAACCGTCTTGTCGCTCGGTCAAATGTTCACACCAACAGATTTTCGAAAAAAAACAGGAATTCCAGATCGATGCACACCACCTCTTTATCAATTTTAAAGCCGCGTATAATAGCGAAACACCAGCGGTACAATTAATCAAAAGTTTGTTCAATTGCTTGAGTATGCAGACGACATAGACATTGTCGGCAGACCGAAGCGAGGTGTGACAGGCTTTTTTTATTTGGTAGAACTTTAAATTCAATATTCGACTTTTGTCGACTACATTTTAATCGGAGTAGACTCTCGCAATGAGGGTTTTACCTTTATATAAAGTCTATGTATAACGCAAAATTGAAAATAATTTATCCTCGTAGCGGTCCTGAAAATTGTTTTTGGGTTTTCTTTTAGAAGTTTAAAAAAACCTTTTTAATTTGATTCCGGAAATACGGGGAACGGGACTATAAAGTAATTCAAAAATCTAAATTCTTTAAAATGGTAGTTTTTTGGAAGATAAGGTAGATATTGATGATCTATAATAATTCTAACTTACGTTCAAGTTATTGAAAAAATAAAATAGTTTGAAAATTGTTTTTATTTGTTTTTTTTTTTTTTTTTTCAAAATTTTGAGTTTGAATATTATTTTTTCAAAAACTGTTCACCAAAAGAGGAAATTTCTAGGCTTGCAGAAAAGTATTAACAGGGCCTTTTTAGTGTTTAAGTTGTATTTAAATAATTTGTTTTCTGTTTGAAATCATTTTTTTTTAGAAAACTTTCCATTCCGCCTAACCGCGGGAAATAGACCGTCCCCTTTCCATACGGTTTTTTTCTTGCCTCGACTCAACCTACACGTTCTATATTTTTGTCACACCTTTGGTGAATAACCCTGTAAATAAATTTATATGGATAACATTGATATAAGTAAATATGTATGTAAAAATAAATATATCCATGTAGCTTCTGTTAAGCGTTATAATTTAAAGAAAACTAAACACCTTTTTTGATGAAGTAATTGATGTTTTATTTTGTCAATAATTTAAAAATTGAAATTAATGTTACTACGGTACAAAAAGAAGAAAGGATGCTTTTGTTTTTGCTCCCGTGTAAAATGCAATTGCATGAGACGAAGTATTGTAGACTCAGGGATGATTTTATCTTGATGTTCTGCGGAGGCTTCTGAAAAGAATAAAATATCAAAATATGGACCTTTCTTAAGAGAAATATAAAACTACCTGGTAGAATCGTTGTGGAGTTAGGGATGATTTTATCTTGATGTTCTTTGGATTCTTCTGAAAAGAAAAAAAATATCAAAATATGGCCTATTCTTAAGAGAAATATGAAAATACCTGGCAGATTCGTTGTAGAGTCAGGGATGATTTTGTCTTGATGTTCTGCGGAGTCTTCTGTAAAGAATAAAATATCAAAATGTGGCCTATTCTTAAGAGAAATATGAAAATACCTGGCAGATTCGTTGTAGAGTCAGGGATGATTTTATCTTGATGTTCTGCGGAGGCTTCTGAAGAGAATAAAATATCCAAATATGGCCTTTCCTTAAGAGAAATATGAAAATACCTAGCAGATTCGTTTTAGAGTCATGGATGATTTTGTCTTGATGTTCTGCGGAGGCTTCTGAAAAGAAAAAAATATCAAAATATGGCCTATTCTTAAGAGAAATGTGAAAATACCTGGCAGATTCGTTGTAGAGTCAGGGATGATTTTATCTTCATATACTGTGGCTGTAATTGATTAAAAAAATGTATGTAAGAGATTTTTATATATGTATGAACGTACATATGTCTATGTACATGTGTTGTATATATATAAGAACAATCCAAAAATAGCCGTGTTTTTTAGAGAATGTATAGTAGGGTGGATCGTTTTCAGAATTCTTTGTCAAATCATACTGCATGCAACTCATAGTTTTCTTAACTCATCCTGAACATTAATGTTGAGTCGCCCTAGTCAAAAACAAGATTTGGGACGCGAATAGTTGGCGAAAGATAATAACTCAAGTTTATTTTACCATGGAGGGACAGTCTTTCTCGTTAGGTATAGGTGGGAGGGGCACTTTTTAAAAAATACTTAAAAAGGAGAAAAATGGTTTAAAAGATTATGTAAATGGAACGGAAACACTGATGATAAGAAATAATACATTTTTGAAATCCAGAAATCTGTTTATTTTTTATTATGTTTTTAAATCAAGTTATTATTTATTATTATTTCTAAAGGAGATAAACCCCTTCGCCCATATGGTACAAAATACTTTTCTTTGGTCCCTCTAAATGAATTCGTTAATTTTTGTTGCCAACTATTCGCACTCTGAATTCATAATATATATTTTTTTTTGTGAAAAACTACACATTTTCAATTGCGTCCCGATTTTTTTTTTCATGGGCGACCCAAAAAAAATGATGAGGATGAATTCATAAAACCAAAACCTACCTTAGCATAGACTATGAGTTGCGCCCAGTGATGTGGAAAAAAATGCTGAAAACGACCAACCCTAGTGTATACTCAGTAATTTGTACCCGCAAACAATAATAACAAAAATATTGTGGAGCGTTTTATTATTTTTTTTTTTGCGTGTTACTGAGTTGCTAAACACTCTCTCAAAAAATACGGCTTATAATATAAGCATTAAATATGAAAATTGTTATATAAAATTCTGTCTGTCAGCGTGGTTATAGTCTAAGCGTCAAGTCGAAGTTGACTTCAATTTAGCAGGTAACACTGTCCCTCTCAAACGAAATAAAAAAAGTAATACTTCTGCTCCGTAATAAATAAGCAAATTATTATCTTTAAATATTCATCCAATCTCAGGTCGTTTATCTAAATTTTTGAGAAAGTTGACAAAAAAGTAGCATGTAATCCGCTATCTTGAATTATGTAATATTGAAATCATTTTAAACCGGGGATAAAAGCTGATATAAATGCACAAAAAACAAGGCTATTCTAAAAGGAAAAGTGGGAATGCCAAAATTCAATTATTTATATAACTGTAGATTTTCACAAAAAAAAACCTTTAACCCAAACTTAAACTTTTTTATTTTAGTTATGTATAATTTATAAAAATGTATACATTTTAAAATAAAATCAACATCGTCACAAAAGTTAAAATAATTTGTTCTTCAAGGGAAGCGTTTTTCTCTTTTCACTCTCACAACGAATGTTACATTTCCTCGTCACTCGAAATCAAAAAAAAATAATTTCAAATAGAAAGAAATATAATAATTTATTATTATTATAAAATGGCAGTTATCAATAAGATTTTAGAATGATTATTACGATCAAGTGTTCTGAACGCTGCTGCACTGATAAACCAAGAGCCTACAGCAAGTTTTGGGAGTGGATTGCTAACCAAAATATGAGTATGATGGTTTGTAGGTGCATATATCGCGGTATCAAAAACAACCGTCTGGGGTGGGAGTTTGAAAACACCGATTTCCAGTTTATTTTTTCATAAGTATTTCCACTCCAATAAATTTAAAAAAATATATACTGTGATGCTCTGTCATTTTTTTTTATGTCAAAACGTCAAAATCTTGGCAATCCGACCAATAGAACTTAAGATATTAGGTTTTTAAGCGTACCTTTATCGATTTTTTTGGAGACTTTGTTTTGTTGATTTTTTGTGAAAAAGACGATAAGGTCCTCTTAAAAAGCTTATATTTTGAGTTCTATTGGTCGAATTGCCAAGATTATGACGTAATGACTTAATGACAACATCACATGATATGTTTTTTAAATTTATTGAAGTGGTAATACCTCTGACAAAATAAACTGGAAAATCGCTATTTTCAAACCCCGACCACCGCAAAAGGCTGAAAAAGAAACCTGAGAGACGGTTGTTTTTGATACCGCACCTACAAACCATCATACTCATATTTTGGTTATCAATCCACTCCCAAAATTTGCTGCCGGCTCTTAGACTATGAAGTTTTAATGGCAGAATACATTCGTTTAACTAGAACTACAGAATTATCTAAGTTCAAGGTTTACTTTGAAACCGAATCAAGTGCTGAACATAAATTGTAGTTTAACTTGTGAAACTGACCATTAATGTCTCAAACTGGATCTACCAAGCCCCCCCCCACAGCCTAATCCTAGATCCGCTACTGTGTGTGCCTCAATTCCGGTACATAATAATAGAAAGCATTGACCCTTTTACATGACGAGAAGAGTTAAAGGCCCTAGGAAAATATACTTTTTCTTTTATTTTAATACATTTTGTTTTGTTATTGGTATCAAAGTCACGGAATTATTATTATTACCTTTTTTTAATTTTAAATCTACCATATGACTTAGCTTAGGAAGCGTTATCTATGATCTGAGTTTATTGTGCACATAAATAAGTAAAAAAAACCTAAATAACCAAATTTAAAATCTAATAAACCAAATTTGGGATGTTCGCAATTTGAAAGAGCATTTATTTATCTGTGTGCAAAATTGGTGGGGCCATTAAATCGATACAGGGCCATATTCTAAAAATATGGCAAATCTCGCAAAAAATCCTCAACATTTTATACCATTAAAAATTTTTAGAGCTGAAATTAAAAAAAAAAAAACTCGTTATATGGCAGTTCAGTGACATTGAACAAAAAATTCGAATCTTAACTAAATTTGCAGGCAAGCGTTGAATGCATCTGCCGAAGTTGATCTCGGAATAATAGGCAGCGTTTGACGAGAATCATTTAACAGCAAAATAATTTTACCACACAAACTTCTTTTACCATTTCGTTAATTATTCACCGTTCGATTCAGGTCTTCCTATGCGCATTTGTGATCATTTTGTGCACTCGTCCTAGATGGCTGTCTCACGTTGCGGCAATACTTTCGCCATCGCAGACTTCTTTAAAATGTTGCATGCAATTCAATGGCAATTGCAGTGCAGAATGGTTCGACCGCCTTTTAAAAACGTAGCTGCAATCCTATATAGGAAGCGATTACCAAGCGATCTCATATCTCGTTTAAACATCAGTGAAATCAGGAATGTTTTTTTTCCAGTTCCACGGGGTACATCAAGGAAGAAACTTGCACAGTTTCCGATATCGACTGCTTGTATCAATTAATCGCACGCTTGATTTTGTTCTGAATTTCGTTGTATGACAGGTCAGGAACTCCGTTTTGCAGATGACATTGCTTTCTTTTCAGCATCGCCGCAAAGTTTGCAGTTAATAATAAACAAACTTTGCAAATATTGTAAAACGTGGAATTTGACTGTAATAGCATGTTCCGACTGGGCCCGAAATTGTGCAATTTCGTGACTTCAATTTCAAAATTTCCCAATTGAGACAATTTCATTTGACAGCTTGTCAAAAAAAAGCTGTTTTTTCAAGCTCCTTGCAACTGGTCTATTTTTTCTTCTCAGAGCTCGAGAAGAAGATCTTCTTCTGCTGAATTCCATGATTTTTTTATTTATATTTCCTTTTGGACATAAATTTTTATAAATTTATAAATTTAAAAGGAACCAAACCAGACAAAGCCAAAAATTACTTTTGTTTTGACAACATAAATCAACAGAACAGTAAAAAGAAGCTGTCAGCACGTTAGTTCTGTTTCTTTACTTTATCGAAAAAATGGTATAAACTGTTATAAAACCCAATTCCGTACGGAATTTCATGGAAATTGAAGTGATTTGAGATGATTTTGAAATTGCGTCATTGTATTGGAAATTGTGCAATTTCGAATATGATTTTGGCAAAATAATTTTAAACTGCGCAATTTCGTTCAGTGGGAACATAGAATAAATGTTTAAAAAATCCAAAATAATGATCGTCCGAAAGAAGCAAACAAAGCTGAGCGTAAATGAAAAATGGTTTTTTGATGGGCAGACGATATAAATAGTTTCAGAATACAAATACCTTGGGCTTCTTTTGAAGTCAAATATGAAAATGGGATCCCATTTAGAAAAAAAGCTGACTTCTGCAAAAAAACTTAATCAACGCTTCCTGGCAAAGCATTTTCAGAAATTCGGATATAACGGAGTCAGCAAAGTAGAGAGTCTACGAATCTGTCATGCGATCAGCGAGGTGCATTAGCCTTGTCGACTAAGTCACCGGCCTGATTAAATTTCCATTGAATTATTGCATAACGATCGACGCGACGCCAGAAGAGTTTATCAAAATTTTTTTTCCGAATAACGCTTAGAATAGTGCTGGCCATAATTGGCTGAGTGTACGAGTTATTTTAACGGTGAAAAACAAGGATGACTCGATTATTTGAATTTCGTCATTCAAAATCAATTCGCCGGAGAGCTGTATTCATACAAATCCGTCAACTCCTTGATGTATGAAAACGAAGCCACATACTATCGCACGGAGTTTTTGAATTCTTTGGTTGATCCGGGCTTGCTGCCACATACAATTTGTACCTAATTGATTCATCAAAATTTTGTAACGTAACGCAATTTATGGTGATGTGTCTTTGATGTCAAACCAAATGTCGACGATGTCAAAACAAATGCGACGATTTAGAGGCGAACATTCAAAGGCGAAGATGATTTCATTCCGCCGGTTCCGCTTATTCCGAGCGATTTGACATTCTTATCTGAGCGTCTCGCTTCGGCTATGAGAATTAATAAGTCACATCACATAAAGATAATTGCTGGATGTTTGTGGCATCAAATCCAATACCCATATCTCTCATAATAATGGTCAATTTATTGTATGTGGCGTGCTCACGTGTTTGCAAAGATCCCGCTTTACACGTGTACCCGCCCTTGAATAGAACGAAAAATGTTGTTTATCAAGCAAAGAAGCGAATTGACCACCAAGTCAACCATTGCGGTTTGATTGAAACACATCGATATTATTATTAGTTATTTCCATTGTATTTAATATAAAGAACTATATAGAAATAAATATGTATAAACAAACATATCTTTGTATGTAGGTATTGTTTTATTATTGTTGTTACTGAACAAAAACAAGAAAAGGTTGCTTTTATTTGTTTTCGCTGCCGAATAACATGGAATTGCATGAGGCGAATTTTTGTAGAGTCAGGGATGATTTCAAATTGATATTCTGGGGACTCTTCCGAGGAGTCTTCTGAAAAGAATAAAATATCCAAAAATGGTCTTTTTAAGAGATGGTTTCATCTTGAGTTGTTGTGGAGTCTACGGAAAAGAATAATTTATCAAAATATGTTCTGTTTCTTTTTAAAGAGAATATGAAAATACCTGGCAGATTCGTTGGATATTCACCACAGCTGATTTCATCTTGAGGTGTTATGGAGAAAAGAATAATTAATCAGAATATGTTCTGTTTCTTTCTAAAGAGAATATGAAAATACCAGTTTTGAAAATAATAATAAACCGTTTTTATATATGCATGTATGTAAGTACAAAAATGTAAGTGTCAATAAAAAACATGAAATAAAATTTGAAGTGAAACTTCTTTGCGCGTGTTGAGAGTGAATTTTCAAGGTTGAATTTCTGTAAAACGCACAAATGTAACGCCACATGCGCAACACACTCTACGGGGTAGAGTAAAAATTTGTATTTATGGGCTAGTGTACCTCCGCTCCACTTGAATATAAACAAACTTTTTGTTTACTGCCTGAGCGTGTAGCGCTTTGGTAGATTTATAAATTCACCTTTTGGTTTTAGTTCCTATACCTAAGAGGGATCTGTTGCGAATAAAACAGCAGAGACAGAATAATTCAGGAAAATACCATTAGGTTATTTTTTACTACTTTTCTAATTACTTCATTTAAATAAGGAAAAAAATTGAAAAAGTGCAGTAAAATTGGCAAGTTTTCTATTCGTAATCATATTTTAATATGTTTGCTACCATCTGTATTTGATATAACTTGAAAAACCCATTTGGAGACTGAATCATGCAGTTATTATATATAATTTAAAGAAATTGCACTTCATGCTTCTTTGATTGCAGCAATAAGTGATTCTTTGTCCTTATATTGTCGGTCAATAATAAAATTTAGGTCCGGAGAATACGGTGGCCATTGAAGTATGATAACATTATTCTCGGAAATCCAACTGTTAATGATCCTTGCGTTGAGGACTGGCACGTTTTCTTGTTGAAATGTCCATGGTATTAGTTCAAAGACATCGATTAACTTAGGGAAAGCTTCTTGCAGTATTTCCTTGCATGAGTTTGCCGTCATTTTCAATGTGGGAAAGTCCAGAACAATTGTTCAAAACCAGAAAATATGCCGTAATGATTTTTGTTTTGGCTCGTGTAAATCAACTTCAAAAATAACCAAAAACGCGGTTATTGGTACTTTTAGACTAGGATATCTAGAAAACCAGACTGGAAACAAAAAAAAGTAGTAATAGTTTTGTTAAATTTTGAAAAAAATCAGTCTGAAATTTTCAAAAACTTTTAGTTAAAATAACTGCATTTTAAAATGGAATAAAAGAAGACATTTCTGGCTTTACAAAAAGGTATAAAAAGGCATATATTAAGTACTATTTTTTTTTAATAATTGTTTGAATGTTTTAAGTCATTTTCTTAGAAATTTGCCTCATCTGAATAAACGGGGGAGGGGGGGGGGAGAGGGAGAACAGACCACCCCCTTCCATAAGATTTTCTTTTATTAATTTTTATGACTTAAAAACACCAATTTAAAATATCAACTACCAGAAAACATAACAACTTTCACTTAAAATAGTGCCTGGAATGCTTTCAAAGAAATTGCTTGAATATTTCAATAAAATTTGTATTTTTGATGTTTACGTTTGCAGTTGCAAATACATAATATGTCTTAATCACGTTGGGATCCTAATTCTGATTGGGTTTGATATTTTTTTCTTGTCAAAATTGTGACATGTTTTTCAAAGTTCTTTAATTCATAAAATAAAAGATTCCATGTACAAAGTTTAACCAATATCGTTTAAGCCATTTTCGACAAAACTTGAAAAAAAGCAAATTCTTGTATTAGGCAGCTGCCTTACTTTTTGTCACTGAGAATAATATAACTTCATTTAATAGAAAAAAATAATACTGTTTGTTTCAAATTCATCCTCCTTATTGCAAAAAACTATCTATAGCTTCAACAACCCTTTCAATCAAAACAATCAAAGACTCACTATACGCCATATAGCGTTTCCGCTGTTTTTTTTTCACTATGAACAGTTTCCTCGATTACAAAAAAAGTCCTTTTTTCAAGCCATGAATACAGCTCCACCTATCAAAGCAAACATATCCTCAAAAATAAACTGAACACAAATCGATAAAATGCAAACACAAATAAGAAAACAAAAAATAAAAAAAAAACAATTGGAACAAAACTCACCTGGGAAACGTATGCCCATCACCGGGTAGAACAATATCCCTCGATAGCAACTGTAGGTATAGTACTTATACCTACGAATGTTCGCACAATTGCCGTTAAAAGTGAAATTCTTTCTATCGCATATGTAAGATATTTGGATGTGCTGATGCCGAACGCATCGCAAATATACAATCCTTGCACTCGTTAATTGGTATGCACGTATCACCCTGGCGCAAAGTAAAGATATGCCTTCCGGACAATAGCATCCACCGAAACAGGCATCCGGCATCAGCTTCAGCCGTACAGGACAATCATCTCCATTCACATTATCGCACGACGATGATGGCTCGCAACGTCGACGTCGCTTATATAGCAATCTGGCGAATATGGCACTGTGCTGGGTAGGATTCAGGATATCTCTCTACACAAATATAACATACCTACAAACAAAATGCCAAAGATAAACAAAACACATATAGCTAGTCAAAATTCAACAAAAAAAAAAAGAAAACAAAAACTGAGAGGACACAGGATCTTGCATCTATAACATCTAGCCGCATTCCAATCATTCCGGATGCGATTTCGCGATTTCAACTCACCGCGTGCCGCACTGATGCACCATCGCACCCCTCTTCATGTGTCCAATTGAATCTGAGGATTCGATGCCATTTTGCCACGCATTGCCTAGCCTAACCAATCTTTGTAGTGTAGATATTGAACATTTGAAGGATGTTGTGTCCTGTCCTTATTGGCCTTTAGACACAATCGCTAGTGGTTTCAATGCTTTTTGAGACGAATTGTTTGTAATGAACAGCTTTACCGTACCGCAGTTTCGAAATTAAATAGATAGGTACTTGCCGGCGTTTGAGGAAGATATGGATTTGATTTTTTCGGTAATATTTTTTCTTATCGAAAAGTGGTGACACATTAATGGTTCCTCCCATCATAAGACCATTTTATTTTTTTATTTTTCTCTGACTCGATGGGTTGTTCCGATTCAATAAAATTTTGAGTTCAGAATCTTGTAAAAAGTTAAAATAGTGTTAAAGGTAGAAGGTATCCTAATTTTTTAAACACCAACCGCTTACAGGGTTTTCGTTATCTTGATTTAAAATGTATGAAATTTGGTTTCTGTTTTATTTAGTTGAAAATTAAAGGGTCGACTAGGATTTCATTCTCTTTTGTTTATTTTCCTTGCTGGAAAAATTCCAAGTTTCTGTCTAGTTTGGACAAGGTTCTAGTAAGTTTTTAGAAGGGAAAATTTAGACGAGGAAAACTTGTCAGATAGTTGTGCAGACTAAATTGTTCTAAGTTGTTCTACCTAAAAAGCAAGTATAAGTACATAAAATCCTGTTCTATTCCGTATGTATTTGTTATGCAATATGGTATGAACCTTATTCACTTTCGACATTGAATGTTTGTATAGCGAGTTATCCCAGTAGGTATAGCGTATTGGACTGACAAGCTGATAATTGAGGGATCAAGAAAACTTCTGTTTTTATTTGCCTGACGAGCCATGATTACTGACTTTGTCTGTGGTTTCAACAACACGGTGCAACATGTCACAAAGCTCGTGCCACAATTGATTTATTGAAGGAAACGTTTGGTAACGGCCTATAGTTTCAAGTTACGGACCCGTGAGATGGCCTCCAAGATCGTTTGATTTAACGCCGTTTGACTATTTTCTGTGGGGACATGTGAAGTCGCTAGTCTATGCCGATAAGCCCGAAACTATTGACCACTTGGAGGACAACATTCGCTGCGTTATTGCCACGCGGCCACAAATGTTGGAAAAATACATCGAAAATTGGACCTCCAGATTAGACTTCTTCCGAGCCAGCTAATGCCAGAAGATTTTCATTCGAATAAAATAATTTTAATGTCAATTTAAAAAAATCATCTTTTTGTATGCCATTCCAACGTTCGATACCTCTAAAACATACACCCTTTAGGTATAGTACGGGAGGTAACCGTAGGTTTACCTATCTCATCGCGGCTTCAGAAAAGAATGATGCCAGTTCATACACTGAGGGAAGGAATCGTTTGCGGCAAACGTAAAAATTGCCCAAACGACTTTTTCGTTTGCCAGCCAGTTTTAACAGTTCGTTTCCAGCAAATTCTTAAATTCGTTTGAGACAAACAATTCATACTGTTGAAGCAAAATTTTATCGTTTGTTTCAAACGAATAGAGTGTTTGTGTCAAACGAATGTAGTGTTTCTGTCAGACGAATAATGGTGTTTTGTAAACATATTGACTGTTTGTGGCAAACGATTGGTGCTTTTAGAGTGAGTAAACGTTAATACTTTAACGACAAGCGAATGGTTCAATTGTTATAGAAGATCAAAGTGGTTATGACAAATGAATAACACGTTTGTTGCTAATGACTTGTACGTTTGTCACAATTTTTCCTTTAATTCTGAAATTATATTATTTTATTTTAATTGAAAAAAATGTCAAGCTTTACTTACCTGGATTTGAACTGGTATCCTTCCGTATCAAGAGCGAGCATGCATCGACTGAGCTAATTTGCAATACAAAATCCTCCGGCAAAATGTTAATCAGTTGAAAACTTCACACATTTTCCTTTTTTTTTAGTTGAGCAGAGGAAATGTACTGATTTAGAAATGTGGCTTAGACAATTTCATGTATTTTAATTATTTTAACTACGATTAATTATTTTAACTATGACGAGGATGACCGAAGTATTTAAAATATTGGGTCAGTTTTTGTTTTAAACTATTACTACGTAGAGACATGTGCTTTAAATAAGTATTCAATGTTTATATTTTTATCATTTTAACTTCATTATTAGAACAAAAAAAAAAGTTGGGCACCAGCAGGGATCGAACCGGAAACCCTCGGGTCTATGCTATACCTGGAATAAAATTTTCCATTCTCCAGTCATATGGATGCAGTACGATACTATGTGATTTTAACTTTAGTAAAATGTAAGGGGATAGATAGTACGATGCTAAACTGGTTTAAAATTAGCAAAACACAATTTTTAACCTAGTATCATACTAAAATTGATTTAACATCGTACTTAATCATCTAAAATTTTGCGCCATTGTTTTTCGAAATGAACATCGGAGATGTAGGTAATTTGTATTAATTTTTAAAATTGAACTTTTATTTTGAATGTAATTATTTTAACAATTATTTTTAGTGCAAGGATTTTTAAACTAGCATTTATTTTATTTTGACTTAGCTATTTTTAAAAGCAACAAACTTTCAATTTTAAATCGTATTCTTTTTAAATGCAACATATTTTCAATTGAAATTTGATTTTTTGTACAAGTAGTGTTGAACTTCATAACAATACCAAATTGATAAAGCAAAACAAGTATTGAAACTTACCCAATACTTGCCCTCTATAGATTACCTGAGTTTGGTTAGATAGGAATTGAACAAATAAAATACTTTTGCTCCAAGCGAATTTCTTTTAAAGAAACCTAAAATCAAAAATTCTTTCGCCTCAAAAGCATGAACTGTTAACCACAAGCATTAAGTTAATTTGTAAAAATCAGATTTAAAAATATATAGCCTGCAATCATTCAATCGTTTGCTACAAATAAGTTTACTTTCTACGAATTAACCATTCGTCCCAAATGTTCGATTCATTAGTTGCAAACAATTGTAATTTATATAGTAAACGTAAAACTTTTTGCAGCAAACTTCATTTCAAAAGCTTAATTCGCAATCGATTCATTCGTTTGCCATAAACAATAGCACTTGCTTGCAAACACCATGTCGTTTGAATTTGGGAAACATTTTCATTTACCGTAATCAACCCAGGCAAATTGAGCTCCGAACGAATGGGTTATTTGTTATATGTTTGATGCAATGGAATTACTTTCTGTGGCGACTGTAATATAATTGCTACAAATGAAATACGTTTGCAGGGATTGTATAACATTTCCAGCAAATGTTTTACAATTACAGCAAACGAAATTCGTTACTCCCAAACGCAAAAAAAATATTAATTTTCTCAGTGTAGCTTTAGTCTTAACATTAACAAAACCGCTGGTCGGACAAGGTTTTTCAGGTGGCAATGGGTAGAAATCGCACTTTTTCGGTTGCATTTTTGGCTTAGGATACCTAGGCCATGATGGATTTTTATAAATGGGGTATCAAATGAAAGCTTAGACTGTCCTCTTTACAAAACCAGTGGTCGGACAAACTTTTGTTGGTTATCGCGGCGAGGCCGACCACTTTTGTAAAAGAGATATTTTTTAACCATTGCATTTCAAATGCATTTAAGTGGTAAAAGTTTTTTTTCTAGGCTATATGAAATAGTTTTGCATAGTTGTCCACGTGTTAAACGCAATGGATACAAACTAGCTGTTTTTACAAAAGTGGTCGGACTCGCCACAACAACCAACGAATGTTTGTCCGACCACTGGTTTTGTAAAAAGGGCAGTCTTAGCTTTCATTGGATACCCCATTTATAAAAATCCATCATGGTTAAGGTAGCCTAAGCCAAAAATGCAACTGAAAAAGTGCGTTCTCTCCCCATTGCCACCTGAAAAACCTTGTCCGATCAGCGGTTTTGTTAATGTTAAGACTAAGTCTATGAATTGGCATCATTCTTTTTCGAAGCCGCGATGAGATAGGTAAGCCTACGGTCGCCTCCCATCCTATTATAAATATATAAACATTTTGTAGAACGCATTGTTCATAAATCAAAAATACTGATGTTATATCCACCAAAAACCAACTGCACTTTAATAATTGTTCCCCAAATATAAAACCACCATATGAAACTTTTTATGATAAAAATAAGAACAGATTAATCAATAATTATATGACTTATCTTAGAGGAACAAATATTTAGGTCATGAACATACATTTTCGCAAATGTTATATAAATTATTTCATCTGAACAAGAACATACGAAAGGCTATGACATTAACAGCAGTGCCCTTTGTATCTAATTTGCCGCTTTGATTGTTTTTTGCCGCATTTAAATTTTGGATTACTTAATTTTATTTGCTTATTGGATTGAGATTTCTGGTGGAATTTTCCGAAAAATGTCATTGCCAAAGAAATTGTTCTGCTTTTTTCGATAATTTTATCTTCGCTTTTAACAAAATTACGCCCTTAACAATTTGCCGCTCTGTACTGAAGTCTGAGTCCCTATGATAAAAATGACCTGATTAACCATGACCATGGTTTGATTCTGGATGCAATCACTTATTTTTGGATAGGTTGATATCTTTAGGTTTTCCCTTAATGTTAGTCAACAAAAATTATCGTCTTATCACAAGAACTTTGTTTCAGAGTTGAAGGCTACACACTGACTTATAATTAAATGTATGTATGTAGGAGTAGTCACAAGATAAGAGATGACGAAAGTGTTGTATAAGTCACGGCTCAGTCCCGTTGAAATGGAACAATTTCAGTCTCTTCGGTCGGATGGAGATGCCGTTTTCTACATGACGTGTCTCTCAGTTTGTGTACCTCTGTGTCTCAACATCCTCTAACATAAGTCTAAGCGCGTATAGATCAATTTCGTTTGGTACATGGTACTTATATTACATTTCGTAGATAGTATACCTACCTACAGTCAATATACAATTACTGGGGGTACCTGCAACACAAAAATTGGTAAAAACTTAAACTTGACATTTTATTGTTCTTGAAATTTTAGCGCATTTCCCCATCTTTATATTAAAATCGATATTTATTGGACGAAGAGAAAACATGTGTGCGCAAAACAAAATTTAGTTTGCAGTTTTGAATATTTGTTGTTACAGGTTCGACTTAGCGTTGTAATTTGTACGTCATTTAATTAAAGCTTCATAAAGTATCGTCCAAATTTGCACTTATTTCATTTAAATCTACCTACATTATGATTTGTAGTTTAAGTAAAATAATGGAGATTATAAAAGTGTGACGTATTGAATTCTTTCGTGCCTCCGTGTCACGAAGAAAAAAATCATGTGCCAAACAATCACAATCGTGCCACATCGGCAACTCTACAGATATAGCACCTAAGAAGACGATAGCAATAAAGTCTCCAAAAATCACTCAGCTGCAAACTTAAAGGAACTTATATTCTTGGAAACTTTGTTGCTTTTAAAATTTTAAGGTACTAATCACAGATTTTCGCCCACAATGCATTAAAAAATTAAGCTTAAAATTGCAAACCGATTATTTGTTGCTTCCCAAGGGGAAAGGGATGACAATACGCCAAAGGAGAATGTGCACAAATATATAAGATCTGGTCTACATAGTGCCCAGTAATGAGAACTATGAAAACGATTAGGTGCTATGGAGTGTACCAACGTACAGGCGACCAAAAAATAAGAAAAACACTTTGCAAATTCGAATAAACATAGACGAAATGTTTTGTAATTTGTACTATACATATGTACTTCCTAAACGCCATGGTTTACATCAGTCCTGTGTCCATATTCTAAAAACTAAAAAGTTTTTTCAGGGCTACTGCCTCTTGCGAGGATTTGACAAATTCTCCAAGAGTATCACTTGTCACGAATAAGCGCTTCTCGTCTAGCCGTTCGGATTCGGCATAAAATTGTAGGTCGCTTCCATTTCTGTCGACAGGCGCACACAGGAATGGTTGCGAGTTGTTAGTCACAAGGCCCTGGTTCTTCATCAGCTGTTGTGCCACCCAATTTATTTTTATTTGTGTCCATATTCAATAATGATGCTCTTAAAGTAAGATTTCCAACGATGTATATCTCCATTGTAGGCACTAGACGCACAATTATTCCCATTCATTTAATTCGCTAAATCGAATACAAAAAGTAGATTTTTCATACTTTTAAGCGAATTTTGTCGCTAAACATAATGTTATTCAATATATTTGGGCATTGGTATGAAAGTTTTTTTTTTATTTTGGGTAGCTTTGGTTTTTTTTGGCTGGCCACGAGACGAGACTCTGCGAGACTTTTGTTAGTCTCGTCTCGTTAAAATTGAAAACATTTAGTCTCGTCTCGGTTTGTTGTCGGTCTCGTATAATTAAGTCTCGTCTCCGAAAAAAAATAAAAATTTCCGACCAACTTTTTGATTATTGGAACGAAATATTTTCGATTATTGTTTGAATATGTGCAGAAGAAAATAAATATTTAACACAAATTGGATTTCTTAATTTATTATAGACTCTCTGTAAATTTCGCTCCAAATATACAGTCTCGTCTCGGTTGCTTAATAGCCAGTCTCGTCATGCGAGGCCGAGATCGAGACTTAGACTTTTCTCGTCTCGTGGCCAGCCCAACTAGAAATTGATCAGGCCAATGAATTTTGAAAACAAAAATAGTACCTACTTAATAACGTAAAATTTTGAAAAAAATTAGCTTGATTTTTTTTTTATTTTTCAAAATTTCGAGTTTGAAAATTAATTTTTTAAAAACTGTTCAGAAGTACAACTTAATTTAAAATGAAAGTTAAAGAAGTGATTTCTGGCTTTCCAAAAAGGTATGGCAAAGCATTCCAAGTTTTACCGTTGTTTTTAAATAATTTATTTTCTGTTTTAAGTCAATTTTTTAGATAATTGCCTCTCCCGCCTAAACGGAGGAAAATACCCTCTCCTACACGATTTTTTTCTTGTCTTAAACCAACATATTCGTAACAGCATTTTGATGCACCTTATACCAATCACCCTGTTATTATAAAAGAAAAATGTCGTCCGTGTGTGCACGCATAACTTGAAAACGGATCGTTCGATTTTCACAATTTTGAGCTTAATGATTCGTATTGGCCAAATGAAAGACATAGGATACTGGAGGGAAATCCCAGAAAATTTTCAAGAAAATTGGAAATCCAGGAAAATCCTGTTTTTAGTGTATAACTAGAGAATGGATTGATCACAATTCTGGGCTTGATGAATTGGTATTGGCCCTAGGAAAGACAAAAGATACTGGAGAAATATCACAGAAAATTTTCAGAAAAACTGGAACGGAAAGATCCTGTTTTTAGTGCATAACACCAGAAAGGATAGTTCGATGTTCACGATGAACTAACTTCTGGATGCAAAACAAAAACTCAAAAAATTGAAGTGATTGGATCCGGCATTCTCTCCGTCGAAAATGACTGTATACTGAGAAACAACCTCATTACCATTGAAGAAAATCAGACGATGAACATATCCTCAATTGCCAAGCCCAAGGATGTTCACGCAGTTCTGGAATCACTTCCAACATTCAACAACAGTTATCTAGAATCACTAAACCATCTCCTGATTCAACTCCTTGCCTCTGCCTTACAACATTAAGGTCTCCCGGTCCCCAAGCTATTTCACTCCTCTTGTATCAATGATCTTTGGAAATACAATTATTTGCAAACTTTGGAAGAGAGAGTGACGTCAGCTCCTAATTCCACACCAATTCCACAGTATTTTTAAATACAGAATTATGAAAACAGAATACTTTGTTTTTAAGAATATATCATAATAATTTTGAATTATAGCATAATTTTCTGATATACTTTTCTTGAACAATAACATTTACCTATGATAATTCATAAGTCTTTGAATTTATTAAAACAAAATAAATGGTATCTTGTTCTTATTTCCTCTTTATCATTTTCTTCTTCTTAATTGTTTGTATCTCTCTCACATTTTTACATGAATTGTTTTGAACATAATCAACAAATGCATACAAAATTGCACCAAACTAATTGATCTGTCAAAACTCTCACTTATTCATGCATTTCGTTGATGTTTAAAAGCTTGTGCAAATTTAAGTGTTAAGCCCTATTCTATTTTAAAATTAATGTATCGATTGTGAAGTCAAATAAAGGAGAAGACAAATTATTAGTTGACTGATATGCATTTTATTTAGGAAAAGTTACGAAAGTGAGAACATACAATTGGGCTTGTTCTCAAAGAATAAAATATAAATGTAAATCACGGGTAGTGACGAGTGCTACAGAAAACGTGCACAACATCTTAAAACACTCCAGTTGCCATACGCATGAACCAATAGCCATTTTGCTCATACAGCATTTTGAGATGAAGAATTTTGAGATACAGTATTATGATAAATAGATAAATAATAGAAACTGAATAACTTCTTATTCTCATACAAATGTAGCTTTATTTAAAACTAACGTTTTCGAGAATAACTTCTCATCTTCAGGTTTTTAAGCAAATTGAAAATTTTTGTACATATACATAAATCAAAAATTGATGTGATTTAAAAATTATACATATACAAACAATTTTCAATTTAAAGAGTTAAAGTAATTTTATCTAATAATTATGAAAGCTAAGGGTTCGAACTGGTTATAATAAAATTTGATGAAAGTAAGTGAATAAATTCGTTTAGAATTTTGTCTCAAATATGTCTTTAGCTGTCAAACAATTTGTTTTTGTTCATATTATTTGCGCGATGTATGTACAACTCTTCATATGCATTTAATAATTTTGGGTTATTTATTTGTTTAATTAATCTAAAACCTGCCAGGTTGTGATTATTATCAATCATATGATCAGCTGGAGTCGACTCATGCACTGTCTTAGAATGGATTGATTTATAGTGTTCTGACCATCTTATTTTTGCCGTTCTTCTCGTTTGGCCAATATAAACTTCATCACAATCTTGACAAATAACGGCCAAAATTCCAGATTTATCGAGAGTGTCAGTCTTATCTTTTATTGTTCCAATTAGCGTTTTGACTTTATTCCCAGTGCTATTCGGTGACAATTTGGTTGAATAATTTTTTAACACTCTCATCAAAGAATTTGTCAATCCTTGAACAAAGGTACCACCCATAAAAGAGATAACTTTTTCTTTAGATGGAACTAAAGCTCTTAAATCTTTTATTTCCTTTTTTCTTGAATGTTTTTTTAACAAAGAATCAACAATTGTGTACTATAACCATTTATTGTGGCTATTCTATGAATAGTTGCCACTTCCTTGATGAAATTGTTTTTACTGAGAGGAACATTAATAGCACGGTAACAATAAGAATTAAATGCTGCAAATTTAGTTTGCTTTGGGTGATAAGAGTTTGATGGAATGCATCTTTCAGTGTTTGTTGGTTTCCGATAAATATCAAACTCAATATGATTCTCAAATCTTTTAATCATAAGGTCTAAAAATGGCAAACAAAAATGTACTTCTGTTTCAAAGGTAAACTTTATTATTCCTGGCATAACACTATTTAATTAATGATATAAGTGTCGTCAACCTATCTAACCCATAATAATGGAAAGTCAGGGCAGTTCTGCTTAGCTTTGGTTTCGAATTCAGCCATGAAACAATTTGCCGCAAAGGCAGCTAAGGGGTTACCCATTGCTAAACCATCAATTTGCTCATAGACTTCATTATCAAATTGGACATAATTCTTTGAAAAACATAAATGGACAAGACGCATGTATTCATTTACCTTTGAATCATCTAATGTATTTATGGTTGTCAACCAATTTTTAATGGATTCTTCAGCATTTGCTACTGGTATACTGTTGTACATATTGTCGATGTCGATAGATGCTTGAATGAAGTCCTTTGGAATTTTAATTTTACCTGCTTCACTGATAAAATCAAACGAGTTTTTTACATAATATCCGGCTGGTTGTTGAAATCTTGAAAATTTTTTGCAAAGCCATTTTGCTGTGTCATGCACTGGTGATCGAACTCCACTGCAAATTGGTCTCATTTTTAGGTCTCCTGTTTTGTGGATTTTAGGTAAAGCAAAGAGTTTCGAAATACTAAAGTTAGATGTAATTAACTTTTTTCTTAGATTTTCAGTTGTTACGTTAGTGCATGATTTTAGCGTTTATTTTGTTTTTGCTTGCTAACCGTTTAGCTTTGTTTGTGGTTTATTGACGATGACGTAGCTTCCGTTATTGAGTATGTTTAAAACCTTCTTCACATAGTAAGATTTATCTAGAATGACAACTTTATTTCCCTTATAAGCTTTTAAAATGATAATGTTGCTTTCAGAAATCTTTCTGCGCAGAGATGTCAAGACTAGGTTTTGTTGTTTAGATAATCTATCATTTTCTTCATTTTTAGATGATATGAAAGCCTCAATAGATTTTTTAACATCAACTCGGATTGCATTCCGGACATCAGGATTACAATTTGAAATAGTTTTTTCGACTTCTGCAATGACTTGATCTAAATTATCACTTCCGTGGATTGCAAAATTCAGTCCTAAGTTTAATAATTCCATTTCATCATTTGTAAGTGTTGATGAAGAATTGTTAACGACGAAATCATTGATGATGTGTATTTGTGGTTTTTCAACAGTTTGTTTCTCTGATAGTTTTTTTAAATTTGTCATTCAGTTTTTCTTTTTTGCTTTTTTCAATTTCAATGATATAGAACATAAAAACATCAATTAAATCATTTAACATTTACTAAAGTAGTGTAATGCATTCCATTTGTTAATATTTTGTGTAAATTGTACTGGTCTTTGTCGACGTTGTTCAAACAAGAGTGCGCGTAACTGATTTCAGAGTTGAGCCTGGTTTTTTGAGCTTTTCTTATAACTGCTGTAGTACGTGAGTTACTGACTGATGATTTAATTTTGATAAAATTTGGTATAATTTTGTTTTTCCAACATTTCAATAAAAAAAAACAATATTTGCTCTCATCTTCATGTGTTTTTCTTTTAATTTTCGAAATCTTCGCAATGATGTCCTTGCATTATTTTCTATGAAATTCTCGTTATTAACATAACATGCAATTGTTCTAGTTATAGCATCATTAAAGGCCATTTTTTGATTTGCTTATGTTCCAATTCCAATGTGGACGAATATCCAATAATAAATTGAATATAGTAATAAATTACTTTTTTTTTTATTTATCTATAAAAGAACTCATACAGTGCCAAAAAAGTAATTTATTACTATTGTTAGGAGTATTAATTAAAAGTCAAGTGTTCTGTTCGAGAGTTTATTAGCAACTGACTTACAATAGGTATAAAGAATAGAGGAACAATTAAGAATTCATGATAATCGTCTAATGCTGAGTGTAATGATTGTAATGATGAGTATGAGCGTTGACATAAAAGGAAACATAGAAAGGCTCATTCACAATAATCTTTCAACAACTATATTTAACAGTATTATGATATAAAGTATTTTGCTAATACAGCATTTTCAGATACAGTATTTTAGATTTGCAACATTTTGAAATACAGAATATTAACCATCAGTATTATGACCAAACAGTATCATACAGAATTTTAACAATACAGTATTTTAAAGTTCAGCATTTCGACCCGCTCCCTATGGGTAGTAATCGACTGACCTTGGTTAGTGTATTTTAAAAGAATGCTAGATACTTGAAACAAGGCTCCGAATTTTCAGTTTTTTGGATTTCAAGAAAAGTGAAAGGTCCAAATTTTGAAGTCCTTAATTTTAAGAAATTTCATAAAACTAACTGCACAGTGAAGCCAAATTTTTTCTCAGCCTATTCTTGTAGGTAATGCAAAAAAAAAAAACTGCAAATTTGGAGCCTTACAAGTTCTTTGGTTCGATTGGTTCATGGGTCCTGCTAATTTTACTGTGAAGTTAGCAGGTCACTCGATTACACCCCCTGTTTGGTGAACTGTAATTTGGGGAATAGAAACGCAAACAAATGCAAGAAAACTGCAAATTACTGTGTTGGTCCCGTTACTCTATAGCTGAAATTTTCCCTGCTAACCTCACAGACGTGATTATATCTGTTCTAGTCATGATGATAATAACTTAGACTAGTTCCAAGAAAAGGTTTAAGTTTTCTCAGTTAGGCCACTTTTAACTATAAGGTAAGTCAAAACCGTCTTAGTGTGCGCTTACTATAAAACAAAAACTCATTCTGGGCTTGCATGAAGAAAATTTTAAATTATTTAATCCATTTCATTTAAATTAAATCATTAAAGTTCTTCCTATATACAACAGGTGCTTACTCCAGACAAAGTCACGTGTTAACAAACAATTCCTTCCGCCTCACAAAATAATAACATAATAAATAAAAACAAAAAAACAGAAGCAAAGTTCAGTTAGTAATGTTCTGTAAGTAAGCTTGTTTGCCTCAAAAGAAAACACGGATGTGAATTACATGCGATTATAGCCCGCCACATATCATGATGGCATGGCGGCTGTTCTAAGTGCCAAATAATTAAATCCGTCGTCGGCCGTCGGTCGCTAGCTACCGTCGCTGGTGCTGGCAGTAAAGTTATGTTGAATAGGCTGATATTATTTGTTGCTTGCATTGCCTAGACCAATATTCCCAAACTACAAAAACGTTTAACGATGGACTTGAGCCAAGACAACTACCAAAAAAAGGACACACAATTTACACCCTGCAAAACACCAATAAGTAGCGCATGCATGTTGAATGAAAATGGCGTGCAGCAGAAGCAGCAGCAGCAGTTAAACTTTTTGCGTTAAGCCTTGTGCCGCACTACTATCGTGTATGGATGTTGGATGTGGAAGAGCTCTTATTCTTCTTCGGTTCTGGAAAAAGCCTGCTTGCCATCATCATTGGTTCTGGATTTTGTTCTGTTGCCAACCATTTGGTTAACCAAAATGGTTTATTTCCGCCTCCCTATCTCCAGTTGAGAGAAGTCTTTCACATACACTCTGAAGTTGTGTGTGTTTGTGGCCAAATATTGAAATAAATTGAAGGAAGCATTATCAGGCTATTTACGGTCTGTTTAAATCTATTCATGGCAAGTTTTTGTTTTTTTTTTTAATTTTTAGAAGGAGAGACTTTTGGGGATGTTGTGTTTTCCAAATTATTTGTAGGCCAAGGATTTTGTATACAAACTTATAACAACTGTTGGCTGATGTTGGTTCAACACAAACTGCTTCTCTCATTCTTATGAACCAATTGTTATTATTGGATGAAAGCCAGCTTCATAGTTGCCCATATACGAGTTTCCTCAAGAGAATTGAAGATATTCTGTTAACGAAAATGTAATGTTTGGGTTTGTACTTAAAAATGATGATATGAGATCTTAGGCTATCCTGTCGTTCAGTGCGGTTGAAACACTGCCAAGTTTTCAATAAAATCGGTTGCTTATTGATATTAAATTGAGTCGGTTATTTAAGTGATGTTATTAAATGAAACTATTAAATAAATTGAAAATAATTTAAAAATCAAAATAACTGTTAATAATTCTGAATTTTCGAGACCTTTTAATCTTTTTTTTCGGGTAAGCAACACATCATTATTTTTCAATAAACTTGGACCACCACGCAATTTTAAAACTTATCATTAATAATATATTTATTTAAACCTCTACAAAATTCAATTTTTTTCAAGACACATCAGATCATTTTAGAAAATATGAACTCTAGGTAAAAGAATGCAAATAAGTGCTACTATGCCGATCGTTCGCTTAGAAAATATACAGAGTTGTTGCTTGTTTGAGTGATACCTTTTCTGCTATTTAGCATAGTTGAAGCTTATTTTAGCTAGCTTTAGGTCCTGATCTAAAGCACACTCAAATAAGCTACAACAAATTAAATCTTTTGTTTTGGATCTTGAAAAAAATTCAAAATTCAAAATCGAGTGAGTGAAATGTCAAATAACCAGTAGTGCTTCTTTTTCTCTCCGTGGTTATTTCTTCAATTTTCTAAGTAAACCAATTATAAATATCTCAAAGTTTGTCCGAAAAATAGACAAACGTAGTGTTTTTTGAGGTTTCTATTAAAGACATTATTTTTGTTTATTAAAACAATTATTTTTGTTTATTAAAACATATTGAAACTTATTTTATTCAACACGTGAAATGTCTTCTGGAACTCGCGGTAAAGGTGGTCTAAGTTCACAGCAGAGTTCTACTCCTACGAGAAATATAGACAACTTGCTCACGCGCATAAATACTCGACTTGATAAACTCTCCAAAGATTTTAACAGCTCAATTAAATCTCTTGAAGAGCGAATCATAAACCAAATAACAGACATTTAATCTAGTTTAGTTGGCGAACTTTGCCAACTAAAGAGTTATTGTTGCCAACTTGAGTCCCGTATAGATTCACTCGAACGAAATCAAATAAGTGCTGATGCTGTCCTTGGCGATGTTCCCGCAGTCGAAAATGAAAATCTCCACGAGACTTTCAACGGCATCTGTAATGCTATCGAAATCGATATCGTTCTTCATATCGCCGGCTGAATACTTAAGTGCCCCATATACAAAAAAATTATTCCTCAGAAAACGAATTTTAAGGTTTGAAAAATAATTCCGTTATTTTTTACTTTCGACTTTTGAATTTTTATATATATTAATTGAAAAATAAGAAGATGAAGAAATTTAAATATTAAAATATTGAAATTTAATTGAAAAATCCTTTTTTGTATTTTGAAGTCCTGATGTCAAAAAACGTTACGGTTATTTAAAAAAAAAATAAAGTTTGAAAAAAGTCCAAAACGGATATAGAACCCTCTTCCATACGAATACGAAATCTATGAAAACCAAACTTCAAATTTTATATGGATATAGGACTTTTATGCACTGGACATTCGGAAATCAACGAAATCAAAAATAATAAAAAAATTCTAAATTTCTGGCATTATTAATTTTTATAATTTTACTTTAAGCGATAAAAACATAAAACAAAAAGTAATATTAATTTAGTGGCTATGCCTTCCTCTATTGGATTATATTTAAGTCGATAAGAAACGTACGAAAATGATAGAGCATTTTAACACTTAATTATGAAAAATACTGAAAATGAACTTTGGTCCATAAAATTTCCTAGAAAAATACATTCAATTTTATTCGGAGTTGGGTTTAAAAATACTTCAACATTCGTAGGAGTAAGTTTTGGTATTTTTGTCACCTTTTTTTAATTAAATTTCTATTTTACCTTCTTTGTTTTTATCCATTTTATTAAAAAAAAAATAAAAAACGCTTAGTTATCATCGACAAAAACTTTATTTAGAATACATTAAACGCACTTATAAAGTTTGTGAACCTGCAGATATATAAATATTCTTATTTAAAATAATTTTTTTTTCCTCATTTCTACCTCTTTTATTATTGTTTTCACAATATATAAAAAAAAGTCGATATTACTTATTCAGCCCTGAAAAAGATCCAAACCAGAATTGAAACGTTGGTAAATAATCAATAAATATTGAATTAAAACAAAGACAGTATTTTTGGGTTTAAATTAAGGATTTTACATTATTAATTTATTCGGCGAAAATGTTACTTCTTATTTATACTTTTCCAGCTGCCTGCACTTTTGCCATGGATATAGAGCACATAAGCACCAAAAATCTGACTTTTTTTAATATATTTTGAGTACTTAAATGCTCTATATCCAATCTCCCGTGGTTGTGGGGCAATTAAGCATTAAGCGTTTGTATTTCAAACTTTCCTACAAAAATTGTCCCACCTAGTACAAATTTTGGATATACGGCAAATAAGAATCAAAATAACCCAAAAATGTGTGGTTTATAGAGCAAAAGTGCTGTCTGTAACTTCTTTAATAATTGAGATAGAGCAACGGGGATAACGCCAAACGAAAGAGAATATTCGAATTAGTATAACTGCATCTTTAACTCAGTTTCCCGAAAAAGTGGTCTATGGGGCACTTAAGTATTCGGCCGGCGATATGATGGCAACATAATTATCAAATTTAATGACCAATATCACAAAAATCTTGTAATGAATGCTTGCTTGGCTCGCTTCAAGAAAATAAAGTTGGGTTTGACATTTAGAGATATAGGGTTATGTGACTCTGACAAAAAAATATATGTGAATGCAAGTTTAACGAAGAGTAATTACATGTTGCAAAGAGAAGCTCTTAAAATGAAAAAACTAAAACAACTTGTTTCGGTGCACACATACAATGGAAATGTTTATGTGCGAGAAGTAGCGGGTGAAGATTCCATTCTCGTCAAATGCAGCGAAGATTTGAAGAAATTTTCTGATCGAAGAGAATCTATGTATGACAATCTTGTGCAAGATCAACAGCAACCATCTCCCTCGTAAACTTCAACTCATTTTAAATTATTTATATGTTTACAAATTTCACTTAAATTATTTAATAATCTTCTTATTTTTATTTATTTTTGTAATACTCTTTTTTTTTGTTCTCTTTCTTTGTATTTTCTTATTCTATTTAAAATTATCTATTTTCTAAACAATTATTTTGATTTTTTGTTTTTCTTTCTTGCCTGTACAGCACAGACATCATTCGGTATTTTATTTTTTTTTTTCATTTATAATAAGAAAATAAACAATAAGTACAATGTCCAGGTCATGGGATGGTCTCACAGCAAAATCAAAAATATTGCTTAATATAATGTGCAAGTACAAAACCAGTTTTAAAATGTGTCATTTAAACTCTCAGAGTATTGTCAACAAAATTGATGAACTTCGATTTTTAATTGAAGGGAGCTGTATGCATGCAATTTGCATTTCTGAAACATGGTTGAAGCCAGATATGTGTGATGACTATTTTAGGTTGAAGGGATATAAGCTATTTCGTAGTGATCGTGTATACAAGTCGGGTGGTGGTTCTGCAATCTATATAAAAAATGAATTCAAATGTAAAGTTATAAGCAAATCGGCAGTAAGTGACGTTGTTGAGTATGTCTTCATAGAGTTATTCCAAGACAATAAAAAATTATTAATAGGTTCTATGTACATGGCTCCGGATGTGGAAGTGTGTGGAAAGTCTTTTGGAAGAGTTTACACTTTTATATCCAAACATGATCTTATGCGGTGATTTAAATTTGAATATACTGGGAGATCAAAACCTTTTATTTTTTAATATGGTAAAATCTTTAAATTTTCACTTTGTTAACCCAACCAATCCTACACATTTCATGCCCAACAAAACCCCTTCGCTTTTGGATGTTCTTCTGGTTTCTAATACTGATATGATCACTCACTTTGATCAAATTTCTGTTCCTGGATTTTCCCACCACGATTTGATCTTTTTGATTTTAGATGTCTTTCAATCTTTTGAATCGGTACACACTTTCACTTATCGGCACTTCCAATCAATTAATGTTGAACATCTTTTTCACGATTTTTCTCATATGGAATGGTCAGTTGCTTATGGTACATCCAATGTTAATGAACAAGTTAAATTTCTTCAAAATAATTTACGTTATCTTTATGATAAACATGTTCCGATTCGAAAACAAATTATCAAAGGTTAAAGTGCACCATGGTTCACTCAAGAAGTAAGAGATCTAATATTAAAACGAGATTTAACATACGCTCGATGGAAAAGGTACCGAAGTCCTGCCATTTATAGAGAATTTAAAATAATTCGTAATAAGGCTTCGTCTTTGATCAAGAAAAATAAATCAATTTATTATGAAAATACATTTAATGTTAACCAATCCAGCTCATCGTTTTGGAAAAACATTCGAAAAATTGGTATAAATCCAAAGAAACTAACTCCTTTAAACCTGAACGAATATGAATTAAATCAGTTAAATCGAAAATTTATCAATTCATGCCCTGATAATAATTTGAACAATAGAACTGAGTACGAGTTTCATGATGACATTATCTCTGAGTTGCCTTGATTAAGTAATTGTAGGGGAGTGCATTCTTGGAGTCAAATCGAAGGCGGTAGGACTCGATTACATCCTGATTTTGTTAAAATTCTTCTACCCGTTCTCCTGAAAGTAATAACGCACATTTTTAATACTTGCATTTCTACAAGTATATTTCCCGATGCTTGGAAAATTGCAAAAATACTACCAATTCCTAAGAAAATGACGTCTAATGTCCTCGAGTTTAGGCCAATTGCTATCCTCCCATTTCTTAGTAAAGTACTCGAAATATTAATAAGCAAACAAATAAAACATTATTTAGGGGAAAACAAGCTTATAACAGAATTTCAATCTGGGTTCAGAAGTCAACACAGCTGCATTACAGCTTTGCTTAAAGTAACCGAAGACATTCGCTCGGGTATCGATAGTGACATGATGGCATTTATGGTTTTTCTTGATTTTTCAAAGGCATTTGATTCAGTGAACGACCAAATTCTTCTTCGAAAACTTGCATGTCAATTTGGTTTCGAAGCCTCAGCTTGTAGACTAGTGGCATCATATCTTGGAAAACGGACTCAAACTGTTTTTTGTGAAAATAAATTTTCGTCTGCTCTGCCTGTAAGAATATGTGTCCCGCAAGGCTCGGTTTTGGGTCCGTTATTGCTTAACCTTTTTATTAACGATGTTTCGAAATGTATTAAAAACTGCATGTATCATATATTTGCTGATGATGTTCAAACATATATTTTATTTCCCAAATCTTCCTTTTAATTAGCTTTTTTAAAAATGAATGACAATCTTTGTTCTATATATGAATGGTCAGAAAAAAACAACTTGAGGCTGAATCCAACTAAAACGAAGGCATTAATAATTAGCCGAACAAAAAACATAAGCATCTCACTTCTACCTTTATTCCTTAATAACACCAGAATTGAGTTTGTATGCAACTTTAAAAATCTTGGAATCATCTTTAATCAACAACTTAACTGGACCGATCACATAAATAAATTGGTATCTAATATTTATGGTATATTACGTGGACTTGGACCAACTACTAATTTTCTTTCAACTACAGTTAAAATAAAATTAATTAAAGCTTTTATCTTACCGATTATATCATATGGCTGCGACCTATTTACCAACATGGATAACGAATGTGGTAGAAAACTAAATGTCGCTTTTAATAGCTGTGCCAGATATGCTTTTAACTTGAAACGCTGTGAACATATTTCAGCCTATGTAAAGAAAATTATTGGATGCTCTTTGAACGCCTACTTAAACTTCCGAACAGTTCTCACCTTGCAAAAAATCGTTGTAGATGAAACTCCGTATTACTTATTCAACCTAATTAAACCCGCGAGATCTGAAAGAACTTTACAATTTATTTTACGCAGATATAAATATTTAATAATTTGTTGGCATTTTTTTGTATTTGCGATTTATCTGTGGAACCTACTCCCTCAAGACATACAAAAATCAATTTAATTAAACCAATTTAAAAACATACTTTTTAACCACTTTTCAGAAACCTACTAATGATGTTTATGCTAATTTATCTAAAATTAATGTAATTATTTACCTACTTTTTTCTTCTTAAAGACTATTGTGTAAGTGCTAATCACTTTTTTTTTTGTTGTATATATTTCTTTTTCTTCTGTTAAATAATCCTTTTTATCATGTAAAACAAACAAATGTAAACTTTTTCCTGTAATAATTGTAAGTTAAGCTTTCATGTACAGTTGATAACTAAATACATTCAAATTCATAAATTCAAAAAAATTTAATTTCTGAGAATCATAATTTTTGAAAGGCATTCGGAGGTGGGAACCTTGCTACATTATTACACTACGGCGTATACGTAATATTTTTTTTTATTTTTTTTTTTAAATTCGCAGAATTGTAACTTCGATAAAAAAACTAATATCCGCACAAAATGAAAAATAAATGAAAATTTTGTCTGAGACAATAACCGATTATTTGGTTTTAAGGCAGTGAAGGTAAACCCTGAATAAAGGTCAAAGGATTTCTTGTGCTTAAACGGATATATTTAAAGAAAATGGAAACATTATGTACACAATTTTGAAAACCTCTTTCAGAAACAAAATTGGAACGCAAATATTAAGTTTAAATTTATATATCCATACAAATTAAATTTCAAAAAATTTCATAGACCCGTTTTGAAAAATTCAAATTAAAAAAAAATGTCGGTATGCAATATAATTCAATTGTGCTTTTCGTATGATAACACACACGAAGTTAGGCTGTATAGCTTTCGCTCCTAAAATCTCGAAGACGTTTTTCTTGATGTTTTTTTTATTGTTAGAAATATATTCTAGAAGATAGTTAAAACTTCAAACCAAAATTTAAAAAAAATTACTTAAGTTTTCAAAAAATATAAATTTATTTTTTTAAGTTGCAAACTATTTTTTTTTTTTTGGTTGACAAATAACGTTTTAACTTTTAAGAAGCTTCATCATACAAAAATGGAAAAATATCAATTGAATCGGTTTTGAAAAATCAAAAACCAAAACATTTTGTTTACTCTTATTTTTTTTTTTCACAAAATAACCCTATTTTGAAAAAAAAATACAAAGTATCATTTACCTATTATAATTATATCTTTTTTTTTATTGTTTGGGCATCCTTTTTGTCTGAAACAAAATGTATGGCAGTACTGTTCTTTTTATTCCTTAAAAAATTAGAAAAAATGTGTGGATATATTACCCAAAAAACAGTATAGGTACCAAGTTTGAAGAAAATCCATTCAGGCGTTTAAGCCGTAGGTGCGCGGACAGATAGACAAACAGAATTGCGAGACCCAACGTTTAAGTCAGTAGTTAGCCTGTAGCGTGATGCTTAGTGTGTTGTCATAAACAAGTGCTTCTCGTCTTGAAGAAGCATACAATTGTCGACACGTGTTCAAAATACATTGAACAAGTGATAATAATGATTGAACCTGTGTTTGTTTAGAATAACAAGCAGATTGATGTAGGCACACGCGCGAATTCCCCTCACAAGCCTTATCTGAACTTCGGTTCGGAATTTGTGTGTGTTTGTTTTCAGTTATCATTTCACTTATCGTTATCAGTATGAAGAAAGCATAGGTTAAGATAAAAATGATTTAGTTAAAATAAAGACTACAAAGAGCCTGCAACTCTGTTTTTTATTTTACTCGCGGCTTGTAAATTTCCCACCACCAGAAGTAAGGGATTTATGAACAACACACGAACGCAGGAACGATTGCAGGCTATGGTTCTTCATTGCTCCACCAGTTTATTTACATATTTATTTTAATTTTTGTTCGCCAAAATTATTATCTCAAGTAAAAATGTTGGCCGAAGCTAATTTTTTTCAATGCAGTAGCACGTAGCGTAATGGATAGTGCGTTGGACTGTCACGCTGGAGGTCTGGGCTTACTTTTCAGTCCCGTGCACATAAAACGTTTTGTTCAGTGCTACTGCCTCTTGCAAGGAATTGGCAAATCCTCCAAGAGTTTTATTTGTCATGAAGAAAATGCTTCTCGTCTAGCCGTTCGGATTTGACATACAATTGTAGGTCCCCTCCATTCCTGTCGACAAGTGGACATAGAAATAGTTGAGAGTTGTTGGTCACTATAGGCCCCGATTCTTCATGAGCTGTTGCGCCACCCAATTCATTTTATTATTTATATGTTTCTCAATTAAAAACGAGCGTATACACTCCGCTCCAATGGAATAGAAACAAACTTTTTTTTACTATCAGAGCGTGCAGCGCCTTGGTAAATTTATAAATTCACCTTTTGTTTTTAGTTCCTAACAGAGGGATCTATTCAGGAAAATACCATAAGGTTATTTTTTACCACTTTTCTAATTACTTCATTAAATACACTGTATTTTTTTTGCTCCACTTGAATAGAAACAGTGTGCGTTTTGTCTCAATAGATTACGGTAAGAAGAAAAAGCATTGTTCTAATAATAGAAGTAGAGATTAAAAATATTAGTTGTTTTATCAAAGAAAAGATGGGCCGCGGAAAACAATTAAATCCTGCAGAAAAAGCCAGAATAGAAGTACACACGGAAAACAAGCTTCCCCTTTGCACAATTGCCAAAGAAGTAAGTAGAAGTGTGAAAATTGTTTGGTCGAACCTTAGAAATAAAGAAAACTATAGAAAAAATGTGTAAAGTAGGCAATCAAGAGCCAAAACAGAAGCAGACCGAAGAAAGATAATTAGACTGACTTCAAATTTAAGTAGGGCTGAGACGAGACTCTGCGAGTTTTTTGTATAAGGCTAAACGCATATTGAGCCACGTCCGAAGCGTGTAACGTGACCTGACGAGCGTCGCACGACACAATTATAGAAACGTGTCATGCCGTTCACCGCATATTGATTCGCGTTTCTCGTGCAAAATACAAAATAATTGAAGCAAAAATCGTCGTTGGATATCTGAGAAAAATGTTACCTTACTTCAATGGCCACCGTATTCTCCGGACCTTAATATTATTGAAAACGTATGGGGATGGATGGTTCGTAGAGTTTACGATTCTGATCGACAATATAAGGACAAAGAATCACTTACTGCTGCAATCAAAGAAGCTTGAAGTGCAATTTCTTTAAATTATATAAAATAACTCCATGATTCAGTCTCCAACAGGGCTTTTCAAGTTATTTCAAATAAAGTAACGGTGGTAGCACACATTATGAAAATATGATAACAAATAAAAAACTACCCTATTTTACTGCATTTTTTCAATTTGCTTACTTATTTAAGAGAATGTTTCTATTCAAGTGACAAAAAAAATACAGTGTGTTTAATGAAGTACTTAGAAAAGTGGTAAAAAGTAACCTTATGGTATTTACTTGAATTATTCTGTCCCTGCAGTTTTATTCGCAATAGATCCCTCTTTTAGGAACTAAAACCAAAAGGTGAATTTATGAGTGCTACACGCTCAGATAGTAAACAAAAAGTTTGTTTCTGTTCAATTGGAGCGGAGTGTATTAAATAACACACATTGAGAACCGATTCAGTAATTTTTGCCCGTAGAAATTTATCTGGCAGAAATTGTCAGGAAGGGGAAACATATTCTCTTTCGTGATCGATCTCTTCTGTCAAAATTTTACCAAAACTAAACAAAATGTGCGTACGTGACCATAAAAAAACAGTAGCCTCGATTATCAATCCAGTTTGCCTACAAGACTAAAAGCTGAGGCCAGCCGTAGTGGAAATCAGTTGTAAGTTGCACTAGTCGGCGTTAAATTCACGCATACTGATACAACACACTGATTTCCTACACGTCTCACCGCGTCCTCCTCTACAAAAAATTAGATTGAAATCAGTGTAGCCATTAACGATAAATCTGAAAATGAAAATTGGTTCTGTGACAAATACAGTTAATAATCGTTATTGGTAAAACTTGTTTCATCAAAATATTTACCACCTTTAGGTAGTAGGTACTTCGTAATGTATTTTTTTCAAAATGTTTAAAAGTCGTTTTCAAAATAAACAGTTATTTTTTGAGGTAGAAAAAAGAATTACAATTATCGCTCTAGGGAATCACCTAAAAGACTTAAGCCCAAAGTTGAAATAAAATCGATGCAGCGACTTAGGCTGAGAATCGAGGTACATACAGACAGAATTGCCAGACCCTTTGTTTCGCGTTCTCTATTATACCTTTAAAAAATCTATCTGGTCCACTAAAACATTTCACTAAATTTAAAACTATTTTATTATCATTATAAGCCATTTTGCTTTATATACATTATAATTAAATTCTCTACTTAGGTCCTTGTGCGCTTTAAATCTTTTTGGATGCATATATGTATGATTTAGTTCCCACCTTTTAAACAAAAACCCTCGAAAAGCCTAAAGGTCATCACCACCGTAGAATTATCTCATAATCATGTTTGCAATTAAATATAATTACCCCAAAAATATCCTGCTGACTCAGTGGTATCTAAGGACTATACATTCAGCTCTATATAAATTCAAATACATATGTATGAATACCTTGATAGGTAAAGGAACTAATCTACATACAGGTAGGTACTCTGTACTCTCGTACTACACCCGCTTAGCAATGTTAAATTTTCTATGGTTGGCTGAGCTTTATATCAAAAAATTTTAATTCCTTAATTATATCTCGTATTTGCACCGGTTGCACAACAAAATAACATCCAGTATGATAATGCTTTACCTATTATAGACACACACACTTACACATATATGTCGGGTTGGTGTGCCAAAGCAACACATTATTCTCTCCCAAAATGCAAAAAGGATACCAGATATATAATTTTGTTACGAGAAAATATAGTCCATAATATACATCTAGGGCTATAATGGGATGTTTTTTGGACATGTGTGTTGTGTATGTGAATATTTTAAGCAGAACACCATCATCAGACAGGACTATTTTAAACCGGAATTAAATACATAATACTTTATGATAAAAATGGCCAACAAGGGACGAAGAGAATTGAGTTTAACTGTGTGTGCTCTGTAGCTCTGCAGCTTCTATATAGATACCCTTAAAGGACATCCTCTATTATCTAAGCAATCTTTCAATTTGGGTCACTCGCTGTGCTTCAATTAATCGTCGTATAAAATCTATTAATTTTATTAAACTTTCCACACTCCGATATGCCCCTAGACTAGGTCTTTTTTTTTAAACTAAACTAAAAGGCAAACTTTCTTCCTTCTCGCTGATATTTTTCTTACTAGCAATCTCACCTTTTCCATTTTCATTACTTTTTAGTCGGGGAATTTGGTGCGCCTAAAGAACAAGAAGTAGGTACGTAGGTAGAGTTTAAAGAATAAGAAAAGTTTTTCCTTTGTATTTATTTCCCAGAACAAATAAAGTTTTTCACGGAAAACTTTCCACGTGATAGGCGGCTCAGCGTACAAAAGCACATTCGATGGATCTTGAATCTTTTGGTCGTCCTTGTGCAAGGACGGTACTTTTTTTTTGTACAATATACAAATACATATACTTAGTTGAAATCGCTAGAAAAGGAGACAAAAGGGGAGTGTGTATTATCTCGAGCGTTACGAATTATTTTCCGCAAGCACAAAATTTTGCGACCAAACAAGAAAAAATTTCATATCCTTTCTATGCAATTGCATCGTAAAGTCACCCGAAAATTTTTATGAATAGGCTAGCTAGCTGTATATAGGCAGACACATCAGGAAGTTGAAAAAGGATAGTCCCCCTTCACCATAAACAGAGATATGAAAATGTAAAAATAAAGTAAAAAAAAAAAATCACTTAAACAATTTTATTATATAGGAAGAAATTTATCCCAAAGAATAACAAACACTACATCTAAGTATATGTATATTTTTGAGAACAGGATACAGGCTTCAGGAGAAAAGGTCCTGTCTATATGAGAATTTTTTTTTGTTATTTTTTATCCAAAATTAGAGAGGAAAGTTTTTCTATATATTTTGTGCTCATTCTTCTTTTTTGAGTTTCCCCTTTGCCGCCTACCCATCTCATCGCCTGCTAACAAATTGAAAACCTTTGTCCTTTTTCGGGTTTTGCATTTGTGAAAAGAGAAAAACTTTTATAATTTTATTCAAAGTAACGCGAACACTTCCTTTTTATTTTGAGTTTATTTTCTTAATTTTTTTTTGTTGGTTTGGTAATGGAACTATATTCTGAGGTCTTATGGGTCTTGGGATGAATTTAGTTGGGGAGAGCGCATTGTTATTAGAATGTAATAAGTTATTCTAGCGGCAGGAGGCTTAAACTTTATTCTTGTTTTTTTTTTTTTTTTTTTTTTGTTATTTTTTGTCCTTTACTCTTTTTGGTTAGTTAAAAGTTGATTGTTGTTGTTGTTGTTTTTGTGGCTTTGAGAAGGTTTCTCATAAGAGATAAAGTATGGACGGACTATGTTTTTTTTTTTTCTTAAATTATTTTTCTTTTTTTTTGGTAAATTTAGTTTTGAAGTAAAACTATTTGAACAAGGGAGGGTAATTATTTCCGAATGTCGTTACATTTAGGAGGAATTTTGCTATGGGAGTTAATGATATTTGTGGTTAGATATGAAACTTTTTTTGAGGACGTTTATATGTATATAACAGGAGGAAGGAAGGAATAATAGCCAAGTATACTAGCAAGGGATGTAAGTGTGCTTAGAGTTTTATATAAGCGTATAACAGAATGATGGAATTAGAGTATTTGTTAAGTATTGTTGTATCAAGTTTGGTTATCATAAAAGTTTAGGTTTTGAACATGTAAAAAAAATGAGCACGACTGGATCGCACAAACTTGCTCTTGTAGCTAACAACATGTGCATATGTATTGGTTCCATATCATTAAAAAAAAAATTAAAAACGAAAGAGCTCTTGCATAAAAATGTCTATAAATTTGTTTTAGCTTAAACAGATAGAGCTAAAAAAAGTAAGTCATCTGATTTGCTTGATAAAAATAAATTTATGAAAAAAAAAATTCAAAAATCTTTAGAGCAGTTTTCTTAAAAAATTAAATTATTGAACATTATTAAAAATAAAATGTTGGTATGTCAACTTTTAGAATTAAATAAAATACAATTTTACACAAAATTAACAAAAAATGTATTGACCCGTTTTCAAGATATTGAATATCAAAAAAAATTCAATGTTTTTTTTAAAATCTAAAAATAATTTTTTCGAAAAATTGTACATACAAAATTGTTAATATAGTTGTATACAAATTTTGGTTTAAAATCGGTTAAGCCGTTCACGAGAAATTTGAATATATGAAAATCGGTTCTATGACCGTTATAAAAAAAAAATATCTACCAAATTATAATTTGTAATAATTTTAGTAGCTCGTAATTTTTTTTTCAAAATCGTTGTACCCGTTTTTGAAATAAATCAATTTTTGTATATTGGTTGTATGGCAAGTACCTACCGTTATTTTTTTGAGCTACAAAAAAATTCAATTTCGCCCCTAGTGAATCCCATAAGAACCTTAAGTCCAAAGTTTGAAGAAAATATTGTTTCAGCCGTTTAGGCTGCAGGTACAGACAGACAGACAGACGGACAGACGGTACTTTGGTAGAACTATTTTCTCGTTTTTTTGATTTTCTCCGAGATATTCTGTTAATTAGTTTTCAATAATTCTAAATAGTATTGCATACGAACATTTTTTTAAAAACTGTACTTTGAAATTTAGAAAAAAATTGTTGTATAACAACTCGGTATTGTTATTTATTTATTATTTTAAGAACTTCAGAAACCTGCCTTTGAGTATAATTGTATTTTACGTACAATCAACAATCAGTTGTATACTTTCAATTATATAATTATTTCGTATGAAAATTTGACTTCAAATCTTCTTTAACTATACTTTTGTAAATAATCAAATCTTCTTTGCATTTCTATTTTAAAGACTACTAGTTTTCAAATAATTTTTTCATTTTTCTTACTATAAAAGGAGAATCAAATTCAGTATCCATATCAAATCACTTTCGACTTGACCAGGAAACTGGCAGGTAATATTTCAGAGGTATCTTCATACCGCTTTTTATTACTTGCCTTTATTTCTGGGATTTTTGCGATTATAAGTCTTCTCCTTCATGAGTTACTGCCGCATAATAGAAAAGGAAAAAGACATATAATCAATAAAAAATTTAGAGATTTCACTCATAGAGTAAGAATGTGGGCATTGAAAATGACTTGCATTTGCTAAATAAAACAAAAACATGACTAATTGTTTGCACTTAAACAAAATTAAATTACTTAAAATTAAGTTGAAGCAAGATCTGTTATATAAGAAAACGATAATGTTAATTGAATAGAAGAACTCCTTATTTCAACATATATACACAATAAAAGTAAATAATTTCATATCTTTTTGAATTTTGAAATTCTTGTAAGGATGTAATGTTGACAACGTATCGTGATGCAATAAGGTACATTATAATTATTTTAATTTGGTAAGCTTTTCATTTGTGAAAGCTACAAAAATCGTTGTAGGTAACTGATGGCTAAAAACAAGACTGTAACTTCAAACAAGAGTGCTCAACTTTGTGTCATACCATACATTTCTTGCAAAAACTAAAACGTTATATTATAAAGCTCTTCACAATATTCGTATCTTTCTACTTTGACAGTGATGTACATATACAAGCTTCATCCGCAGCTACCTACACCAATAGGCTCAACCATTTCCCAATGTGATTGGTTGATCGTAGATCCAAGCGAATTAGGTACATCTTCCTATCATTACTAATTTTTTGACAAATATGATCTTGCCTGAATCTCTTATTCTACTTTTACTGACTACTGCCTAATGACTTTTTCCGATTTAATTGACTGCCTAACCTACCTGTAGCAAAAAGTTGAAGTTTTCTCAATTTTAGGCTGCACCGAATTTTGTTTGATAGTTAACATCTGCAAAGTAACACTAGCACTTTTTTTTGTTTGTTATCGTCATTTATTCATTTTTTGTGTGTCGGATAAAAGCACATTTTTTTATTTCATCCTCATAAATAGCTATGAACGGGCTCGACTCTATACTGTGTTCATCCTTTCGACTTCGTCAATTGAACTAGCTATTTTCAACTAGAAGTGAACCTACTGCTATTGGTGTTCAGCCATTTAATTCTTCCCATAAGAATAGTTTTTGTTGTTTGTTTCAGAACGTTTGGAGCTTTCAATAAGTGCACCAGCTATTTTTGATTTACATAAACGCTTAATTGCTGACAAGAGAAATAGAAGATTGAAATCCTTCATTAAAATATAAAGTAAGGAACGATTTTATCTGTCCAATGAGTGTGACAACAGCTTGTCTTTACTAACCATAATTCAAAAAGAATAAAATTTAAATTTTGTATTAGATTTCCAACTTTGTAATCTCTAGTTTATGTACTAATATGCCAACCACCGAACTTAAATTAATAATTACTGAATAATAAAGTAAATTAGGTAGGTGAAAAAAACAGTAACTCAAATTGTTTTTAATTTTTCGAAGTTTTCAAGAATTTATAGATATTTTTTTTTGAGTAGATCTCAAGGGCAGTATTTTTAAACCTTAATCTAGAGGATCCGTTTAGAATTCTGTGAGTCACGAATTTATTTTATATTAATACGTTTTACTCTTGTTAAATTAATCAACAATTTTTTTTAACATTATCTTATACCTTATCGGTGGAGGTTTAAGACAAGATGTCAATAAGCGCGTAGATTTTATTTTACAAATTTGTAAAATTTTGTATCAACTTTTCAATTTTATGGGCCAAATATCGACACGACTATTGAATGAATTTGTACAACATTTTCCGATTAAGTTTGCCTACAAATTTAAGTCATCCCTGCTTTAATTTTTCACCTTATTCATAAAGATCTGATCTTTTTTGTCTGGGTCAAACCATCTTCAGAATTGGTTACAAGCACAGCCACGTTTGTTGGCTCTCATCTTCTTGTGACTATCATCTTTATAGTACCTACTTCTATTTTTCCAGTAGTACGAGCTTTAGATTATTTCATTGAAATCCAAGAAAAAATAAAGTTAGGAACGATTGTACCTGTCCGATGCGGTGTCACAAAATGCTCATCTTTTTTAATCATAAATCAAAGAGTACTAAATTTTAAATTTTTTATTATATCTACAACTATTTAACCATCTACTCGTAGAGAATATGCTACCAAGATTCTTAAATTACAACTTTTGTAACACATCAATTTGCCGTATAAAGTTTGAATAATTAAGTCAATAAGGGAGAACATTAACTCAAATTGAAGATTTCATGCAATTATAGATCATTTTTTTTTTTTTTCTATTAATTTTTTATGTCTGGCTTAATGAAGTATGTTAAAATCTTAATATTGGAGACTAGTTCGTTGCAGGACCACAAAGGCACCCGTCGAACATATTATGTTAGTCAGGGCTGAGCGCAAATATGTATAAAATTTAGTTGATAAACTAAAAAAACCTTTCGGTTTTCACGGGTTCAATTTCAATCAATTTAAAAAAAAAATAATTAATATTTTTGCAAAAAAGTTAAGTTAGTTTTGTAGAAAAGCTATTTTTTTTTGGATTTATTTTTATTAAACAGTTAATTTTTTTTTTTTTTGTAAAAGAGTTTTTTTTTCCTACCCACATTACTCTTTAAACAACTAAACACGCACTGTGACTGTACACAACATACCAACCGAAATTTCGATACTCTGCTGTAGTTCTGCTCTGCAGTCGGAATCTGCCAATAAAAGACCTACAAACATATAGCTCTTTATTTCTGTCATCGTTTATTTTTCAATCTTTCGTTCTCTTCTTTCTTCTTTGGTAGCACAAGCAAATTGCACAAGCACCCAACCACCAATTCGATACGCTACGCTGTTCATCGCTTAGGGGCCAGTTATAGCTATCATTGAAATTCATCATTGAAAAAGTTAGCTGTTGATTTTGAGACCCTTCGAAAGTTTAATCATTGAATAGTTTAATGCATAAATATAGCTTACGACTTCAAAATTATTTCTCTTCCAAAAAAAAATCATTATGACCCATATCTTCACCATAAAGTAACTTTTAATTTTTCAATGATCATTGGTAAGGTAGTTCATCATTGAAAAATTAAAAGTTACGTTATGGGGAAGATATGAGTCAAAATGAATTTTTGTTTGGAGGAGAAATAATTTTGAAGACGTAAACTATCTTTCTGCATTAAAATATTTAATGATTAACTTTTCGAAGGGTCTCAAAATCAACAGCTAACTTTTTCAATGATGGTTTCCAATGATAGCTATAACTGGCACCTTACAAAGATATATGTTAATTTTAATTTTGTTAGTAGCTTCTGTGGTAACACCAACCAAATTTTTCGCAAAATGCCCCTACTACGCTAAAATTCATTTTCATTTGTAGGTATTCATTTGTACTTTATTCATTTTGGTAACACCAACCATAATTTGTGAAAAACGAGCCTATAAACATTTTCAATGTTAATACTAAGAAGAAGTTTTAAAGTTGTAAATAATTTTGTATTACCTATTTCGTTTTGTTTCTAATAAAATATGTTTGTTTTAAATTCTCCGTCGTCTAGAGTTTTCATTTTTGGAAGTTACCCCACAATTTTTGCTCTACCGACTAACACCAAGCTACAGTTGTTTGAAAACCAAATTTTACAAAACTACTTAAGGATTAACGAGGAACCATTAAGAATAATATTATTTTTTTCGAAAACGACGTCAACCATTTTGACAAATAATAATATTTCTGTTCTTAAATAACGAGTGTACCTTATCTAATTTCCAAGAAAAAACAATAAGTTTACTTTTCATTGTTTTAACAGTACGTTCTTTCCACATTACAATTTTTCATATTTTCGACTTCCTTCTTATTGGTTGAAACGATTAAAATTATTTTTTATATGCATTGGCTTGTAAGAAGTATAAATTCTATTGAATATTAAATTTTTCAAAAAAAAAATTTTTAACTGAAACAAAAATGTGTTTATTTTGTCTGATGACCGTTTGAAGGATTTATTTTTTTTTTTGAACCAACAATTTGATTCTCGATAAAACTTAATGTTTTCATCCGAGAACTAGGCAGATTTTTCTACTTAGCATTTGGAACATTTTGGTAGTGGCCAGTAGCGGATCTAGGGTTTGGCTGTAGGGGGGGCTTGGAGTTTGGAGATCCAGTTTGTACTCGTACAAAATGAAGTCATATAACAGAAAACGAATTTTGACGTTATCACTTTCCTTCTTTAATAATAGCCGTGTTTTTGTGCCTTTATATCCACTCCTATCGCGCCTTAAAATGTTTTCAATATAAAGTACAATAACAAGAATTTGGAATTGATATGTGTTAAACATGGGAATTATTTTTAAGCAGAGCTAGAAGCCAATATAAAAGCTAAGCAAAACATGGCAGTATAACTAATTTAATTATATTGCTTAATAATAATTGATTAGGTAGTAGGTACCTTCCTCCATTATGAAAGTGTTTGTTTAAATAAGCTGAAGGTATGATTTGAACTTCACATTTTTGATAAAATTTAAAAACTGTTTGTAATTGGCTAGTTCAGACAAATTATATTTAAGTGGTCTTACTAGCAAAAGCTCATAATGTGCTTTGACAGTGTCAGCCAACTGAGATCTCATTTTCCTGAACTAGCCAAACAACGAGGTACTCTACCTACTTTCTGGAAAGCACAGAAAATAATATTTTGCGGATAGAAAAATTAAATATTAAAACTTCAAGTCTTTAGTCGGGCATAAGAAACAGCTGCTCTAAAAAATAACCTTCACGGCCCAATTCTGCAAGTGTGATTGAATTTTCGTGTACGCTGCATACCTATACTTTTTATTTCTGCTCAATAAATGTGTCGATAAATTTGTAAGTCACTCTAGAGTCTATAGGGAAGGTAAATATTCATGTCCACCTGCAAGATTTTTCTGAGTTTCTCACGCATTTTAAATTTGGCTCCTTGACTACAGAATTTGTATTTAATGTCCAAAATTATTTTGTATGTAAAATTGCCTTAGACCTTTGAAATTTTTGAAAACTTAAGCCCCAAAATTCTCTAACCCCAGCCAAGGCCGTAAGAAACAATTCCTGTCGTATTAAATATACATACTAAGCTTTACACCCCGTTGTTCTCCAATTGTTTTAGCCTCAATTGCGTTTCTTTCGTCAAATTAGTTTTTAGTGTAAAAAGTTGTTGAATTTGACATGTTAATGTTAAGCCCCAATTTTTTTTTTGTAATTATATTTTCTAGCTTTAGTCCCAACTTCGGACTGACAGTCCCTAGACTTAAGCCCTCTGGAATAAGGTTATTTCTTAGGGAGTTATTTGTTAAACCCTGACAACGTTTTTTGTCTAATATTCTCAGACCATATTAACCCCAGGCTGTTTTTTCTTTCCAGTTTTCTGGGTTTTGTTTTTAGGGAAAATTATCGTTGCATCAAGCATGTCCATTGTTCATAGCCCCCCACTTGTTTTTTGTCGAATTCGATTCAGGCTTTAGCTTAGGGCTTAGGGCTTAGGAACAAATTACAACATGTAAACTGTTCAGCCCCAACCACGTTATTTTGTACAGCAAATTTCACCTTAACAATATTTTAGACGAAAATAAAACTCTACACGTTGTAAAGTTTTGCTTTCTATATTTCAAAATATTTTAGTACTTGGCTGTGGGGGGGGGGGGCTTAAGCCCCTATAGCCACCCCCCTGAATCCGCCACTGGTAGTGGCCTCCTTGAGATTGATCACAAGCTGATGATACATAAAGTCACCATCTCTCAGACGTAAGCTTTTATAAAAAAAGAAAATAATTCAAAGCAAAAGACCCGATTAATCTTATTTTTGAAAGGCTTATTCCCTTGTGAGTTAAAAATTTTGTTTTTTTTTTCAGTGGTTTCGATAGACCATTTATTCAAAGTTCAAACTATGCTAATCGTACTCAATGTGTTCCATTCAATAAACCGAACCTAACCCTATATAAGCCATAACCCATAAGCATTCAAAATATTATTCCCACATAAATCATTGACTTGCTCCTTTAGTATGTATCTCAATATAGACCTTCGAAAATGTTAGCCTTTCAAATTACTTAATCCTAAACCTTAGCCAAAGCTTATCCTCGACGTAAGTTTATACGACACCATATCCATTTTATAGAAGGTCCAGCAACCGGTGGAAATATGCTAAATGCAACACCATTATCCTGACCATCAGGCAAATTGAACCTATATATAAGCAACAATTTAGCCACATTTTCAAAATCCAAATTAAAATACCAAAGCTCCTATCTGAATAGCCCATGTACCTCGCCCTATCCCTACAGCCTACACAACCCCCTGCTTTAACTATATGACATCAGGATAAAACGGGTTACATTATCATAATCAAACTGTGGAAATATTTTCCCAAGGATTTTCTTTCCCAAAAGGACGCAGACACACCAGGATAGTGTTTATGAAAACTGACACATTTTGGGAGTAATACGATGGGCTTATGGGTGCAAAAACTGTAATCGCCCTTCAGAGCAATAAAGACATTTTATTTAAGCGGCTCACTATCCCTCCAGTCAAAATATACATAATTCAAAATGATGAGAGACAACATTGTTTTATATAGATAAACATATTTTCCTTTCGCCATTGACAGGTTTGCATCACTGTGAAGAGTCCTTCTTATACCGTGGGGGTATATTTTGGGTGGACCCATGCAGGCCTATCGGTGGGCCGGAGTTAGGTCACTTCATTATGGATAATTCCTAAACCATCACAAAATTCTCCCCACTATAGGCCTGCTGCTGTTTTAGTGCGGTTGGAGGACTGACAAGCGATGTGCTTTTATTTAAGCTTGATTTTTGTCCTTTTTGTTGCAAGGACTTGTCTTCCATATGCCGGTTGTTTCATTCTACTTTTTTCCTTCGAGGCTGTGGTTGAGATCGAGGAGGCTCAACTGATAGTTCTAGTCGCCAGCATCCACAAAAAAGAAGCGCCATACCCAAGCCATATTGGTTCTAGTTGTAGGTACTACGTTGGGATGTTGGATTTTGGCAAGGACCCAAAATATTCCCTTAATTCGAAACAGCTTGCGTTACTACAATATGTATATTCGTAAAGTCGAACAACAATGTCTGTGACGATGGATGAACCTTTCCCTCAAAAATAATATCTTTACAAAATATTCACCGCACCCTTTTGCATCTTCAGCATCGCAGCTAATACCTTCTACCAAAAACTATGTTCCGTTGCTGCTGCCATAAGGATATTTATGATATACAATTCTGATTATGGCGGCTCGTCTTTATTTTAGCAAAACAAAACAGAAAAAAAGGATGCCAAAGTGCGATATGATGGAGAGGAAAAAATGTTTTAGGACTTGGGATAAGAAAAAGTGTGTGGATACCCTAATACAATAATTTTTTGTTTGTCTCACTTTTTGTTTTGGATATAAGCCTATGTTTGTGTGAGTTTAGCTGCATATATATTTATTAATACATACATATAAATATAATATCTGTGAAAAGTTGTTATAAAGGATTTTCGCTGTTTGTTCACTTTTTGCGGTTGTTATAGGCTTCGAAAAGTTTTTAGTTTCTCTTGTTTTTTTTTTGTTGGTCCTTTTTTTGTTGTGAGGGTTTTGTTGTGGAATTTTTATTTTTTTTTTTCTTATTTGTGGTCTTACTATGTGGGGATAAAATCCTTTTATTTGTTTTTGAGATGTGGCAAAACAGGGTTTAACCTGATATTTATGGTTGGGAACAATTTTTATAAATGATATAAGGCTCTTGGACAAATTGAGAGTTAGAAGAATATTGTTGGGAATTTGTATGTGTGTGAATGCAGGAGCCAGGAGATGATTTATGGCACTTGGAGGAAAGGATGTTTTGGTTTATTTTGTTTTATAAATGAATTATTAAAGAGATTCGTTTAAATTAGAAAAGAAAAGTTTATATATCTACGCAGATGTGTTTGTTCTAAGCGGAAATAAAAAAGTTTTGACGTTTCTGATTTTGTCAAAAAAAAAACATTTGTATTACCATAGGTAATTCCGCAGGACTTGTAGTGGACAAATTTAAATTGCGAATTAATATAGGATTCACCTCACACCTTAAATAAAATAAAAAGATAAATTGTAAAATAACTTATTGCGAAATTATTAAATTGCAAAACAAGAAATTGCGAAATGAAGAACAGCCAAACAAAATCCGTCAGATAACCCTACCCTTTAAATATTTCGGAAAAAAGGCTTATCCTTATAGATTAAATGATATTTTTACTCGACGTCACAGTTTCACCACGCCATCAGCGTGGATTTGCAAAAATATTCCAAATCCAAACAATTTAGGTATGCATACATCAAGAAAAATGATTCCGCAAATAATTGTAAACCGAGATTATTTTTTAAGATTTCTTATTACTGCTTTCTAATAGTACCTACAAGTATATTCTTGATAATATTTATGATAAAATAATTAACCTCATAAAATTATTATTATACAATTTTTCTTTCTTTTACGAACATTTTTTTTTTTGCTTAGTATTATTAAATGAATCATTGGGAATTACGCTACTCTGTATTATTGTATGATTGTGTATACTTTAAAGTTGTAAACATTGAAAAAACAAAATTATCTTTACAGAACTATTCGAAGTTGATATTAATTTATTCATATCTAAAAAAAAAAAAAACAACCACATGGGTATGGTCAGGCCATCAGTCAAGTTATAAACAATGTGTTATTTTTATTTTAAAAAAATAAATAGGAATTTCCTAGGAAGTTTGACGTTAATAAAATAGAAAATCAGTTATCTATGCGTTATAAAAGATGTAAGCCCAGGGTCGGAACAAAAAAGTGATTCACAATTTTTATTTGCTTTGATGAATGCAATGTTAATTTAATACGAGGTTCAACATTGGTAAACGACTAAAATTTATTTGATACAAATGTAAATAGATATTCAAAGGTGTTCGCTCCGTCATATTTACATTGAAGGCTTTGAATGAACAACAACCACTTGTGTGTGTCTATTGTAATACTTGGTGGTAGCCAAGTATTACTATAGGCTGGAATAATTGCAATTTCATGGCTGCCACACCAATCATCAGATTCCTTTAGTGGTGCTTAGTCTAAAGTTCCAATTTTAATTTTTAAATTATTTTTACCGTCAGCTGGATTTGAACCTAGACCTAGACCTCAGAGGCCCGTGCACCACCGAACGTGCCCATCAAAATTAAGGTTTTTTCATTTACAATTGCATTTGGACAACTAGCATTTTTACAAGCCACACACAAGTAAGATGTTATTTTATAAATAGATATTGTTGGCAGGCGCGAACGCAGGGGGGTTTAAGGGGTTCAAACCCCCAAACCCCCTGAAATGTATCAAATTAACTTCTTCGCGTAAGAATTACAGTCTTTATTTGAGAGTTTCCAGTTTTCCCACGAGATAAAAGTTGAATAAAGAGATGACTATGTAACTTTAGTAGATATCCATGTAGTGTACCTACCTACTACAAATCTCTTTTTCCCTGAAAATATTTCACCCATTAAACCACGTTGGCGCAGCCTGTCCACATTGGTTTTTTAATGCTGGTTTAGGCTGGCGCGAACGCAGGAGGTGGTTTTATGGGTTGATACAGATTTTTAATAAACTTCATGTCTGAAATGAATAAAGTTATTTTAAATAAATTGCATTGAAATTGACTCAAACGGAAACAGGAAATTTATTTATCAAAAAATGTCACCCTTATTCTCGGCAGGAGACAATTTAAATGAAAGCAGAAACCTTCTAAAAATTTTTTATTTTAATTTAGACTTTCTTAATAATAAAACTGATTGAGATTTTTATGGAAATGATTATGAAATAATTATTTTTTTGTCGATTAAAAAAAAAAATACAAAATCTTGTGCTGTCTCAGGATGGAAAAAAAAATAAATAAATCGGGTGGCACAACGGCTCATGAAGAACCAGGGCCTAGTGACTTACAACTCGCAACCATTCCTGTGTGCGCCTTTCGACAGGAATGGAAGGGACCTACAATTTGATGCCGAATCCGAACGGCTAGACGAGAAGCACTTATTCGTGACGTGATACTCTTAGAGGATTTGTCAATTCTTCGCAAGAGGCAGTAGCCCTGAAAAAAAACTTTTTAGTTTTTAGGTGGACGAGGCTGGGAAGCGATCCCAGACCTCCAGCGTGACACTCGAACGCACTAACCATTACGCTACGGGCTACTACTCTCAGGATGGAAAGTAATGTTTTAATTCAGAGAAAATGTTTTTTTTTTAAATAACTTTTTTAATTTTAAAAATAGTTTTCATTTTAATCGGAGTTGAGCATTACTGTCCATCAAACCTTCAAGTCAAGATTTCGACTTTTCACGATAAAATATGTATAATATTTAAAAACATCTTAAATTTTTCAAAACCCCCCCCCCCCCGAAATTTTTTCCTGCGTTCGCTCCTGATTGTTGGTATCTTTTAATTAATTAATAGTAGATACTGATAAACACTAAGAATAGTAATTTATGTATAGTTTAAGTTCAAGCTTAAGCTCAACAATTTCTTCATCAAATCTAATTTGACATTCCGGTAAAAATTTAGATTATAAGGATTTTGGAGAGGGGAAGGTTTCATTGAAATGAACAAAAGTTTTGTACAAAAGTGTAATTTATAATTTTTGAAGCATTGAGCGGATTGGATAATGGATTAGATAAGGTATTTTTAAGGCAAAATAGCACAAACGTTCAAATATATCATGAAATGTGTGTTATTAGTCTAAGGAACCATTTATATATTTATGATACTAGCCGACAAGTGCTCGAGTTGCTTCGCAAACTTTAAAAAATAATATTTTGTTTGCTATAAGTACACTATATTAAAGGAGTTTGTTTATATTTGCATACCATCCTACCTATATACAGTCAACGCCGCTTAACTGCACTCCGCTTAACTAAAAACATCGGTTATCTGAAACAAGAAATTTATTCCGGAGCCTTTTTGAGAAGTTTGCACACAAACTGCTTCTCATAACTGAACTCCGCTTAATTGCAAACTGCGGATAATTCAAACAATTTTGTTTGCCTCAAATGGACATTTTTCTCTTATTCAACTCCGCATAAGTGAAATGATCGTTGAACGCTATCATCAAATTTTAAATCGAACACCTTCTGGATTCGGAATGTCAATTATGAATCGTCAAAATCCTATTTCTTGCCATTCCTCGTAGTGTTAGTCGTTTCTTTTAAATTTGTTTATTTTTTAGCTTACCCTCAAACACAGATAACGTATGATTGGCGCATTATTTGTGATTAAAATGTAAATGCCCTTGTTGTTTGAATTTGAAGGGTTCATATGGAAATAGATATAACTAATTTGACACAATACCAAAAATCATGCCTATATTTTTTTTTTATTTTCAGGCTAGTGAAAAATTAAATATAGTAATAAATTACTTTTTTGGCACTGTATGAGTTCTTTTATAGATAAATAATAGAACAAATAATATGAACAAAAACAAATTGCTTGAACGATCTTCATTGCATGCATTTTAAGAACCATTTACAGCTAAAGACATATTTGAGACAAAATTCTAAACGCATTTCATCATCAAATTTTATTATAACCAGTTCGAACCATTAGCTTTCATAATTATTAGATAAAATTACATTAACTCTTTAAATTGAAAATTATTTGTAAATGTAAATGTATAATTTGTTAATCACATCAATTTTTGATTTATGTATATGTAAAAAATTTTTCAATTTGCTTAAAAACCTGAAGATGAGAAGATATTCTCGAAAACGTTAGTTTCAAATAAAGCTATATTTGTATGAGAATAAGAAGTTATTCAGTTTCTATTATTTATCTATAGGCTAGTGAAATTTAATTTGTTTTGACAAAACTCCGCTTATTTGAAACAAGTTTCAGTTATCCGAAGTTCGGTTAACTGAAAACTCCGCTTAACTGAAACAAATGTTTTGCAATTATTATTAAAGCTTCCGGATACACAATATTTTCGAAAGGGTAGTTATGTGCATTCAAGAGGACACAAGCGTCCACAGGTTTTTCTCAAAACCCACCTCTGTCTACCAACTCCTACTCTCACCTCCACGTGGTGAACATCGGGTGTCTAGTACCTCAGCTGGAGACGGGGTTTAAATCCCCATGGAAAGCTGTTGGGGTCAGCCAACGAGAGAGGGGGGGGGAGGAGTGTTCCCACTAAGGCACTTCTCCTTTCATCGAGGCGGCAGTGGACGAATTCTCTAGATGGAATCAACGGTGGCGTCTACAGTTCCAGTTAGGTTGAACTACTTAGTGAACACCTTATATGGGCTACTACGACATATTTGTAGCTCAGGCCTATAAAGAGCGGTTTATCCGGCTCCCTACCCTTGGGGTTATACGAAGGGTCTGGTCCTCCGGGTCGGGGGTTGTGCGTCGGGGTAACTTCCCTACCACGTAAAAAAAAGTTGTTCCGAAACAACAACAAGCCTCGGATATGGATGATTTAAAAGTTGACGACCCCAGCAAACGAAACAAGGACAATGAATTTCGGATCTGCACGTGGAACGTCCTGTCCTTATACAGAACACGTGCAGCCGAACAGTTAGTGGAGAACCTGGACAGGCTAAAGGCTGACGTAACAGCCATCCAGGAAGTGCGATGGGATGGAGAGGGCATACGGAGACTGAAAACGTGTGACACCTACTACGGCGGGTGCTTGAAGGAACAGGGTCAGCGGCTCTTTGGTTGTGGTTTTGTGATAAGGGGAAGACTTAGGCAAGAAGTCTTAGGCTTCCAAAGTGTAAGCGAGCGCCTGGTCACAATCCGCATCAAAGGCAAATTTAAGAACATTTCGCTGATTTGTGTTCACGCCCCCCCATGAAAGGAGAGAAGACTCAACCAAAGAAGCATTCTACGATCTCTTGGAGACAACGTATGATATGTGCCCGAAGTACGACGTGAAGATCATTCTTGGTGACTTCAACGCAAGATTCGGAAAGGAGGGCATCTTTGGTTCGAAAGTCGGAGGACACAGCCTACACGACGAAACTTCCGGCAACGGACACAGGCTGGCAGACTTTGCGGCGGGGCGAAATGTCATCATCTCAAGCACCTACTTCCCACACCTCAATATACACAAGGGGACTTGGCGGTCGCGTGATCAAGTAACCGTCAACCAAATCGACCACGTTACGATAGACGCGAGACATGCTTCCAGTATCTTGGAAGTCCGAACGTTCCGAGGGGCCAACATTGACTCGGATCACTGCCTGGTGGTAGCTAGACTACGTATGTGGATATCCATGACGCGACAACGCAGAGCAGTTGCTGTGAAAAGATTCGATGTCAAGAAGCTTAAATCGCAAGAGACCGCCAGAACTTTTGCAGACCACGTAACTCTTATTCTCTCAGGAGGTCCGCCACCAGCATCAAGTGCAGAGGACCAGTGGGAACACTGTCAACAAGCCATCAGAAGTGCCGCCTCTGATGCGCTGGGTTTAACTAGGCGACCACAACCCCTGGTTCGATGAAGAGTGCCGGCTGGCGCATGCAGCTAAGGACGAGGCCTACCAGGCAATGCTGCAGACTCGAACAAGAGCTGCTGAGAGAGTGGCCCGCGAACTCTACGGGCTGAAACGAAAAGAGGAACGCCGACTTCTCAGGAGGAAATAGAGAGAGCACGAGAAGCGGGCGGTAGAGTCTATTGAGGGTTGTAGCGGCAGAGGAGATGTTCGAAAATTTTATCAGAGGGTGAAGCGATCCACCTAAGGATTCAAGGCTAGAACGGAAGCCTGCCAAGATGAGAGTGGGAATATGGTAGTAGACACACAGTCAGTGCTGAGGATCTGGAAAGAACACTTCTCTAGACTGCTTTATGGCGAAGACAGCCAAGATGCCGCTAATAGGCAGAACGCTCCATTCAACTTGGACGATGATGGCCAAGAGTTCCGCCCACCCGACCTAACCGAAGTGCGACTGGCGATATCCAAACTCAAGTCGTACAAGGCTGCTGGTGCGGATGGCTTACAAGCCGAACTATTTAAATCAGCGGGAGATGAATTGGCTAGGAGCATACACCAGCTCATCTGCAAAATTTGGTCGGAGGAAAGTATGCCCGATGAATGGAACCTCGGCATAGTATGCTCCATCCATAAAAAGGGAGATGTTCTGAAATGTACCAACTACAGTGGAATTAGTCTCCTAAACGTCGCTTATAAAATCTTGTCGGCCATCCTGTGTGACCGCTTAAAACCTTTTGTCAACTATCTGATCGGCCCCTATCAGTGCGGTTTTAGGCCAGGCAAGTCAACCGTCGATCAAATGTTCACACTCTGACAGATTTTAGAAAAATCCCGGGAATTCCAGATCGATACACACCACCTTTTTATCGATTTTAAAGTCACGTATAATAGCGTGAAAAGGGACGAATTATACAGAGCCATGTCGAGTCTCGGCATCCCTGCCAATCTCGTCCGCTTGTGCAGGATGACGATGGAGAAATCTCGCTGCTCCGTCAAAATTGGTAAGAACACCACCGATTCCTTTGATGTTGAGAAAGGATTGAGGCAAGGCGACGCGTTATCATGCAACCTATTCAACATCGTTCTTGAAGCCATTGTACGCAACGCACATGTCAACACCAGCGGAACAATCTATCAAAAGTCCGTTCAATTGCTTGCATATGCGGATGACATAGACATTGTCGGCAGAACGAAGCGAGCTGTGGCAGGGGCATTTGCGAGCATTGAATCGGAGGCGGCTAGAATGGGATTGGCGGTTAATGAGGACAAGACGAAGTATATGCTGTCATCGAGAGAGGAATCTCAACATCGTCGACTCGGGCAAAATATCACGATGGACAGATATAACTTCGAAGTTGTCAAGTACTTTGTCTACCTGGGCTCCACTATTACATCGCAGAATGACAACAGTGCAGAGATCAAGCGAAGAATTACTCTTGCCAACCGCTGTTTCTACGGTCTAAGAAGGCATTTAAGTAGTAAGGCCCTCTCTCAGAGAACCAAGGAGACTTTATACAAGACCCTAATCATCCCGGTCCTGCTTTATGGGTCAGAAGCATGGACACTGAAAGATTCGGATAAAAATCTGCTAGGGTGCTTTGAGAGGAAGATTCTTCGTGTGATTTTCGGTCCGGTATGTATTGAAGGAGTATGGAGGAGAAGATTCAACGACGAGCTATACGGGCTATACAGCGACGTTGACCTGGTCAAAAAGCTGAAAATACAGCGGCTGAGATGGCTGGGGCACGTGGAGCGTATGGACAGCAACGCACCTGCCCGACGAGTCTTCGAATCCAACCCCGATGGGGTACGCAGCAGAGGAAGAACCCGTAACAGGTGGCGCAATCAAGTGAATGACGACATCAAAGCACTCGGTGTGCGCAACTGGAAGCGGCTAGCTAGGGACAGAGGTGGCTGGAGGGGCTTGTTAATTGAGGCCGAAGACCATCCTGGGCTGTGAGCGCCATCAAAAGTAAAATAAGTAAGTTGAAAAAAAAACTGAAGATACAAAATCTTATTATTCATAATAATATCCAAGAATAACATATTGTCAAATGCTCTAAGGAAATAGTAGTGAATAAGGATAAATGGAAAAATAAATTGTTCGATAAGAAGGTGAAGTTAGATAAAAATGTAGGTGTGTTATATCCATAGGTGCCCACAGGGGGGGGGGGGCAAGGGGGCACTTGCCCCCTCTTGGCTCTGGCCGAACAATCATTCTAGTTCTATTTTTATTACTAACTAGGAAATTTTCACAAAAACGACTGTTTAAATGTACTTTTTCTGTCAGAGTCCATGGTTTGCCCACCCTCCCCCCTGACTCTTAGCCAAGCCGTGTATAGCTGCTTTCATTTTACTCTTTGTTTTATTCGGAAATGTGATTATTTTCTTGGCAGCTTTGTTTCCGGTCCATGGTTTGACTAGGGATTTTATCATTATCAGGGGTGAAACCAATTGTGTTGATTGTCGATTTGAAGATAACTGTCTTTATCACATCTTTAAGCAAAGATAGAGCGAGCAATCATCAAAACGACACCTTATCACCTTAACCGATTCCACCACAGATTTTTAGAACAAACATGCCATCTTGGATTCAATAATACAAATTCGATTTAAAATCAAAAATAAACCCAGAAAAAGTAGGTATATTAAATGTTGGTCTCGCGTTGACCAAAATCTGTCAACAGTTAAAGATCAGGACAATGTTTTGAATAAATTGTTTCAACAAAACCGAGAGGATGCTGACAATTGCTTTAAATCTCTATGGAAGATAATGGAAAAATGCTTGAGTGAATCAGGCATAGTTTAAAGCTGTCCAAGAATATTTCAAAAACAAATCCATCGATCAAATGTTCCCGCTTCTTCCCCCAAAAGTTAGTTTAGAAAAGCTATTTATATTCCGTACATTGATATCCTGATAATGTGGCTCACAGAACGCTTATCAGAAAAAATTGAAGCTGCATTTTCACTATTTCAGCTATCACCAAAAAATATGCAAATTATCGATTCTCCAGAATTTTATATAATTATACAGAAAATAATGGAGAAATATGGCTGCTTTCTGGATAATTTCCTGGTGGAGTCCAAGATGTGTTACAGTTTTAACATACTGCAGACTAATGGAAATGATTGTTCAAACATTTCTGAATTATTGAACAGTGTAGAGGAGTTTTATCTATAGATTTTTTCAGCTCTTTGTATAGGGCTCGCAATTCCAGCAACTACTTGCAGCGCTGAGCGATCGTGCAGCACCTTACGAAAAGTAAAACTTGGCTTCGATCCACAATGACCGACAAACGACTTGATTCGTTGTGCATGATGTACATTCATCGAAATATTGTCAAAGAACAAACAAACTTTTACAACGAAATAATTGACCATTTTAAAATAAAATCACTTACAACTGACCTATGCCTAGACAAAATAAATAAATTTTTAATACAAAAAAAACGTCGAATTCAAATATTGCATATTCATTTTTTATTTGCCCAACCCCCCCCTCCCTGGAAAAAATCCTGCGGGTGCCTATCATGGTTATATGAAATAAAACATCGGAAGCAGAAAGCTTAAACACACATTTATGTGGCCGAACTAGTATTATGTATTATGCTCTCGAATTTGAATCCGACGAAGCAAATTTGATGGATTGTCTCAGGTTTTCGAGATTGTCTATAGTCTCTAAAATTGTCAAGAACTATATTTTGATAAATCGCGAAAAAAATGCTTAATTTAACGAAACCGATACAAATTCTAAAAAACTTTCTATCTATCTAAAATCAAAAACTGTCCATTCTACTTAACTTGTCATTGCACTCGGAAAAATTTTGAATTTTTTGATTTTCATGAGTAGAAAGTGCATGAAGGGTATTTTTGTTCAAATACAAATCCAACTTATTGTCCTTTAGCGGAACTCGAATATTTGTGTATCCTCCCAAAAGGAGGGTACTTTTGTGTGAAGTACTTGTATTGATAATGCACCGAAATAAATTGTTCATTCAGAATTTGATTAAACCACAAGCACGATTCAAATTTAATGTCAAAACATCAAAAATGCAAACATCACCAATTCATATACTACTATACTAGTACCTACTTGTATACTGAAATCGACAACGAACGGATACCAAATTTTCGCCATTGCAATTATTCGATTGTGCCTATACGTATTTACTCGCTAGCTATTGTAGCTATTGAGTCTTTCATACAAACATATATCCTCTAACTCTTTGGTTTAGACATTCAATTTTCATTTCGAGTTGATATCGGCGATTTATTGCAAATCATTGGGGGAAATGCTAGTGTGTCCGCCTTGCCTTGCCCGTCCCAAATCGGTTCGGTTGTTTTGATGGAAAATATTTGTCGTTTTGTTGTCACGTAGGGAATTTTAGAAAATTTTTAGTTTCTCTTCCGCACAACTTCAACCGTTTTGTGTTTGGTATTTTTGCGCTGACAAATTTGTTTTTTAAATAAATTTCATTCTAATTCTAAGCACATTTTGCCAGCAGCTATAATTTATACACAATCTTATGTAGAATGGAGTAGAGAGCTTTCATCAGCACACAAATATTTTGATTTATACAATTTCAAATGTTAACAATGACTAACCTAATTTTGTAATGTAATCAAATATACTTAGGTAGGCACTTTAAAGGTACACTGATAGGAAAAATGACTAAAATAAAATCGTGAAATATTTTTTAACAAAAATTATTGAACAACAAAAAGATAAGTTGCAACAAAAACAAACTACTGATTGTGAATTAAAATTTTTCAATATGATGGTTTATCATCAGATATAGCTTCAAATTTGACGAGAAAATGAGAAAAAAGCGAAATAAGTCATAAAAAGTCCAACAAAAAATTATAAATAAAAACGACATAACCTGGAAAATATTGTCCCCCAAGAATAAAATGTGACTTTGGATAAGAGATTATTGCACACTACCTGTAATTTTAGCCTTGACAATTTTTCCGGGTGAGGCTGACCACGAGACGAGACTCTGTGAGACTTTTGTTAGTCAGGTCTCGATCTCGTTAAAATCTAAAATTTTCAGTCCCGTCTCGGTCTCGTAAAGCTGTGTCTCGTCTCGGTCTCTCCTTTTTTGCGAGAAAATTTGAAATTGCAGTCTCGTCCCGGTCTCGTCTCCGAAAAATACGATTTCCGGAATACATGTTGATTATTGAAACGAATTTTTTTCGATACGTCAAAATATAATTTGTCCCCCATATAGTTTAAATATGGTTCAAATCTACAGTCTCGTCTCGGTCTCGTCTCGGATGATTAAAAGGCAGTCTCGTCTCTTCTCGTGGCGAGACCTACTTCAGAGTCAAGGCGTTCCGAAGACTTGGACTTAATCTTGTATTTCAGGTATGAACATGAATATGTACACGCTCATGGATTTTGCTCCAACCACCGGTATAAAGCTAAAATTGAATTGAAATTCTGAAAATTTGATAATTATGACAATTTTTTTATAAGTGTAGGTTAGTTAAACTGGATGTGGCATGGATTCTAAATATAATGATGAACATAGCAAATTGATTTGTGTAATATACATGATTGGCAGTTATTTACGATTTATATAGATTTGATTTTGTGGCATGGAGTTTTTTGTCAGAGCTTAGAGTTTAGTAGATTATGTTGAATGCTCTATACTAATGCAAGACTGTTTTCAGTGTCAGTTAATAGCTACACTATTATGCAACTTGTTGGAAATTTATTCGAGAGTGATTTATTTGCAAACAATAAATTTTTGTTGGCACTTCTGGCAATTTTGTTTTTAAGGCTAATGGATCGACTGTAGGGAATACCTAAAATAATGGTTCTATCCACCACTAATAGTTATAAGGAAAATCTTTTATCAGTTTTTTGTCGTTAGTATAGTGTCGTGCATTAAGCGTAGTTTCTATACTTCACGTGCTAAACAAAAATATATTATATTTTATAAAAAATCCAAAATAGTTCAATGTCATATGCGTGTTCTCATATTTATGCTTGTATGCTACAAGATCTTGACACCTTATGTATTCGAAAAAAAAGTACGCCATATTAAATGTCAATAGCTAGTTTCTCAAAAGAGATCAAGTATAGTTTCAGAAATTCGTTAGTCATATAAAATTTTGAAAATATTAGCAACTCCGTACGACCTTTTCATGGATTTAATAAATTCTCTTGTTTTAAATAAATTTTCTAAAAAAAATTCTCATTACGTATTCATAAATTTTGTTTGCCTTGAATAGGAATATAGACCTACCATTGGTATTAGAATTCAGCCTTTGGCTGAACAAAAAAAATCAACAACAATGTCCATCTGCAATTCAAAATCAAATCATTCCTTATACTTCAAATAAACCCCCGTATATATGTACATGTACATGGAATATGAACCAAACAAGCCAAAGTCCCTCAACATCTGCTGAGGCTGACTCCCTCGAAGCCTCGTCGACAAACCGGAAGTATACCTACTTATTTATGTATACATTATAGCTTTGGATTCGAAGGCATTTTACAAACTGCAACATCATATTTCATTTCAAGAATAGCTATAAGGATGTTAAAGATGGCAAAGTTCCCGAGAACGTACATTTACATGAAGTTCTAGTGGGATAGCACTGGCTCTGGTGTGCTTAGTTCTGTCTGGTAATGTTCTCCTGCTTTCTGTCTCTCTCTCTGTATCTATCACACTCTGACTGAATTTAAATGAAAAACGAAAGCATCCAGGCGACATCGTATAATTCCTCCCACATCCTGTGAAGAAAATTTAAGCGGCATTCCCCGGTTTTCAACTGCGAAAATGTTCGTTTTTGTAATATATTGTTGTTGTTGTAACGGAGGTTCTATATACTTTCACACTCTAATATATATATAATTCTATGGCAAGGAGAAATAGAGGTCCATAAGCAAGCCTGCCTCAGGCGGCATATCTCCATATTTCCTTTTCGGCGCATCCGGTTATGCTTTTGAGGCAATTTCCATTTCAGTAGTTTATTTTCTTTGAAATGCACATTATTATGCAGCTCCCGCATTCATACTCATATACCTTTATCATACTCAACACATAGACAGACCGACAGACAGACCATCGGGCAAAGACGAAGTAGACCCGCCGTACTCGGCCAGACAAAGCAGTTTTTAGGTATAAGAGTACGGATCTCGAAAAGAGGATTCAGAGGATACAAAAGGATTTTCATTCAAACTGTCATGTCAAATGCCTCAATGCCTTACGTATACTCTGATGTTTTGTATTTCTTGGTCGCTTATCCATACAAATGACTCTCTGAAAAAGTGACAGGATCACTGTGTCATATTTTATATTCCTAGAGTCAAACTTTAAGTCTACCAGTTTTTTGTTATTGAACTTTACACCCTTTTCATTATAACCGACAAAGGTTGTGTTTTGATCTTCTGATGGTTTTAGTGTTTATTAATGTTTTTGATTGAAGCCTATAAAACACTATCGCAGTGTTCTATGCCATTTTACTTATGCTCTATAGCAAAGGCCAAGTATTGGTTTCGTGTCGCTTTAATCAACAATATTTACGTAACGATGATGGGGAAATCCAAAAAAGTGATAAATATATGACGTCAATACACTCCCGCTTATGCCTGAGGGCCTCATATTATAGTGTTTATAAAAAAAAGTTTATAAAGAAGCCCACATTTTTTTTTTTCCACAATATTTTGTTCAAAGACAAAAAATTGCAATCAAAATTTTTCTCCGTGCCCGTCCCGAATCCTCAACACATGTTTTTGTTTATTTTATTTTAATTTCATATTGATATTAAGGGCCTTGTTGTCTATTCCGAAAAAATCTAGTTGACTTATAAGTCGATCAGAAATTCTTGATCGAATTTAATTTCCTATCAGATAAAAAATTTCAAAAATCGTTACAGCGGGTTTCTTAAAAATTAATTTTTTATGTATAGAAATTCTTGAACATATTTAAAAATAAAATTTTGTATTCCAACTTATAGAATTTAATAAAATACAATTTTACACAAAATAAAAATTGACCCGTTTTCAAGATATTGAATTTTCAAAAAAAAAATCAATATTTTTTTTTAAATCCGAAAATAATTTTTTTGAAAAATTGTATATGCAAAATTGGTAAAATTATAAAGGAATCCTTACATAAAAAAATTGGTTGAAATCGCTTAACGGCAAATTTGAAAACCAACAAATTCGTTCTATGATAGACCGTTAATAACCGTTATATTTTTCTTCTACCAAAATAATTAGGAGGAGAATAGAACAGTACGATTTTACATGCATTACAAATACAATATCACTAGTAGCTCTACGGCCGATAAGAAGCTAAAGTAGAATCCTATTGTGGATAGAGTTTTGGAGTTCCTACGAGTCTCTATTCTACTTTAGCTTCTTATCGGCTGTAGAGCTACTAGCGATGTTGTATTTGTAATGCCTGTAAAATCGTCCTGTAATGGATGGCTTTTGCAATAAAACACGTCTATTGTTATACTTTTAGTAGCTCGTAATTTTTTTTATCAAAATCGTTAAAGCCGTTTTTGAAATAAATCAATTTTTGTATATTGCTTGTATGGCAGGTACCGTAATTTGATGAGATAAAAAAAAAAATTAATTTCCCCTCTAGTGAATCTCCTTAGAGCTTTAATTTCAAAGTTTGAATAAAAATGGCTTCAGCCGTTAAGGCTGCAGTTCGAGGTACAGACAGACAGACGGATAGACAGACAGAATTGCCGGACCCACTTTTTTCGGGTTGGGTACGATTTGCCGATTTTTAAAATGTCGATTTAAAAAAATCGACTGTCACAATGTCGACTTTCAAAATGTCGATCGGTAAAAATACCGCCTGATCAAAATGTCGACTCTTATAAAGTCGATTTTGAAATATCGACTGATAAAAGATCAACAGTGGCAAAGTGAATGATGTTCACATGCATGCGGCGCGCACCGCACAAGCCACTCTCAGATAAATGCGATTCAAATTGGCCAAGAACTCAAAACACCTTAGAAGCTTGGCATAGGCGGTTGAAAGTTCTTGTGGGACGTTGGTATATACAAATTTATTGCAAAGTTGGCAAAGGAGTACCTTGTTGTCAAACAGACTGTTGACAAAGTTGAGAAAGGAGAGCCCAAAAAGTCGATTTTAAAACAGGAGAAAGAACTGTCAAATATCTTAAATGATAAAAATAATTATAATAAAATCAATTTATTATATAGTATTGCAGTTTATTTAACGATGCAATGAAAAGTTTTGTGTATGTGTATCTACACAATATGTATGTTTTTGTATAAAGACATTATGAATTTTTGTTTTCTATGTACGTATATCATTGAATTAATATGAAGATTTAGTTTCCACATAAAAGAGATCATTCTTATTTTATTTTACTGTATTTTGGATAGCAGTCGAAATTTTTACCAACAAACTTACAATCGACATTTAGATAATCTGCATTTAAAATGTCAACTTTTTTTTTGTCGGGCAAACTTCAGTCGACATTTTAACAGTCGAGGAGATTTTCATTTGTCCAGTCGACATTTTTTTGTCAACCATTCGTACGCTTCCCACTTTTTTTCGCATTATCTATCATCGTAATGATAGGGAAAATTATTATCTCGAGTTCTATTTCTTGCACGTATCCTATAAAGTTGCCCTATACTAGATACGTACATGGCAAGTAAAAATACTGCTATCGACTTCGAACTAATTTTATTTTTATTCTACATTATAATGACGTAATAAACATTTGATAACAAATATTAAAAAAAATACAACAGTTTGGTTTAAATAAAAAAAAACCTTATGAAAATTGTTAAACAAATTTATTTTGGCTCGAAAACTTTGAGAAAAATCAATGATATTGATCTCGGACTTATTTTATTTTACACAAACATTATGTTCTTATTGCTAAATTCTAAGTGATCGAAATTCTTTAAAGTCTCGATTGTATCGTACAATCCAAAAGTTTGAAGATACACAAAGGGCTTTGTTAGTATTGGAAGCGCAGCAGTCGGAGAGCAGAATTTTGTATTCGTAACTCAACTTTAATCTGATGGATGATAATTACTTTTGCGACGCGTTTAGCTACAAGTAAATTTCGTTATTTTTCAAAACCCGATGTGAAGTCCTTGGTCTTAATGGATCACCTTACAATCCAAGTTTATATCAGTTTTGCTCTATGTGCAACCTTAAATCGAAAGAAGACTGCTTCCACCTTATTGGAGTTTGTCCAATTTATGCAACACAAAGACAAAAATATTTGTAAAAAAAAAACTGTAACGATGCAAGAAACTGTAATATATCTGAACGGCCAAAACTGGAAAAATCTATGTATATTTCTTTTTAAAAAGTGCTTACAAATACAGAATGTTGTTAATAACATAATTTAATTAATAAAATATTTCATTTTATGTTAATTTTTTAAAACCGAAATTGTAAATTTAAAAAATATTTATTGCCAATCGAGCTAACGTCAACGCCATAGCTTTTAATTCATTTAAATCATGTTAACATTCTTTCCAAAATTATCAATAAATGAATATTACTTACTAACGTACTTACTTACTTACTTGCTAAATTAACAGGATTAAAAAAATTGTATTTAAGATTTATTTAAGCGAAAAAACTAATAAAAATGCTAAAAAAAAATGTAAATGAATGATTAATTTTTATTCTATAAATAATGACGTTATATGGAAGAATACAAATTAATAAAAATTTATTGATGGATTTTTGTTTTATAAAAAAATGACTACTGAAAATAATTGTTAAAAACTGTTTTTCTCGGGTATAATATTTTGCTACACAAAATTCACAATAATTAAGAATATATACCCTTTAGCTGGAACCACACTGGTCTCGTGTGTTGTGTTGTGGAGTCGTATGTCGCTGTCATTTTCATGCGCCACAAAAAAAAAATAAATCGGGTGGCACAACGGCTCATGAAGAACCAGAGCCTAGTGACTAACAGCTCGCAACCATTCCTGTGTGCGCCTTTCGATAGAAATGGAAGGGACCTACAATTTTATGCCGAATCCGAACGGCTAGACGAGAAGCACTTATTCGTGACAAGTGATACTCTTGGAGGATTTGTCAATTCCTCGCAAGAGGCAGTAGCCCTGAAAAAAAAACTTTGTAGTTTTTAGGTGGACTAGGCTGGGAAGCGATCCCAGACCTCCAGCGTGACAGTCGAACGCACTAACCATTACGCTACGGGCTACGACTGCGCCACAACACACGAGAAAAATGTAAGTTCTACAGATATAAAACACTTTGCAACGATAGCGACACACGACAACACACGCAAAAAGTGTGGTTCTGGCTTTACGTTTGTAAAATTATAAATTATGAAAGTCTAGACGTCAAATGGCTCAATCTCTCGAAATTGTTTTCATAGAATTGCGAGATTTATAAAATCTTCATCTTCTTTTTGATTAAGAACCAAATAAAGATTAAGGTAAAGTAATAATACAGGCTACAAATAATAATCAAACAGAAGGCTTGACCTTATGTTATCATTATTAAATTTTGATAAAATAACGCTTATGAAAATTCCATCTTAATGAAATCACGTTGCGTACTCCATACAATAATCGCCAATTTAAATAATACCCTACTCTCCAACTTCTAAAAAGATAACTTCTTCCCTTAAATATTTTGGCATTTTTTTTGGCAATTAGCCTTCAAAAAATAATTTACCTATAAGAAATTCCTTTTAAGCATTATATACATACATACCTACCTGCATAGGTTGGTGAACTAGCTTTCCATTTAAGCGCGCGCCTATATACATAAACATATGCACTTGAACATTATCTTTATATGGCTTTTCTGATTTCCAGAACAAATAATGTTTTTTTCTTTTTAAACAAAAAAAAAACACAGTTAACAGTTAAAAAGGTTGAAATACTAAAAAAGAAAAAAAAAAGAAAAAAAAGAAAACTAAAACAATTTCCCTTACTTCTCTTAGAATTTCTGTTCGAAAATTAAGAGGATTCTTAAAAACTACATAGGCAGGAGGAAAAACTAAGAAAAAAAATAATTTTACCTAGCTAACTAACTAAAAAAAATTAAATGACCGAAAAAGTAGTCAGCGTTGTGAAAATTCTACAAAGTGTTCCACTCCATCTCATGCAGTTGTGTCATGATTTTGGCTTTGGTATAGAAGAGGACGAACGAAAACGAGTAATCACGACGAGGACGATTTTGAGACGCTGAGTGCAAATAAGCGTCGCGTTGTCGTTGCTCCACGACACACTATACAAACGAACATTTCTAACCAAAAGCAAATGGATAAATCGGCCACCATATAGATTTACCGGAGGTACCTACCTTTTTCAAAAAACCAAACCTAGGCCTATATATCTCCCTCTGCCTTTTTTTTTGTTCTTATGGAATTCATGAATTGGGAAGGTATGGTTTGCGGGAAAAGAGGAACAAACGGCCAATCCCCAAAAACCAAACGATGGATCTATACCCAAAAATGTATGTCCACACACAACCAAACCTCCCAATAATTCTCGGGCAAAGGCTATGAACAAAAGTGGTTTCTTTTGTTTCTTTGATTTTAGTCGAAACAGGGTGTTGCCTTTTGAAACCCAATAAATTGCCATATTTAAGTGAGTTGTGAGTTGTGATTAGTGAGTGTTGATTGGTGAGTGGTTCTTGGTGATTGGTGAGCAGTGTTGCTGCTGAGATAGGGGTCCCGAGAAAAAAAAAGTCGCCTTTGAAAAAATTATTTAATATAATAGCCAAATCAAACGAAATCCTTATAACTTGCGAAAAAAAAAATAAAACATATTTGCGTTGTTTTAAGTTTTAGTTTTATTTAAATAATTATTAGTTGCAAAAGAAATAGGTTCTTACTGTTTTAAATTAATTTTAACAAAAATAAATTCATTTTGATTAATTTAAATTTATTTTTTTAGATAGGTGCATACATACATATATCTATATTTCAGTATCACTGTTTTTTTTAATGAATAAATAAGTTAAATTAATTAAAATCAACTTAACGTATAAGCTTAAACAAAGAGTTCAGTGTTCAGTCAATTTACAGTCAAAGTTGAAAACAAAAAATAATGAACGCCAATTTTTATGGACTAAAGGCCGTTAAAAGCTATATGGAAAAATAATTAAATTTACATTCTATTTGCAGAATTTTCTTTAAATAAGAATATTAAGTCAATTCTGGGAATTATTGCACATTATTTATAATGCAAACTCTTATGGCCAGTTGCACCAAAATGCTCTAAAACCAGTTTTTGCTAAAAAGCTATTTAAATTTATCGACATGATAAATTAATTTGGGTTGCACCAAACATCTTCACAGATTTTTTAGCTAAAGGTACCTGGTACTTGCAACTCGAAAAGAAAAAAAAACATTGTGAGAAATATGTATGTTTGTAACTCGACAGCTTATTATTATGATTTTGGCTGGGTTTCAGTTCATTAATATTATATTACTATTGTTACGTGAATGCACTCTTTAAAATGAATGCTGAATGATGCGACTTTGGTGAGATCATTGAATTGTTTCATGAAATATGTCAAAGAAAGAAAATCCTCAGAAGAGGTTAGGATTAGAAATAAAGTTGAATTCGAATAAGTATCACGTGTTCTTTTATTTTTCTATAAATTTAACTAACATTGGTGTCAGATGAAAAACTAAATTTAATAATAAATTTTTATTATTCTACAATGCAGACCAATCGATTGGATAAACTGGAAAGGATGATGAAGATCTGTCCGATGGGCTCAACTCCCTGCGAACCACATTACTCGCAAACTGTCCAACTCCAGAAGTTCGCCCTGTGCCAGCAAGAAGATTTTCTCATTATCGCCCGCAGACAGATTTAGTCAACAACAACAGTCAATTCATCAAACAACGAGACAACCTACAGTCGATCAGCTTCTTGATCTTGAAGAAGACGAGAGCAGGTTCCCGTTCATTTCACCACAGCCCCCACAACCATCGCCAAGAAGATTTGTAGCCCCTCTCATTCCCGCTAAGGCTCCTTTAACAAGCACAATGTCACCATGGAATACTTACGCTTCAACAAGCCCACTACCAGCACGGCTTGCAGTGACCCCAAGAGAGTTCGATGGTCGTACACCGTGGTCTCGACATCGACTTCACTTCGATTCCATTTGTGCTGCCAATGGGTGGTAGCATGAACAGAAGTCACTCTACCTTCCCGCTTTCCTACGTGGCATAGCTTTGGTTTTTTTTTTTGAAATGCTTAGTAAATCTATTCAAGCTGATTATAGTCTGGTGTGCACGGCAATGGAAAAACGTTTCAGTGCAAGCCACGAAAAGCATTTGGCACACTTACAGTTGAGGTGTCGGGGCAGAAGAACGACGAACGGCTGGTGGGTTTCGCAACTGATATTCAACGTTTGACAAATCTTGCTTTTAGCGATTGCCCGGATGACGCAAAGAATCGTATTGCGTTAGCTCAATTGGTAGATGGTTTTTGTGACGTAGAAATACAGAATCGAGTAAGAGAGGACACGTGTGTGACAGTCGAACAGGCGCTTCAACACGCACTAAAAGTTGAATCTAGTTTTGTGGCAACACGCATGGCTAGAAGATCTCTCAAAACTTCTGTTGCACATGTAGTTGACAGCCAACTGCCAGATTTAAGTAAGGTTTCGGGAAACGATTTGGAGCTGAACTAAAGGAGTATAGTTCAGCCAAATTCCGCAACAAAGCTCCAGACAGGTTTTTGAAGGCATAATAAAATTTATTCATGCAAAACGTGGATTTGGCTTCACTTCAAGAGAAGGGAATCAAAGGGATATTTATTTTCAGCGCAAGGAAGTGCTCAAGGACATAGGTCATCAACTTCGCGCAGGTGCTAGAGTTAAATTTGTATTTCAAGATGTCGATCCCTTTTCAGAGAAACAGTAAATGATCTCGCAGACTGCGTTTATGACACACATCTGTGAGCATTATGTTTTATGAACAAATCATGCGTCGCATCATCGTTATCCACCTCTCAACCTTGTTAATGTTAGTTTAGGATAATAACAAACTAGAGACAAGATAGGTCAGGAAAATGTATATACATATACATATGTAATCTAGGTATAAGAAATAATTGTAATGTAGACATAGTTTATTGGAATAAATCAGTTCATGTTTAGACTTTAAAGTGTACGGATGTTTTATTTTCTTTGCTCGTGAGTTTCGGTGTTAAAGGTGTTCAGATTATTCACAAACAATTATCCAGGTTGCTCTGTAATTTGTAACTCAAGAAAACAAAACAATTTTGTAGAAGCAGCTGATATATTCGACAAAGAAGATGCCCTTACGTTAGGCAAGGTAATGGCCATTGCCGATCCAAGATTTTCTGTCTTGAAGGTTAGAGCATCGCAATTGGAAGAAGAAGACCTACAGCCTTTGGTACAGTCTCTTTTCGAAAAATGTTGCTTAGAATTAGACTCGCAACAAAAAATGGTTTTCAGAAGTTTTCTCAAGCGGTTACAAAATGTGTTTTCGAAAGGTCCAGAAGACAGAGGCAGGACAAACGCACTAAGACATAAGATTGAGACTGGGGAAGCACAACCTATTAAATAGCCACCCAGACGGCTGCCCTTTGCAAAATGAGAGGAAGCGAGAAAATTTTTAGCCGATATGGAATCACATGGAGTGGTCCAACACTCAAATAGCCCTTGGTGTAGCCCTGTCATGCTGGTTCGCAAAAAAGACGGATCCATTTACTTTTGCATAGACTACCGTCGGTCGCCTTAATGAGGTCACCAGAAAAGATTCTCATCCTTTACCCGTTGCAGTTTCGATTTTTGACGCAGTTGCTGGTTCAAAATGGTTCGCTACTCTAGACGCTGCCAATGGTTACTGGCAAGTTGAAATGGATGAATCTGATAAAGAAAAGACTGCAGTTTCTATTGGTGATAGACTTTGGGAATTTAATGTCATGCCTTATGGACTAGCCAATGGAGCAGCCACCTTCCAACGCGTAATTGAACTGATACTAAAAGGGTTGCCTTCGGATATTTGTTTGCCATATGTAGATGACATCGTCATTCACGCACGGTCATTTGAGGAAGCCTTAAAAAATTTAGAAGTTGTTTTTTCCAGATTAAATTTGTCAGGCTTAAAGCTTTCTGCAAAAAAAATGCCACCTGTTCCAAAAGCGTGTTAAGTACTTGGGGCACTTATTAACTGAAACTGGCTTCCAGGCTGACCCGGATAAAGTTTCCACTGTTGAAAATTGTCCGCAGCCCAAAAATCTTACTGAAGTTCAATCATTCTTAGGTTTGTGCGCATATTATAGAAGGTTTATTAAAAATTTGTTTCTTTTAGCAAAACCACTCAAAATGCTCTCAGAAAAAAATCGCCCATTTGTTTGGACGCATCAGTGTGATAGAGCTTTCCAACAATTGAAAAGTTGTCTTACTACCTCATCCATTCTGGCTCATCCTTCAGACAGCGGTAGCCTTATTTTGGATACTGATGCCAGTAACTACGCATGGGGAACCGTCTTATCGCAGGTACAAGATGACGAAGAGTGTGTGAAAGAGTACTACAGCAAAACACTATCTAAAGCAGAGCGAAATTACTGTACGGCTAGAAAGAGCTTTTAGCAGCAGTTAAATCCGTTTATCATTTCAAACACTACCTGATTGGACGTCCGTTTACCATTTGCACTGATCATGCCTCTCTCCGCTGGCTGCTCAATTTTAAAGAACCAGAGGGTCAAATAGCTCGTTGGTTGGAGAGGTAATAAGAATTCAATTTCCATATTGAACATCGCCCTGAAAAGCAGCACACCATACGCTGATGCTCTATCTCGCCGACCATGTGCAGATGAATGCAAAAAATGTGAGAAACTTGATAAATGGGAGCAGATTTTTGTTAGCCTAACTAGCATCAGCAACAATTTACAACTATCACAATCAAACGACGAACAGCTGAGCTCATTGATGAAATGGTTTATGTCAGGTACACGACCAATCAATGATGAAATAAAAGCGTTACATCCACATTTGAAAGCATATCTGGCTATGTGGTCCTCTTTAGCTGTACACAATGGCACACTAGTTCGAAAGTTTGAAGATAAATTTGAAACCCGTATGCAGGTATTAGTTCCATCGTCGCTTAAGGAATGTGTGATGAAAGAAATGCACGATAGCCCAACCGGTGGTTACTTTTCTGCAGAGAAAACATTAAATAAAATTAAATCAAGGTATTATTGGATCGATTGCGCTGCTGATTTTCGACAATGGTGTCAAAGTTGTTTGATATGCCAATCCCGAAAAGGTCCACTTCCCAGACATAAGGCTCGACTGCAAAAGTTTAATGTGGGTGCTCCTTTTGAGCGAGTTGCTGTGGATATCTTGGGACCACTTCCATTGACAACAAGAAGTAACAAATACATTTTGGTATTAGGAAACTATATTACCAAGTGGCCGGAAAATCTTGCCGTACCAAATCAAACGGCAGAGGTCGTGGCTGAAGCTCTCATTGAACCAAGGGCGAAATTTTGAGTCAGCGGTGTTCGCGGAAGTGGTGAAACGGTTCGGTATAGAAAAAACTCGAACTACACCTCTTCAACCGCAGTCCGACGCAATGGTAGAAACGTTCAACCGAACCATCTTGGACTACTTATCAAAATATGTGGACCAGAATCAAAGAGACTGGGACAAACATCTCCCACTTCTTCTTGAACAGCGGTACACAGCAGCACAAATGAAACACCTATACCAGCAATGCTCACCTTTGGAAGGGAACTTCGTTTACCTTTAGTTTAGTTAAGTTTAGTTTAGTTTAGTTTAGTTTAGTTTAGTTTAGTTTAGTTTAGTTTAGTTTAGTTTAGTTTAGTTTAGTTTAGTTTAGTTTAGTTTAGTTTAGTTTAGTTTAGTTTAGTTTAGTTTAGTTTAGTTTAGTTTAGTTTAGTTTAGTTTAGTTTAGTTTAGTTTAGTTTAGTTTAGTTTAGTTTAGTTTAGTTTAGTTTAGTTTAGTTTAGTTTAGTTTAGTTTAGTTTAGTTTAGTTTAGTTTAGTTTAGTTTAGTTTAGTTTAGTTTAGTTTAGTTTAGTTTAGTTTAGTTTAGTTTAGTTTAGTTTAGTTTAGTTTAGTTTAGTTTAGTTTAGTTTAGTTTAGTTTAGTTTAGTTTAGTTTAGTTTAGTTTAGTTTAGTTTAGTTTAGTTTAGTTTAGTTTAGTTTAGTTTAGTTTAGTTTAGTTTAGTTTAGTTTAGTTTAGTTTAGTTTAGTTTAGTTTAGTTTAGTTTAGTTTAGTTTAGTTTAGTTTAGTTTAGTTTAGTTTAGTTTAGTTTAGTTTAGTTTAGTTTAGTTTAGTTTAGTTTAGTTTAGTTTAGTTTAGTTTAGTTTAGTTTAGTTTAGTTTAGTTTAGTTTAGTTTAGTTTAGTTTAGTTTAGTTTAGTTTAGTTTAGTTTAGTTTAGTTTAGTTTAGTTTAGTTTAGTTAAGTTTAGTTTAGTTTAGTTTAGTTTAGTTTAGTTTAGTTTAGTTTAGTTTAGTTTAGTTTAGTTTAGTTTAGTTTAGTTTAGTTTAGTTTAGTTTAGTTTAGTTTAGTTTAGTTTAGTTTATTTCACCAAACAGATAATTCATTTACATGATAATCCTTAAGACTACTAGATACAATTTATATAAAATTAAGTACCACCAAGGTTACCTATAGTCAATAACAATTGTTTTTTGAATACATCCCTATTAATACAATTGAAGAAATCTACATAGTTAAAAACTAAGTAAGATTCTCTTAAACATCTTGTAATAGGCTCATTAAGCCCATAATTGGTTTTATGAAAAGGTTCACAAAATAAACTTCTTGTTCTAAAATCTCTAGAGGGAGCATATATGTCAACCAAAGATAATAAAAAGGGGCAATCGATTTGATTATTTAATAAGTCTCTAACAAAAATTATTCTAACAAAAATTATTCAAAAATATTTACGACGATCAAATAATTTTAATAAACCAATAAGTTGAATTCGTGAATCATACGAGGGCATTCGAATATTCCAATTTAAACGATAAACTACGAGACGCGTGAAACGTTTTTGGATATTTTCAATCCTTTTTGAACTTGATTTATAGAATGGACTCCATATAACAGAACAGTATTCTAAAACTGATCGAACAAAAGCAATGTAAAGGGATTTAAGAGTATAAGGGTCAGTGAAAATTCACAAATTCACCGGTTCTTAGAGAAGTGTTAAGCAGTAGTTTCAATGGAACACAAAGGGAACTTGCGCAATGTTTTAAAACAAAAGGAGATACTTCATCGGGACCAGGTTGCTTATCCAAACTCAGGCTTTACAAAGCTTCAAAACATCAGAAACACTTATATATAATGATCCAATATTAAGTGAACTATTTTTGCAATCGTGAACAAGAGAAACAGGAAGGTCATATGTCGAATACACCGATTGAAAAAAGTCAGCAAAATAATTACTGATTGTTTGAATGTTGGTGGAACTTTCATTATTGTAAAACATTTTATTAGGTATACCATTATAATTTTTTTTGCCGTTGATATAACTCCAGAAAGATTTGCTATTTACTTTAAAATTCGATTCTGTTCGTAGCAAATAGTCTTTATATAAAAATTTATTAAGTACTTCGAAATCTTTTTGAATACGCCTATATTTTCGTAGTAAGGTGTTATCGTTATTGGAATAGTGAAAAAGCTTGTATGCTTTATTTTTCTTGTTACTTAAATTGCTTTTATTATACCATTGAGGTTTAGATCTAACGGAGATTAATTTCTTTGGTACAAAATGATCAATTGCCTCCTTCAATAATTAAAGTATTATAAGAAACAGAAAGTTTATTATTTTCAAATACTTGATGCCAGGAAATTAGTAGGGCTGGCCACAAAACGAGACTCTGCGAGACTTTTGTAAGTCTTGTCTGGGTCTCGTTACAATCGTACATTTTCAGTCTCGTCTCGGTCTCGTGTCGGTCTCGTATAATTAAGTCTCGTCTCGGTCTCGTCTCCGAAAAATACGATTTTCGGGCAAACTGTTGATTATTGGAACGAAATATTTTCGATTATCGTTTGAATATGTGCAGTAAAAAATAAGTATTTAACTGAAATCGGATTTTTTTAATTTATTAGACTCTGTAAATTTCGGTCCAAATATACAGGCTTGTCTCGGTCTCGTCTCGGTTGCTTAAAAAGCAGTCTCGTCTCGTCTCGGTCTCGTCATGCCAGACCGAGACTTTTCTCGTCTCTGACCATGCCCTAGAAATAAGGTTTAAACATTCATTAATAGCATCATAGTTACCTTTGGCGTAGTAAAAAAAAATTTAATTACATATCATGAATTGGTTTCAAATATCCAAAAAAACTAAACTGAATACTTAGTGCAAGATGGTGAAGAGAATTTTTAAATACATATTGGATTAATACATTTTATTATATAAACAGAAAGTTCTTTGTCAACATAAATTAAATCTAAAATTCTATACATATCATTATAAAAACCATTTAATTGTATAAGATCAAATTCACAAAAAAAATCTATAACTTCACTTTCAAGCTCTGAATTAATATTAAAAGGTTATAAACATGATTTATCTTGATCAAAAGTCCAATTAATATTACAAATATTAAAATCACCTAGTATAAGTAAGTATTGATCGGGATTTAATTGAGAAAAAAGAGTGCGACAATTATTTACATGTATTTTATATAAGTCAATAGAACTACCTGGTGGTATATAGCTTAAAATAATATATAAATCAAAAAAGGAGTCCTTAGAGACTCGAACCGCAAGTTGATCAATATCATATTCAGAATTAACAGCTGATGAAGGCAAATCAATTTTTTCACAATTAAAATGAGATTTGACTGCAATAAGCACTCCTCCACCTCTGGTTAACTTTGTCTCTACTGGGCATCTGTCTTTCCGGAAAACACTATACTGATTATCATCAAATAATTCAGAATTGTGATGATCATTAGTTAACCATGTTTCAGTGAAAGTGATGGCATCATATTGAGAAAAGGAAGAGTGAAGAAACAATTCTATTGTTTTTGTGCGTAATCCTTAACCCCCATATTAATAAACGAAGCTAGCGGCGAGTTATCTTTAACTCGCGGATTAGGAGTAAGATTTCTGCCACTTACGAGCTAGCTAAACCACCAAGGAAGGTAGTTTAGCGAAGGATTAATCCTTAGCCCCCATATACATAAACGAAGCTAGCGGCGAGTTATCTTTAACTCGCGGAATAGGAGTAAGATTTCTGCCACTTACGAGCTAGCTAAACCACCAAGGAAGGTAGTTTAGCGAAGGATTAACTAGGACAAATAAATATACCTTCCTTAGTGGTTTAGCTAGCTCGTAAGTGCCAGAAATCTTACTCCTAATCCACGAGTTAAAGATAGCTTCGTTTATTAATATAGGGGCCAGTGTTTTGATAATAGAGTCAGAACTAGTTATTAGGTGTTGGTGTACGGGGGCAAGGTTGAGGCAGAGGTAGAGGCAGAACATGATTTAAGTCGATGGATGAACGTGTAATGCGACTGCATCGTCGTTTTTTGCATGAGAAACGAATTTTTTTATTTGCACTGTGGGGGCCATACCTTTGGGTCCATGGCAATATGTAGCATATTTTCGGGAACACTAACTTTGAGGTTGATGAACCTTAGCACCGTTTGCACATCTTTTTTTATTAATTTAAAACATCTGATATGGTCTTTAGGAATTACAGTGTTATTGGAAGATTAATAATGTCATCAGTATAAGAGCCAATACCAAATCTTGATATATGGAAAATGGAACCATTTATAATTAGGCAATGAATTGAGGCAGAGAGAATTATTAGTTCCGAACACTCTTTTTGGGTTTCTTGGTTTATTTTTTATAGGGATTACGTTGTTGGTGAGACTACTATCTATTTTGTTAATTGTAACGTTATTTAAGGTATTATTTGACAATGATGCATAGGTAGTTCTGGCATCAGTGGGGGTGGCGACGATGACTCACTGGTTTCAATAATTTGATGGGGAGAAAGTAAATTGATAGGTGGTATATTATTTGGATTGTTTACCGGTGGTATGGGTTGATTTACGTGACTCGAAAGCAAATTATTTTCACTGCTGGTTAATATTTGTTTAGTATGGGAAATATCGTTTTTAAAACTAGTAACCATTTTACATAGTTCAGAAAACTGTTGAATAAAATTGGCGAATGTTGGATCGGCACAATTGTTACAATTCCAAGACATATTCGGATTTGATAAGGTGTCAAAATCAATATCATTTACGTTGGCACATTCTTTAATGGAACGTTAATCCACAAAACGAACCGCATGTAACAGGCAAATGCGAGCGCCGAATAGGTTCTTGGCATTTAACACAATTGAGAGCCATGTTAGCGAAAAGAAAATTGTAAGAAGCGAGAGCGTAAATAGAAAGCGACTGTAAGCTATGACTAAACAACTCAGACCGTACGAGTCGGAATGTAAGACTTAGTTAGAGTTAGTAACCGGTGTTTTTCCTGACGAACTCGTTGCAACATTTTCCTACATTTTTGGTCTTCGAAATCGTTTAGAGAGCATCTACAAGTCCAACCGAAACCAGCTAAAAAAACGGTCAGCAGAAAAATGAAAGACCGTTACGACTTATCCTATCGAGGAGCTCATTTTGTACAAGGAAATAAATTTTGGATCTACAATCCAAAGCGGACCAAAGGAAAAAGTCTGAAATTGCAACGACACTGGGAAGGCCCATACAAAGTAATCGATGTCCTAAGTGAAGTGGTTTACCGCATACAAATGGAAAGGTCCAACAAAATTTCAACTGTCCATCGAGACCGATTGGCCCCAGTAGTTCAAAGACGTTCTTCATAGGAACATAATCGACTCTAGGATAAGTCATCTCTTTGAAGAACGGAGCAGTGTTATGTGAACGCACTCTTTAAAATGAATGCTGAATGATGCGACTTTGGTTAGATCATTGAATTGTTTCATGAAATATGTCAAAGAAGGAAAATCCTCAGAAGAGGTTAGGACTTATGCATCTTTGTTTTTCACCCTTACACTGTTTTTTTTATTTAATTTATTTCTGGGTTCTGCCCAATAAAATTGGTTTTAAAAGAAAATGAAACTTTAGTTTATTGGTTCGTTTATTGGGGATTTAGAATTAAAAGTGGTCGGTGCACCCGATAAATGTCATTTTAAAATCTAACGAAGCTATACAAATTTAAAAGAGCTTGGTGCAACTGGCCACTAGACTTTTAGTTATATTTGAATTGCTTTTGAAACTATCTATGGCATTTCACCTTCTAATTCTGATAATTAAAAAAAGAAAGAACATACAAATCTTGTTGAAGGGAAACCCATACATATTATATATACATCGAGTCGAACCAAATACATTTCAACTTGATTCCGTTTTACAGATTGAAATTCTGTGACTGTTAAAGGAAGGTTGGAAAGTTTTTATCAACCGAAAAGAGAAGTTTTCTAGAGATGGGGTCAAAAAGTCACCCAATTTCAGAAAAGGGGTCAAAATAGATACTTGTTGAAAAAGTCGTATCGCAAAAAAAAGGGTCCAAATGCGACTAAAGCCACACAGCGGGAACACTGGTGGTGAGTAGTTAGTAGTGAGTGGAGAGAGTTGTCAAAAACAACTAATTTTTAAAAAAATGGTTTAGTGTTAGTATTTAAAATGCTATATATCTCTAAACAATTGTTTAAGATACTGCTATCAAGTTATATAGGCCCAAAAGGGAACACTCTGTATAATCGGAGTTCGTTTTGGTGTGGAGCAAGGATGTGTTGTGGTGGAACACAATGAGTGGGTGGATGGTTGGTTATTTGCAATGAGTGCCACTTTTCATTTCGCATATTCTCGTCGGATAGGCCATGGGAATACTCTTCAACTCGGCCTGTTTTATACCTACCATATACAACTGTGGGTATAGTCTGGGTGTACTAGTGGCATTTTTCGTTTCGATTTCTACTCCTTTTTGTTCTTTTTTTGTTGCTGTTGTGTGTGCTGTGTAGGGAACAGGACGAAATCTTGGCACTTGGCCAGAAACAGTTTCAGGGGATCAAATATTATTATTCTCAGCCTATTTCAAACCGATGTTACGTTCGTAAAATCCTTGATGTATGGCACAAGTTACGTGGTATTCCTCCTTCGCCATCAACATCGTCATTCCAGTTTTTTTTTTTCTCTTTGTTGTGTTTGTGTAAAATGCCTATGTCTGCCTTTGCAAAGTGTGGTAGGGTGTGTGTGAGGGGTGTTTGAGGTACCTCAAAAGGGTAGTGTATGTGAGTTAAAATATTTGAGGGTGTATATTTGTCAGTGATGAGATGCTTACGAATAAAGTCCTCAATCCTTATAGAAACAATAGGATGGGCTTCATTTTGGGTATATACCTAGAATTCTAATGTTTATATCGACGATGGTGTAAAATGTTCTGCTACTCCTTTTGTCTTTTCCAGCAAAGCTACTCGAGATGACGCCTTTGCCCAGCACAACCTCTAACTTTCATTTTTTTTTATAACTGAGGTACGAGACAGATTCTTAATATTTCAAATATTTGATTCACCTTTTTCGGATTTGTGGAATGCAATTCACTCTGCATAGGTTCTTTTTTTTTTTTGGCTTTGGGTTGAATATTTACTTCGTTATGTCCTTGGAAATGAAATATTTAAGATCCCTGGCCTCTATAACACAAAAGGTATAGGTGGTAGGTTTATATAGAAATAAACGAACGAAAGACCAACGATAATGTGTAAGCATTTAGGCCTTAGGTACCTTAGCAAAGAAACTTCCCAGATGAAGATGAAATTCGGATTATTGTTGACCTTCTTTTTTATAATGAATTCTTAAGGTAAGGGGAATTATTGTGTGTGTAAGAGATATTGTAAGTTTGACTTATGTTTTATTTTTTTTTTCGAAATTTGAATAAAAGATTGAAGAAAACGGAAACTTTTGTGCTCTTAACGAACGTTGTTTTCGAGAACGAAATGAATTTTATTTTAGCCAAAAGAAAAAAAAAAAAACAAAATTAAATATTTTGAAAAAATTGAAGAAATGTTCTTCCATTTTCACTTAAATTTCATAGATTAGGAATCTAAAAATTATAGGAATAGGTACGTATCTATTATTCCTTGTTAAACAAAAAACAATATTTGCTTCCCTCATTCTAAAATTCATTGTAATGTTTCATCTAAAAGCCTAAGAGAGTCCTTGTCCAAATTAGATTGGTACATTGGTACCATTTTCCATAATCCTATTTACAATGTAACACTTGTCAGAATCACTGATAACCAGGAGCCAGGACCACATCGTGATGTTAACTCTCAACCAATACCACTCTCTCGTCCTCTATCGTTGGCGCGGCGCAGCGTTGATTTGTCAAAAGCAGCAATCCTTTCATCATTCAGTTTACAGTTTTATCAACTTCAAAATGCCCTCCTTTGCATCAAGAATGCCCTCCTTCGCATCAAGAATATTGTGAATATAGATATTGTATAAACTGTAATTCAAATGTATGCAAACACAATGCATTACAACACAGTACAAAAAAATTTGTATTTATGATGTATGTACCCGAGAGCATACATTGCAAGTGACGACTGATGTAAGGACATACATATCCTTACGCCATTTTCAGATCAAATCTATGTTTATAGCACACATAGCTACATCTTTGTATATAGAATAGCAGTTAACATTATGAAGTTGGTTAGGGTGGTTCAACCGACCATACATGCGGTGGGTGAGAGGAATGGGTGGGTGTACCTTTTAACCACACAATGTCACTGCCTGCTGCTACTGCTGCTAGTGATGCTGGCTTGTAGTAGGTAGAACCAACTTTGAATATATATTTCGCAACAATAATAATTCCTAAATTGTTCATGTTGTAAAAGTGCAATTGTTTTGCTTTTTCATTTCCAGGACCAGGAAAACTCGTGTAAAATAAGCAATCGTATCTTCTTGGAACAGAGAAAGGGGGTGTTGTGGCAGTTGAGGAGGGCCGGAGAGATGTGTACAAGGGAGCAACTATAATTTCAATATATTTGAACGTTTTGCCAAATGCTTAAAGCTCAAAGTGGTGATGTTATTTTGTCTCATGCTTTGAAGACCAAAAATCTTTATGAAAACTCGTTAAGTTTCAAAAATCCATTTCTAACATGTTTTTAAGTTGTAAACGTTGCCATAGGTACTCGTATTAAGGTGCATTTTATTTGTTTGGAAATCGATTCAGAATAAATTCTGACGAGAACTCGCTAACTACATTTTTTGACATAAAATAAAACGCTTTAGTATGATTTGGGTTTGGATTTAAAAAAATCTTCGGTTAAAAATTTGTAATGAATAAAGAATCTAGCAGTTCTATTAGGATCCAGTTATAAAAATCAGTTCAAAAATATAAATGTTAAAACAGGAGCCAAGTTCCAAGTTTCAAAACTTGAGTCAGCCATAAAAAGTGAGATGTAAAAGTAGGTACATCCAATTCTTAGTTATGAACGTAAAACATCAAATGCATGAGGTAAAGTAATATCAAAAAACCTTAAAAATGTAAGTGAATTATTTAATGACCAGTGACTAAAATTTCGTATATTTCAACAATTTTCTTTATCACATGAAAGTGGGTGGAAAATCGCTCAATAAAAGCTAAATAAAGTTTTAAATTTGTGCCTTTTGTATGCACTTTAAATCCTACCAATTTTCATCAATCAGGGGTGCTCAATTTAAATAATAATAATGGTGAAGAAGTGGGTGGATGCCTCGCTCCCTAAATGGAAAACTTCAAATTCCCTTTGTATGCACTATACAAGATAACTACCATTGTACGAAATAACAATGTTCTACGATATCGGGAAGAAATGCGCCATAAATTGCATGAACCTGGTGAACTTAGAAAATGCTACGAATTTGAAGTTTCTGACTTTTTGGTAGGTACTGAATTAAGAGCAGTGATGTCGGAAATCGCCTGAGTTGATTATCTTTAAAGGGTGTAGTGCTAGAACTTGGCTAGTCACTACCGCGTGGACTCGGAGAGTAAAATCTTTGTATTTATCTGTTACGTTTAAAATGGTAAATCAGTGATAATTTTAATAGTTCATTTATTTTAAGAAGAACAAAAATCATACTGTTTTATTATAGAACTTCATCTTTTCCCTTGTCAACTAGCTATAAATCACGTCAGGTTTTCTAAGATATTCTAGCCTAAAAATATATGGATATTGTTTTTCAAGTGTATTTCAGCTATTAATACATAACTTAAATCTCCAAAAACATGATTTGAGAAATCTGAAAGTACTACTAGTAGTATTGCTTTGTAATATCATGGCTTGGACCTCAAATCTTTTTTTTTGTCTTCGAATAATCGTTATTTAGTTGCGATTTTATTCTTGACCTTAACTTCAATACTATGTACATTAACAATCTATTTATGAAATTCGTTTGGGCGATACAAAATATTTGTCACTTTTTCCTTGGGCGTTATTGCATAACATCGATTTTTTCACGTAGTTAAGTACATTTTTGTTTTTAAATATACAACGATTTTATACATTTTTAGGCAACACTAAAAAATAGATGTTTCCAGGACTTTTATTTTACAGAATATTACAACAAAAAAAAAATTAAAGGATTAAATTTAAACTCTTTCCGATCTGATTTTTTTCTTGTCTCGATCCAAGCTACATATTCTAGACTTTTGTTGGTCAAAATGAATTTTACTCCAAATTATAAAATTGGTTTATATACTCGATTTTGGGGTATTTTTCTAAACGAAATTTCAACGGAAATTATTAAAACATATTACTCAGGCGTCAATTTAATAGTTTTGTTTATTTGCCTTAGCAAAAGTACCATTGGTGGCCACTTTTGCAGGTTCCTCGCGACTGAATTCCCCTCTGCCCCCCTCTCGCGACTCCTCCGCTCTGATCGGGGTATGCTCAATGCTCAATCGCCAGGCAGGCACGTATGTCAACAGTTTTCTTGGTCACCAAAAATTTTTCAGAAGTAGGCGATTGCATTAGGATTAAAACATTTCTAATCGTGTAGCTTCATCAAAATAGTTTCAGTAAAATACCCATCACTCACAATATTTTGGTTTGGTGCTATATTTTCTTGCATTTGGACGTAACTTAATTTGTTGTCAATATGTATTTCCTTCTTTTTGGCCTTATTTCCAGTTTGTCTATTTAAACTTAAAATTTCGGGTGTTGTTTCATCTTGATTAAAATTGCAAAAAATTGAGTTTGTTTGGGCCATATTTCCAAATTGATTTAGGCGTTTTTCTTTGTGCGTTATCGCCTAACGTCAAAATATTCCCGAAATGAGTTTGTTTAGTATTTAGTATTAAAGTTTAAAACCTTAATATTATCCTGCGCCAATTTTATATTTAGTATGAAAAGAAATTCAAATTATACCTGGCATTACTGCCACAATGACTCTATTCTTGTGTAGCACATAACAAAACCCGTGGAAATAACAAAAACTTTTGAGGTTAATGCTTGCTGGCGTATTGTGTTTCCACTTAACCATTGCAAAGATTCCTGGCGTATAGATATCTCTACTACATCGTACAACATCCACTGATTTGATATAGATACCAAACTCCTACATATTTTTGTTTTTATTCTGGCATTCAGATTTGTCTGTGTTTAATATCTTTTATCGATTTAACACTTATCACACAAAATATTATTACCGGGGCCAACTTCCAACCAACCACACACTGTGTAAATGTGTGGATATTGTGCAAGGATGCATTTTTATATATAATATTTTTTTCTAAAAAAACATTTCTGCAGGAAACTGATTTAAAGTAGCTATAGAATTTTATGCAACATGTGTTCATGTAAATTTGTACTTCAAATACAGAACAGATCATCAGCATCCTTATATTGCACATAAACACAACAAAAAATAAAATAAAAATGAACTAAAGAAAAAAAATCTTTGATATTTATTTTTTTTATTGATTTTTTTTTTTTTAAGTAGCAAACACTGGTTGTAAATGTAATTCGAGTTCATGGCTTTTAGTAGCGTGAATTTTATATATTTTACACTTGAATGATTTTAATATCGATATAACGATTCTTGCGTTTTTTATTTTTTTATAAATAAGAAAGTGTTTTTATTAGTTTGTCCCAGATATTTAAAAAGAATTCGAAAAGGATATGGGAAATTTTAGTTTCTGTTTATTTTGAAAGAAGATTTTTGTATACCTACCTAGAATAATTTAAAGAACTTCAATTAGATGGTAGTTTTTTCAATTCTATTTCCGTTAGAGAAAAATATACATATTAGTATTTGTATTTAAGTGCATTTATTTCAATGGCGATGTTAAATATGGAATCATATCATAGAGTAGTGATAATTTATTCAAGTTCTCGCAAAACAGGTATTTTCAAATTAAATTGATATTTTTGAGTTGCCCAATATTGGCAAACCAATTTATGCGCACATCACAATTATTGTGATTGTATGGCCCTCCTCCTTTTAAAGTTTCACCTCAATATGAAATAATCGGCAACAAAATTTTGATATTGTCCACCTGTATTATAAATATATGTATAGGTATAATAACCCAAACAAAACCATAAAATGGTTTTGCAGAGGGCAACACTTTAGATCCGCAATGTGTTCAAATATATCATAGCACGCAATAATTATTTATGGGTTCGCATTTCCGACAGCGGATATTATTTGTTTGTCACTTACCCAACGTGTGCCCTGATGGATTGCATTTTGCCAGAGAAATATAATTCCAACGATTAATTTCACTATAATAAATAAATTAATTTGCAACTGTTGTTTGGCCAAAATATAACAACTCCAACAACCACCATCCCAACGCCATCGCCTCACCGTCACACAGCCCACCGCAAACGGGGCGCCCTCGCAATCGAAGAAGGAAGTCATTGAGAGCCTCTCGCTCCTTTGAATTCAATCGATTTATATTAAATCGCGTATTTTGTTGATTTGATTTGAAAGGTAGAAGAGTTTGATGGTACTCGTATATATACCTACGCTCAAGAGGAGAATATATAGATGCTTTATTGCAATTATGGTGATAGTAGATCCGTGGAGGGATAGATTTATTTGGATATGGATATGGGGATACGAAAGAGTTTAGTTTAAGGGGGATAATATGAAATATCAAAGTCATATGCATGTGCTGCGAAATTGCACAATTAATCATTGTGCCATTGTAATCCAATCATAGATTTGCGGTTTCTATGCTAGATTACGACACAACTCGAGGATAGAGACAGAGACGAGATACATCAATCAACTACTGCAATCGATATCATATTTGTTGTGACGAGGTAATTGATATCGAGCCGAAATAAATTGCTTAAATTTTAGCATCGCTTCGGTATTAATATTGAAATGTATATACCTAAAGTTTTAATGGAATATCGTAGAAACTAACAATTATTGACAACATCATTAAAGCTAATTTAATAAGAGCACCCTAATGCGCGTGTATTCGTGTGTACATGTGTAATTCAATTACACAACACGCGAGTATTTATGTTTATACGTGTATTTAGAAATACATGTGTAAGTATTTGATTTTTTTTTTATAATTTTGTAGTAATTTTTCTGAACCAAAAAACTGTTGATTATCTAATGACATATAACTCACAATTTCTCGAAAAATTTTTAAAATTAATTTAAAACTCCATCCATAATTCTCAGTTTATTTTTGGAACTTAGTTTGTCAAATATCTAGAACTAGAAAGTTTCTTCGCTTTATACCATTTCCCTCAAACTCGGTTTAAGATCATTATTGAGTCTTAGAACTATATATATGTATATATGGGTAATTCTACAAATGCTGGCATTTTCTATTAATCTAAGAGCCCACAGCAAATTTAGGGGTGCGAAAGTGAACCAAAAAAAAATTAAATGAGTCGAAAGGTGTGTTAAGGATAATAAATTGAATGCAAGTCTTGCAGTTCCTGGTGGCGGCTGTTAGGTGGGAGGCGGAATTTTCTAAAAAAATTGACTTAAAACAGAAAAAAAAAATATTAAAAAACAACGGTAACATGTACAATGCCTTGTCATATTTTCATAAAAGGCCAGAAGTCCCTTTTTTCATTTCCTTTTAAAATAAAGTTTTTTCAATGAATAGTTTTTGAAATATTAATGTTTGAACTCAAAATTTTGAAAAAAAAAAAAAAATAAAAAATGGTTAAAAAAATATTTTTTTTCGCAAAATTTCATGTAATTAAGTACTACCAAAATTCAATGCCCTTATCAATTTCTAGTCAAAAACTGAAAACCGAATGGCTCTAGGACATTTACTTTCTAAGATATTAAAAAGTAAATGAACCAGCTTTCGCATAAAAATAGGGCAAATCCGGCTAAATTATTATTTCAGCAACCAGTTAATAGGAAAAACATGCGGAAAAAAATTCTTACATTTTTGAAACTTGGTGGGAATATTGGATTAACCATAAGAATAAAGATTCAAAAGAGTCCATAAAAATATCTGTATCCCACGGGTGTTTTTTGGAGGGGAAAAGGGGGAGGTATGACTTATCGAAATTAAAAAAATATATTGATACAATTTGGACATATGATACATGATTTTAGGGTATTTTTCAATTCTGAATCTAATGGCATCGAAATTGTGGTGGATATTGATCAATTATCATTCATCATCATTTATTAGCCATAAATAAACAAATTATATTTAATAGATGTCATTTAATGATATTCGAAATCAAATCGCATCGAAAAGTTAATCGCATAATATCGCGTCACATTGCCAATCGAAATATTTTTTTTCGCGAACACGACCGCGCAAACGCGACCGCCACGCGAACACGACCGCTTAACTTACAACACACCCTTTCGATTTATTGAACGTTCTCGCTTTCAGAACGCTTCCTAAAGTAAAAAACGGTTTCTTCCTAGATTACACTTCCTTGTAAGTCATTCTTTTTTTCTCTATTCGACTGTGTGCTGGTGCCAATAATTTGCTCTCATCCTAAACTTTAATAAATTGTAAAATTAACTTTTGAAATTAATAAATTTTATATTGAAGATAAGTTAACTATAAAAGGAAAAGTCTATCTTTTAATATTGGAGCTTAGATAGAAAAACAAATAGCCGCCAAGCACTATAAAATAAAGGCGATACAATTATCCTACAAAAAGTTATGGTCCATTTTATCCAGAGATGACTGTTTTTCAGTAAAACTGGTAAACTATTAAAAAAATACCTTGAAAAGAATATAACATTGATGAAAATCTGTATAAATTTTTAATTTGACATGAGAATAAAGTATCAAAAGAGTCCATACTATGACGAATGCATATAATTCTCCTATATAAGCATGATAAAACCAGGATTTCTACAAAAACTTGGTTAAAACTCAGGGTTGTTAATATTTCTCTTTGCATCATAGAAAACAGATATGAACTACTCTCTGCCATACACCTATACATTTGTTTCCTTCGAAATATCTTAACAAAGTTAACATTTTCCCAGTGCTTTGTCAAAAACGTCTCCGAAGCCTCCTTAAAAAATAAAATTAGCTACTTCTATTTTAGATGGTTTTTTAAGCTTTCCAAGGAATTCGTAGGATTAGATTTAAAAGGCCCTGTTATGCTGTATGGAATATTTGTAAAGATGGCCTTAAATAGCAGTCAAATATTATGTGAATTTCAGATGCATTACTTAAACACAGTTCGATTAGAATTTATTGAGGTACTTTGTAGCACAGCGGATCGGAAATATGCAAGAAGTAAAGCACACTCTGAAAAAATAGTGCAGTACATGTATCTGATATACCTACATATACATTATATACATATATTATAGACATCTGTATGAAACGGAGTAGTAACTGATTTCTCTGATGCAAAGAGAAATATTAAAGTGCGGCAACCCTGAGTTTTAAACAAGTTTTTGTAGAAATCCTGGTACTATCATGCTTATATAGGAGAATTATCTGCATTTTGATGTTAATTTCAATGAAAATACCAAAGGGAACAAAAATAAAATAAAAAAACCTTTAAACTTAAAAAAAAATATTTTTCAAAAATTCACTTTGCCAAAACCAAAGCTTAAATTAAAAATTTGGCAGATATCTGTCTTCTTTTTATTAATCAGCTTCATAACAACATACCATATATTTCAATAGAACGTCACACTGATTTATAGCAAATTTTTTCTCAAACATCTATTTCGTCATTTTTGACTTTCAAACGTTCATATCTCGAGTTGTAAAATTTTGACAATTTCTGTTGTCATATATAACTTTCATGTATTCAACAACAACTATTGATTGCAAAAAAATTATTTCGCTATGACGTACCGTTTAGAAAATAAGATTTCGACCCTTTAATACGTTCACCCTAATTTACCCTATTTAATTTTAAAATTTAAAAAAATCCCGTATTCATAGTATATTTTTTGAACATCCTTTTGGCTTACCACATAAGCGCAATCAGATAACTAAATAAACACAAAAATTGAACTTTAAACCGTGGCAACCCTATGAAGGGCCCACTATTGTTTAAGCAACCAATGTGCAAACTGTTTCCTTGGACACTATTTAAAAAACTGTATACCTCTTATCTGGTAAGGAGGTGAGGGTAGGTCGTCCTATGCCCGTCTCCCCGACTATTAGGACGTAAACAAATCTTCAATAACTATTTATTATATTACAAAAAATCATTAAACTTTGTCCCCCGTGTTTCTTATCAGTCCCCTGGCAGATTGAAACAGTCAAAAATGTCGATAACTAATGTACCAATTGAAGTTTCAGATATGGTATAGTAAAGTTCCAAGTCCTTTAACACAAAATAGTGAAAGTTAATGTCGTCCGTTATGTATGATATCTGTGATAAAACATTTGTGATAGAAAACGTGGAATGTTCACTCAATTTCTCAGTCCCCTGGGAAGGATTTACTGTAAAGTTTTGTATGCAAGCAGGCACATTTTTTGGCGGTATTGTATAGGCCTAGTAAAATCACAGCGTAAAATATTCATTTTCAAATAAAACATTACTATGTTTTTGGCGCGAAAAAAAACTAAGTTATAAAGTGGTTTTTACAATTTTCCCAGCACCTGGTAGCTTGTTTTGATCATAAAAATTTCTAGCATTCTCTTGAAATATTTAAAAATAAATATCAGTTTTTTTTTTGCGGTAAACTTTTTTTTAATTTTAAATAAATTCGACATATTTTTTACTTTCGGTATTTAAAAATTTGACTAAAGTAACTATGTTATTTAGCGTGTATTAATTTTTGAATGTATGTACAAAAATGTTTTAAAGACCGAGAGGTCGTAAATATTAAGTCTACATGTACATACATACATGTGCAAAGTGCATCAAAAGTTTAAATTTTTGGAGGATAGAATATTATGTGTGGGATGGGTAACGCATGATAATAAGGATATAGTTTTGGAACGTACTAAGAAAAGATGGTACCTATACCTACCTCTATGTGATGCAGATTGCACAATGTAATTTTATATGCTTTGGTTTCTTTTCATTTCGAGGCAAAAATAAGTTCAAAAATCAAGACATGCAAAAACAGCCAAATGGAAATTTAAAAACACCACTGAAATATAAACATAACACCGATGAATATGCGATGCAAAAAAATTAGGTATTTATTTCAAATCAATAAATGAGAGCGGGTCAAAATTCTGGATTACAAAATATTAGGTAGCATTAAACCGAAGGTATTCCCTTAAATAAATGTTACTAAAATCATGCAGGCCTCTCTCTCACAATACGTCGAATTTTCTTTCTTTTTAGAATTTGTTTGCTTATTTTTATGTGAACCCCATTTATTTCCCTTTCTAAGTAACATTTTGACTCTTATAAGATGCTCCAAGAGCTTAACTAGACTAATTTAAGGGATCTAAAAGTAATCTTTAAGAATACTTCTAGATTGCTTTAAGACAGTTAGAAGCGTTAAATGGTCTAGTTATGGGAGGCTCTTGTCTACTAATAGCAATAACATATGTTTCTTTGCAAAACTAATTGCTGTCTTATTATTCGAGTTGCTTTCTTCTTATGAGATGATATTTGTATAATCGATTGCCTCTCGAAAAAATCTTATAAGGCTCGGCTAAATTTTGATTTGATTCGTCTCTTCCAATGGGAGGTATTCTTATCTCATCTTTCTCATATTAAACATTTTTAAAAAGAAGAAGAAACATAATAGCTGGTGAACATTTACTCAAAGTGTTTTATACCGCTCCCAATTTGTTGGCCATGTCATTTGTATCAGTGCAAACTACATGCCATCGGTCTGACATTGGCATTCGTAGCTATAGGTACAATAATCTTTTAACTTTTAAATTTTAATATTTTTTTTTTTTTAATTTTCAGGTAAGAGTAAAAAAAAGAGATACAAAGCACGATATGGTAAACTTATAACATATTAGAATAATGATGTTTGAGTGAACAATTTTTGTTAGTACTTTAAGGGAAATAAAGTCACAAAAATTCATTCTAATAATTTGAACAACAAAAATAACTCCCTGAAAATACCTTTATAATTTTTAAAACCTTTAAAAATTTATTAAGAAAAAAATATTTAATTTTTTTATTTAATTTATTTATTTTCTATTTAATATTATGTGTCGCTTAGAATCAAAATGGACCTATATATTTAGAAGTGAAAGTGGTTAAAATAGTCAAAAACCTATAACTTCTCAACTATTGGAGATAATAATTATGTAAAGTAAATTTTGTATTAATCTGTTAGAAATATTTTATAAGATAAAACAATAAATGAAATATAAGGACCTCGTCAGGACTTTATAAAAAATTAAGATTTTTTTTTGTAGGCCTCTTTGATCGTGAAAAATAAAAATAGGACTTTTTGAATCTAAATACCAAAATATAGTACGGTTTTGATTCTGAAATGCATAGAAATTGAAAAACAAGTATTGAATTTTTGTTATTACACAAACATACAAAATAATGAATGTACCTTACAACTAGAACGTAGCTAGACAATGACAGTGTAGATATAGTGATGGCTTAGAAATATTCTTATATCGTTAACGAAAAAATAATAAAAACATGTTAAAATGGCAATTTTGATTTTTTTAAAATTTAAATTTTGAATATTTTGATTTAAAATGAAAAAAAAAATGTCTTTTATTTAATATTTTCGTAAAAAAAGATTATTTATACAAATTTCAAATGCAATATATTCTGTTCAATAACTTAGAAGTAAGAGATATGAGGGAATATACATTAATAAGTATATCCATTATTCGTATTTTTTGGTAAAAACGTGGTATGCAGTATTTATTATAAAGATGACATGCACAAAGTTTAGTCAAAATCGTTTGAGCCGTTTTCGAGACGTCTTGATGAAAATCACTTTTTTGGATTTCTCCATCATAGTAATGTTAGTTTTAATTAAAACCTCAACATTTACACGAAACCAATACTTGCCCTCAAGACCAAGTACAAGGTAACATACATAAGTACATAAATTCGTTTATTTATACTTTCAAAGTATTAAGAAAGCAAGAAACTTTAGGATGCCTTAAATTGAAAGTGCCATTTGGACAATTTTCACTTCTCATTACCTGTACTTTATTTTGGGTTTCCATATTTACATTAGCTCACTGAAAACTATTAATATTAATTTTAAACATTATTATTATGCAAAATTTGTATTTACCTGACAAAAAGAACTTTTCGGCTGGACGTCTGACTGGGAACTGAATTCATAACTTTACAAATTCTTTCTTCTGTCAGAGCGAAAAAACATGTAGAACATGTAGGTCCGTTTTGAAAACAAAATCATTTATAGTGAAAAATAGGTCCGTTTTGATTATTAAAACAAAAATACATAGGGTTGTTTTGATTCTAAACTCAAAATTCAAGTGCTTATAACTTTAAAAATAGATAGATTTAAAACAAAAAAAAGGACGCCATCTTGTAGCCCTCTTTGCAGCGAAAATTTTGGTATATCCCACTCCATATTTTCAAAAAGGTCGAGATAGGACCGTTTTGATTCTATGCGACACAATTAGTAAATGTATTTCCGTTAAAAATCAATATTTACATTGGCACAAATAAACAGAAACTTATGCTATGCGAAATAGCTGATCACCAGGCTGACGATTAGAAAAAAAGGCCATCGACAGGACACAGAGGACTCCTACACCTCATAAGATTTGATGACAAACTGAGACAATGCTTACTTTGATGCAATTTGTAGTTCTAAAAAAAAAGAATGTAAATAAAGTAATCAAATTTTATTTAAAAGAATTGTAGGGCTGGTCACGAGACTAGAGAAGTCTGACGAAACCGAGACCAGACGAGATGAGACGAGACTGCCTTTTAAGCAACCGAGACGAGACTGTATATTTGGACCGAAATTTACAGAGAGTCTAATAAATTAAAAAATCCAATTTCAGTTAAATATTTATTTTCTTCTGCAGATATTCAAACGGTAATCGAAAATATTTCGTTCCAATAATCAACAGGTTGTCACCAAAATCTCCCTTTTTTATCAAAAAACCTTAATCAAAAAATACAATAAAAAATACTTACAAATAAAAAAATACTTATTGAAGCCATATTGCATTCAATAGGAAATATAGGCTGATTTATTTTTGAGATCAGTTATGGGACAAATTTTCAATTGTTTAGTTAATTAGTTTTGTGTATGGGGATTGTATCCAAATTGTCAAATTTAAAACTGACAGCCAACATTTTGGGTTAATGACATTGGTGTGTTCTTTTTATTTATATAACGTCAATCAATTATAGTTAACCTTCATCGTTTATTTATTTTTTTATTTATTTACAACTTAGCTAAATTACTAGCTATAAAGTTTAATCTACAATTTTATATTTGTGAAATTTACGTTTTCATCAAGCAAGTTAATATATATATTATTGAAAATATGAAAAAAATTAAACATTTTATTTAAGGGAGAAAAACGTTCATAATTGGTCCGATAGTTAAAAATATGTAGACATTCGGACAAGTTCCTTAAGTTTCTTTGGGGAATATTAAAGTGTATAAAAGATAGAAGGTGCAAAGAGTCTATTTTTCCGTTTAACAATTTTACAATGAAGACAAAACATAAATACGATCGTGTGTTCTCAAGACTATTATGGTAAGGTGGGAGATCATAAGGATTTACCCAACCTATACCTCTGAGTGCAAACCTCAGGAATCTTTTTTGCACCTGTTCCCGTCTAGCTTTATGACAATGGTAATGGGGTGACCAAACCTGGCAAGCATATTCAAGAATATGCCTAACAAATATCATAAATAGCTATTTTGTAACGAAGGGATCAGAAAATTGACTCGACTCTCTTTTGATCCAACCAAGAATTGAATTGGCTTTGTTAGATATTGAGTTGATGTGTGATATGAACTCAAGTTTCTGATCAAATAAAATACCAAGGACAGACATCTCGCTTACTCGTGATAAAAGTATGCTATTAAGAGAATAATTGAATGAAATTATTGATACCTTTCTCGTAAAACTCTTAGCCTTAAATTTATCGATGTTAAGACACAAATAATTACGAGCACACCAGTCAAAAAACGAATTTAAGTCACACTGCAACTCTTCACAATCGCGAGTATTTGAAATGGTTTTGGAGATTGTTACATCGCCTGCATAAATGAGGCAGTTGGAATACTTCAACACCGACGGTAAGTCATTAATAAATAAAGTGAAAAGGATCGGGCCCAAATGGCTACCCTGTGGTATTCAGAGTTAACTTAAAATTTTTTTGATTCACAACTGTTGAATAGCACCGAATATAAGATCTATCGAGTAGATAAGATTGGAGCCACATTATAAATTGATCACTAAATCCCAGTTTTCATAATTTAAAAAGCACAACTCGATGTGAGAGTTTATCAAAAATGCCTTGCTAAAATCTGTGAAGACACAATCCTCTTGTTTTTTATTTTTGAATGAATGAATACAATCTTCTGCCAATTCCATTAAAAAAAGTGACAGTAGACCGGCCTTTGGTAAAACCATGTTCATTTGGGGCAATAATTGATTTAACATAAAAACATAGAGACTCACAAACAAAAGCTTCAAAAAGTTTTGGGATAACTGACAACCTAGCAATAGGCCTATAGTTTTCGATTTCATCTTTTTTCCCTTTCTTATGTATTATGAAAGAATTTTTCCAAATAGAAGGAAACACACAAGAAGATATTAAAGAATAAAAAAGAATAGATAAAGGCAACGACAAGTAACTTACACATTTTTTCAAAATAGAAGAAGGTATACCATCAGGACCTGGTATACAACTTTCGTCAAGATTAAACTTTACAATGTTGTCAGTATTAATGTTGAAGTTTATATCAGTCAAGTGGGTAAAAGATTTCAAAAAGTTAAAGTTTTGAGATTTTTCGTCAAATTTATCACAGTTGGAAATATCACAGTTTGAAGTACCACAGTTGTATGAATCACAGTTGAAGACACTTTGAAAGAAGTCGGAAAATAATTGTGTTATAACCCGATGGTCGTGACTTAAAATGCCATTTGACTTGAGAGCATTCGGGTATGAACTGGACTTTCTTTTATTATTTATGAATTTCCAAAAATATTTCGGATCCATTCTAAGATCTCTTTGCACCTTCTGAATGTAGTTCAAATACTTTAAGCTTGAAATTCTATTAAAAATATCTCTTGCTTTACAAAAATTACTAAAATTTGTTTCACTTGGAGAAAGCTTGTATGAGGCCCAAAATGTATTTCTACGATTTTTGAGGCTTTTAATTTCACTATCGTACCAATCAGGAACAGAAGTCCTCGATTTAACAATGGCAAGAGGCACAGATTTAAGAAAGCAATCAAACAAAGTATTATTGAATTCTAAAACCATCGAGTTAACATTAAGACAATTATTTAGACAAGACCAATCAACTTGTCATAACAAAGTTTTTAGTTTTATAAAGTCAGTCTTTTTAAAATTGAAAGTATAGATATTTTCAGAGACGGTATTATTGAAGTTGTTTGAGTCCAGAGAAAAAGTCAGCGCTGGGTGATGATTGTCTTCAGACACTAACGGCTCAGATGATTTTTCTATTGTGATAACATCGTTAATAGTAGAAAACACTAGATCAAGCATTTTTCCATTGGTGTTTAAAACGTCGTTAAATTGGTGAAGTCCGAGAGAAAGTAAATCATCAATTAATTTTGAATCGTCAGATCTAAGATTTCCAGTTGGCAACATTACATCAGTGTCAGGGCAGCACAACCAAGCCACGTTGGTAAGATTGAAATCACGGTCTCGATCTTGACCGAGATGAGACTACCTTTTAAGCAACCGAGACGAGACCGAGACGAGACTGTATATTTGGACCGAAATTTACAGAGAGTCTAATAAATTAAAAAAATCCAATTTCAGTTAAATATTTATTTTCTTCTGCACATATTCAAACGATAATCGAAAAAATTTCGTTCAAATAATCAACAGTTTGTCCGAAAATCGTATTTTTCGGAGACGAAACCGAGACGAGACTTAATTATACGAGACCGACACGAGACCGAGACGAGACTCAAAATTATCGATTTTAATAATAATATTAAATTTAATATTAAATGAGTTGTAAAAAATGTCGGAGTCATTAATACCAGAATAAAGCCAAGTTCCGGTGAGTGATATAATGTCGTAAGAGCAGATGGAGGATGAGTAGTAGACCTTGTTGGTCTCAGTCCGTAGTCCTCTTACATTTTGATAAAATAAATCAATGGCGACGATTTAATTGTCTTGTCAGTGTTTTCCGAAAAGGGTTACGGTTAATATTTCTTTTGTTTACGAATTCATGAACGATAATATCATGAGGCCAGTATTTTTGATCAAGCTGCTGATTGAAAACATCTTGCGTAACAAATAATTTAAATGATGCGTAGTCAATACTTTTAGTTGTCAATTTTTCAACTTTAAGTTTGGCTTTGTTGAAATGGGAGTTAAAATATGTAAATAAATCATCGCAGCTTGTGTTTGGGTCAAAATTTGAAAGGAAAATACATTTAAATCGCTCTGCTGCTTTAAGTTGTACGCGAAGATTTTCATTATTTGATGCTAATGAAAATGGCAATAAGGCAACAGTTATTAAAGATGAAGAAGGCGGAGGTGATGCATTTTTTGGAAAAGAAGTTAGGAAAGACTCAGAGACACAGAAAATCGGAGAAATTATAGAAGAAGTAGATATCGTAGATACAGTAGATGAAGCATAAATGGCAGATGACTATGGTATAGATGAGGTATTATGTATCGTAGATGAGGTAGATGTTGAAGATGATAAAGTTGAAGTTGATGACGATGTCACACATGATGCAGATGAGAAAGAAGATGTAGATAAAGTTGATGCCGTAGTTGGCGAAACAGTAGCTGTAGATAATGTTAGTATTGAAGATGATCCTGTGGAAGACGACGTAGATGAGGTTGACGATGTAGAAGACGTAGAGGAGGTAGATGATGTTGATGTAGATGACGTAGGTGGTGATATTGGTATTGAAGATGAAACAGTAGAAGTTAATAGTATAGATGTTGAAGATGACGTGGATGTAGTAGGTCGGATATATGATTTATTAATAATTTGTTTCTTTGCTTTTTGAACTAAAGGTGAAAGAGCTACTTTATTTCCTCTCTTTAGGGTGTTGCGTGTAATACGGCTGGGACAAACACGTTCAATTAATTTTGGTGAAGGTTTGTTAGAAGTTATTTATAAATTTAAACTGTTAATTTTCGGAGTTGTTGGTGTTTATCCTTTAGATGAAAAGGGAGATGGAAAAAGGTAAGATAGTTGATCATTTATAAGAGCAACCGCGTCGAAAAGTTTATCAATTTTATGCTCCAAGGAGTTGATGTCAGTTTTAGGCTATCCATATTGTTGAGTTTAACTTTTTAACTTTTTAATTTGTAATATTACTTATTTGATATTTTATTGTGTTAATCTTTTTTGATGTTGAATCACCCTATGTAGCAGAGGTGAGTTTGAGGTTTGTGTATTAGGTTGATGTTAAAGTGGTAAGTTTAAAAAGGTTTGTGTATTATCTGAGTTGGATTGGAAATCTATGTGGTGAATTAGCTTGAAGTGAATATGCGAAGAGTTGTTTTTATTCATCGGTTAGTGCAAATGCAAGCAGATGTTGTCATATAGTATGCAAAAGAGAAACCAAAAAGGGTATTGTTTGTAGTCTCGACGTATTATATGATAGGCAGAACATATACAAAAATTGCACTCACCGGGAAGGTAGACAATAAGATGTCATGCATGGGGAAAAGATGTCAAAATGAAGAAAGAATTTACCACTTTGGTGCACAATCAATGTGATTAATTTTAATTTTCCACAATTTAAATATTTAAATCAAAATGAATAAAAAACATTACACCAAAAACCAAAAAAATGAATCTTCAATGTCAAACGCTTTGTAGAACACACAAGCAAAGTTTTAATTAAAAATATTAAGTTTTTCAAGATAAAATTAATAAAAATCTCAGAGCGGATTTATTATCGTTCTTTTATTAAGAAAAGGTTACTTTGTGTTTTCATTTTGGGGTTATATTGTGTTCGCTTTTCGTCTTCCGATTTGGAATTGTTTTCAATTTTGTAATTTATTATATTTTATATTATGATTCGATTTCATGCAAAAATGAAGTTGATAGTGATTTAATTTGTAAGAACCATGCAGTTTTGGAAGTGAATTATTTATCAATAAATTTAACGCAATCAAAATTGTGCCTTGTTTATTATTTCTTATTTTTTTATTTTTTGAACCTATTCCCAATTTTTTAACTTTGATCTTTCTTAAATAAAAAGCAACTTTTTTAACTTTGCCAATGCAACTCTTGTTTTTGGCCATATAGTAACAAAATCGAACTAACCACTAAAACAAACAACGCCAAGCACTTAAAAATCATTAACCCAAAATTTCGATTTGACGTTTAGATAAGCTACCTATATTTGACAGAGATATATTGCTTTTTTTCTAAAAAGCCCTATTTCTATTTTATTATATACGTTAGTCACCAGAGGGCAGCAGAGGTGTTAGCTCCAATGGCAGCACTTGACCTTAATCCAACCCTGTATAAACTCAGTTGCATTCTTTGCATGTTACCTTATATATACATGCCGATTTTTAAATATATTGTAAGTTCATATACGTGTTTTTGCTCGGATTCTGTTGTTGCAGAGAACCTTTTTTAATGTAAAATTAATAAAATTTATCGTAGATAGTGGACTACAACAGGATCTCTCGCCAACGTTGTAAATTACTCTTTAATAAAAATCGGTAAAATTGATTGGATCTTGTCAATAGTTTGGATATCATATCCATTCCTTGCAAGAGTGTCCTTTTTGAAAGCCATCTTTACTCTTAAGAAGACGATTAATCATGGAATGAAAAGCTGATATTTTTGAAAAGAAAGATACTGGAATTATGAAATCGTGAGAAGTTTCATTTCTATAAGATTTCAAAAAAAAAAATTGGTTAGATGAGATTGATTTATTTTAAAGTAATCTCCATGTTCAAAAACAGACAGACAATTAATTAACACAGCCCAACGAGAAAATTAAGCTTAAAGAAAGAATTGAAATTATTTAAAAATTCTTATTACATTACCGATAAATCTACACAAAAAGTTTTTAATGCCACTTTGGGTTCTTGTTTTACATTTTTATTAGAGTAGTACTAATAAATTTACTAAAAGAAATATCACAAAAAAATATTTTAGAGATTATAATTTTCTTTAATGACGTAATAGTAATAATCCCTGAGACACAATTATCTCTAACCAAAAATAAAATCAATCAAATCCCCCCCTCCTCCATCGCCATCGCATAAAGTCTTAGAGCAAATAAAATAATTATACTCTCATCAAATCATCAGCCACCTCATAAAAATTTATAATACCCCAAACCACATACAAAAATTCCATCATAAAAAGCGTGATAAAATAAACAAATTAAGTGATTAACCGCAAACAGAATAATACGCACGAAACGCTGCTGCGTCTCTTATAACCTACAGCCCCTCAAAAGGGAAACAACAGAGAACGTGTGCTACATAAAAAAGCAATTATTATCCATAATATCCTTAATCCCAAGTGATTCCCCCAACATTGCTTTGATAAGAGTAGGGAGAGGGGTCGACGAGGTATAAAGCTATGTGCTTAGGATCGTAATAATCGAATACAAAACAATCGCTCACACGAACACACGCACAAACACACACACTCGCACAAACAATCGCACGCATTTATTATTTTTTTTTTTCACCCCAATATTATGTATTTAACTCAATAAACATGTTTTCTTTTTAACTAAATAGGTAGGAAACCCTTTTCTGCTATAATTTTTCACAACACCAAAATCGAAACAAAGAGTTTCTTCTAAAAAAAAATAATAACAAAAAAAAACGAAAGGTATGATCTAATAACACAGAAACATAATTTCACACATTTTTATGTTTTTTTCTTTTCGAGATTTTTTTTTTTATATTTTCTTTTTTTGAAAAAGAAAATAAAAAACAAAAATATAATCTTTCCGTTGCGAATTTGCACCTTCATCTGTTGTCGTAGATTTGTTAACAATATTGAAAAACTTCTCTCTCATCATACATAAAATTTTGGTAACCCACCATCATATACATATAATCCTAAATTCAGGAGGAGGATACAAAAGCTTTTCGTGCACTTTCGAGCACTTTCCTTCTGAGTATAAAATAAACTAAAAATAAGAAAAAACAAAATGAAAATAAATACAAAAAGGAGGAAGTGCAACACATTCTACATTGACCCATTCATAGATATCCTTATAGGCATATCGTATAAAACCAAAGAGAAGCAACAACAAAACCATCAAAAGAGGAATACCTATACAAAAAAAATATTTTTTTTTGTTTTTTTATTAAGGAGAGCCTATGCGCTTTCTTACATTCAACGCAGGCGCTCTCATTTTCCAAATTGCCCCCCTCAGAGTTTTATAATGTCCTGCCCAAAAATCATGCGGTAGGTGGTGCGGTAGATTTATCTAACAACACACCAAAGACCAAAGCTAAAGCATTCGAGCAACTCTCAACGATTCCAAAAAAAGGATTTTCCGAGAGAGCGAGAGAGAGGATTCTGTACGTGTTTGCACGTGGACAACGGTATAGCAATTTCCCTTTCCGGTTACACAGATATGCTTTTTTTAATCATACACAACTTCTGACACTTCGAGAGTGTTCCCTCTTTGCGAGGGCTCAAGAAAAGAGATATAAAGCTGAGAAAATATACGTCAAAATAAAAGCTCAAAATCAATGACGTCACCGTTGGTTCTAGTCCTCTTTCAACTGTTATCCTTACTCGGCGGCATCCAGAGAACACTAATAGAAGGACTAGTTGAGATGCAACAACAACAACAACAATATGAAATAAAGGACTCTAGTCACACATAAAACATTTTCAAGCACTTGGTTTCAGTACTGTGGCAAAAGCCGCTGAATCAAGTTTTCCGTGTTTGTTATTCTGTAGTAATTTTTTACGAATTTTAGTCGTGAGAAATTTTCAAATTTTCAAAAAAATAAAAAAATACTATCCATTTTTTCAAAAAAAAGATTAAAAAAAAACTAATTTTCTTGATTCAAAATTTTGTAAAAAAAAATAAACTTCCTATCGTCGTCGCTGGGAACGAGTGAACCGTAAATGTCGATTAAAAAATCCTCTTTCATAAGAAATCCTTAAAAAAAACTCTTTAATAGTCCTTGATTTTATTTAATAAATGTTCGATAAGTAATCGTCTTTTTTAGAAATAAAAAGAATCCTATTTTTTTTTGAAACTTAATTTTCAATAAAATAAATGTCCTGATTAAATAGAAAAAAAAACTATCAACACTAAAATATCCAACTGCTTATATAACAAAAAAAAACTCAAATAAATGTAGAATACGCGTTAAATAACTACAATTTTAATTTACAATTTAGGTGTTCGATTTATTTGATATTAACAGAAAAAAATATGAAATATACCTAATAATAATTAAAATTAAAATTAAGTATTTAAAAATTAAATAAAATAAACGACCTTATAGAAATAAAATAAATATAAATAAAAATTAACCTGTTGTTATATTCATCGATTTATATTTGCTGACGTTAAAGCATTCACTCGAGACACAACAACAAAGCCCAGAAGTAGTCTGTCCTTTGACTTTTGTATAAATTCAACCAAAATAATAAAAAAGGACATAGAAATACCTCTATATTCTTACTTAAGTAAAAGTCAGTTTTATATCCTTTCGCACGCGAATGGCATGTTCGTATATAAAGTCGTTTTATTAAAGCTTCTGACACATTTAATTCATTGAAACCCACATACATTCCAGTCGTTCCACATTATACCGGTGTAAATATAGAAAAAAAAAAAAACATTCAGTAGAAAAACAAAAAAAAAAAAAACAGGGCTAACAGAAGGATATATCGTCGTCAGTTGTCCTGGGACATCGAAATTTTGTTGTAACCAAACGCGGGTGTTACACATTCATCATATCCTTTAAACACGCGATTTTTTGTTCATCATTTATGAGAATTTAAATAAAAATTTAATCCTCCAGCGACCTCAATTTAGAAAGATAAAACAAAAAATAATAAGGACAAACAAAAAAAATATTCAAATAAATATACACAACACACGACCCCCTCCTCAGAAAGCATGTGTGTGTTTTTTCTGTGTTGTAAGAAATAAAAGGATAAGAAAAATAAACCCAAGTAAAGTTGGCAGTTTTTGTGTTGTTGTGTTATTGTTCTTTCCTATCATCCACGCGACTTACTGTACAAACCCCAGTCGGAACGGGAGGATCTGGGACCTTTCTTCGTTCATCCTTTCTCTGGTGCTCCTTATAATATTTCAAAACGTCACAGCATCTCACAGTGGAACATCTTCCCAAAAAGTTGTTGGTTGACATAAAAACACAAGCAAAAAAATAAAAAAAAATTATCCTGCTTTGCTGCCTATTTTGGCAATTTACACAGAAATTTAATAAATTCCTCATTGTCGTCTCTTGTCGTGTCGTATATTTTTGTTCGTTTGTTGTTGTTGTTGATGTAACGGTTTCTCCTTTATCACACTGGAGTCCTTATAAAAGATTTTTGCAAAGTCATTACATAAATCTATTTACATAGAAGACTCTGTCGTAGAAAATTACTTTTATATACCTACCTACACTTATACCTATATAAAAATAAATCTACCTAACATAAGAAATACAATGGAGAAAAATTACTTATTTTTTGTTTTGAACATCCTTGCGTGCGTTTAAGAAAAAGAATAAGAATAATAAAAATAAACAAGGATCTACTACAATCAGCTGATACTCGGTAGAGTGATTTTAGATTCAAGGATACTCGCATTTTTATTATTGTGTCTCTTTTCTTTTTTTGTTCGTGTTTGCCGGTTAAATAATTCGAATTAAGGCCTTATGTGCGGCGCGTTGAAACGATTTTGTATTTAAAAACAAAAATAAAATATATTAAAGTTAAAGTTAAATTTAAATTAAAAAAATCAAAAGAAAATTTTATCATTCACAGATTATATCTAAAATTATATATAAATTCAGGATTTTGAAGTGCCTCCTTTGAAATCTTCAAAAAGTAGTTGAAAAAAAAAATATAATTATACATAAAAAAAAAATAAAAAATTATAATCCTTAAATAAAGTGCATTAAATTTAATAATTAAAATTAAATATTTTAGTTATATTTTGGTGTTTTATTGTTTGTTTTGTTTGTGAAATTTAATATTTCCTCAATTAAAAAATTAAAATATTTAGTGAAAGTGAAAATCAAAATTTAATATTAAATTCAAATTTAAAGTTAAATTTAAAAATAAAATTAATTAAAATCCAAGTGCCATAATATTTTTATAGGAAAAAAGTGTGTCACAATATAACCTACAAGGATTATCTTAACGGAAAAAAAAAAAAAACATCTTTAAGTTAATTTTTATGTAAGTCAGTATGATAATATACACTACATACGATTTATTGTTGTTTTGTTTTAAAGATGAAAAGAATTCTCTTTTTTCTTTTTATTTTTGTTGCATGTCTCAGAAACCCTTTTATGTTGGTAGGTAGGTATCATCTTTTCGCTCTCATTACAAATGAGCCACAATTAAAAGCTTTTCTGGTTACCTTATATCACAACTCCGCCCCCTCCCCATCACTTTAATTTTTTTTCTTTAAAGATAAAATAGCAAAGACCATGAGATGATGATTATGATAATAATAATTATAATAATTTATACCTGTCCCTCAAAAAGAGTGTGTGTAGACTGTGGAGAGGAAGAAAACATAAAAAGATAATATAAAAAAATGGCCCTAAAGAATAAATTGCGTGCCACACTTGCACAGACATCGTATTTTTTTTTTTTTAGATGTTTTCACTCTTCATCCATTCCCTATAGTTTTATTTAATTTTTTTTTCAACAAAAAGAATTATAACCTAACCCATTAATGGCCACCCCCTAAAATTTCTGACGCGCCACGCGAAAATGCATGTTTGGAGCCGAGAATATACACTCACACATATACATAGGTACTCAGCAAAATCTCACTCACACCACTAAAATTTTATTCGCTCTCACTTGGCACAATAGAATGATGGAAATAAAGGTGTACTTTTGGGGGGTTTTGGATGGGGGTGATTTTCCAAAAAAAATAAAAAAAAAAAAATAAATAAATAAAACGCAGATAAGAACGAGAGAAAGAGCGAGAATGATGCATAGAATAGAAAAAAAAAGCGGAAAACGGATAACACGATAACTTGTTGCTTCTGATATCGATGTGTTTGTGTATAATAGAGGTACTGGGAAAATACCTATTTTAGGTGTGTTTGAATTTCCTTTTTTTTGTCGTTAAATCCATACATACAGCACACTATACACTTATATGTATTTTATTGCACGAGTTGATTTGTTGCAAATTAAAGTATCTACAGGTAAAGTTGAAAATTGAAGTTAACACAAATAAAAATAAACTAAATCTGTAGATACAAAAAAAAATGACGTTACAACAAATACAAATAGACCTAATGAACTATTTAGCTCAAAATGTTTTTTTTTTTTTTTTTGCTTTTTCTTTTTTGCTTTTACTGTTTTGTATTTAATCCAACCTCGCATTGGGGGAATTTTTCCTATTTTTTTGTTTATTCCTTTTTTTCCTTCGTTTATTTTCGCAAAATTTGCAGTTCATCCACCTTTTTCTTGTGAAATTGTATCTACACAGTTATTGTCTTGGCTTTTTATTTTATTATAGAGTGATAATGTTATTTTATTTTCTTGTGTGTTTTTTTTATTAATTTAATTTCGCCCTTAATATTATTTGCACCATGTTACGCATCATCACAAAAGTGGATGATGATGATGATGTTTATGATGATTAAAGGAGTAATGTATGTGTATCTACCTACATACCTTAAGGTGGGGCATTTGTTATCGTTTGATATACGTGGAACATTATGATGTCTGGCGGTTGAAGTGGTTTGTAAATAGGTACTCTCTTTTGACCTTGGGATTAACCTTTGTTTATTTATGTTTTCTTTTTATTTCTTTCATTTTCTTGTGCTGCTTTTTGTGGATTTGTTAGGTGCAGGTAGACGAGATCAAGTTGAATATTTTTGGGCAGATTTTGTAAGGAATTTTTGTATGGCTAGGTAAAGTTATTTTGAGGATTTCATATGGGAATTAAAAGTTTTACTTCCTTACAGAAACGTTTTTTTTTTTTAAATTCGAATATATTTTTTAAAACCATTTGTTCTGGGAAAAAACTTTTAACTGACTGTAAGTTTATAATTTTGTCAAACACATTTTTTGTATTTTTGGGATAAACTTAACACGGACTGAAGCTATACGGATGAAAGACTTTTCTTTGTTTTGGTACGAAATACGGAAGGGTAATTTTTCTATACCTACATGTACCTAAGAGGAACTATTGGAGAAGCTAAACTCTAAGTTGTTTAGACGTCATATTAATTACCATGTTAGAAAAGGCAATTCGATCTGCCAAAAAAACTTTCAATTTGAGCAGGAAAGATTTAAAAACTAATATTGTAGACGATTTAATTGCCTTGTAATTTCTTGTTAAATTTTTTTCTGCACATTAGAATTATTGCCATCGGAGCAAGCAAGGCAGAATAGAAAATTGAACTTACAAAATGAAGTACCTACCAACTGAAGAAATTCATCAGACAATAATTAATTTTTTTCTTAATTTTGTAAAATAAAATCCACAATTGGTTCGCGCAAACTCGCATTCGTAGTTACTTAAATGTCGCTTTTAATTGACGATGCATGTTTATGAAAGAAAGTGTTAAAAACTATAAATTGTGCTTAATAGCCGATAAAAACGTTCAAAACAGCTCGAGCTCAAAACGAAGTGAACCATCTGATTTGTTTAATAAATATATATTATATATAAGTATTTATAAAAAAAATCAAAAAACGTTATAGCGAAAAAGAAAATAATTTTTAATATGGGTGATTCTCTGTTAAAAGCTCCTTTTTAGCACCCAAAATGTCCCCTACATACATTTAAGAAAAAATGATGAACATTTAGATGTTGTTATAAACTATGGAATTAGTGATTTTAAGTGCGGGAACTGGATTTTAAGCGTTTTTGAGAATTTGGACTTGTTACGGAAATGACGCCTTCGATACGGAAATTATAATGTACCAGTTAAAAAATATTTCTTTTAAAATATTCCTTGTAACAGGGGCAGTGTAATTCAGGATGCAATTAAAAGACTTACGCTATTACAGGCATTTTTTTTTATATTATTAAAATCTAAATTAAATCGATTTACGGAAATAATTGTGTGGTTTGGAAATGACATTTAACTAGTAAAGATAAATAATTTGTTACGTTTTTGCTTCACCACATATCTCAGATTTACGGTCTACAAGTGCCTTTTAGGGGTTTTAAATGCATGCACAAAAATTTTGATGATTTGCAATAAATTCGTGATTTTTTTAAGAAAAAAACACATCTAAAGTCATTACCGTAACCATTTTCTCATCGCCTTAACCCAATAAAGGCGACGGAAATGACGAAAATCGATGTTCTTAAGCTTTTTAGACAAGAAAAATAGAAAGTATATTTTTTTTAAATTTTGTAAAACTAAACAAGTATGCAGCTACCTTCGATATAGGGAAAACGTTGAAAAAACAACAAACCGCTAGCGAACATGGCTACAACATCTCAAGAAAGACAACGCATACTCCGAAAAGCCTCAAATTCAACATTGTCAGTTAGCAAAATCAATGGTAAAACCGTAGGTAAAGCCACTGTTTATAAAAGGTGTACCCGCTGGGAACATCCAAATTGAAATTATTTTTTTTTGTAGGACCTACCTACTGATGCTATTATCTTTCACACCGTATTTTGTATTATTACCAAGTTTAAATCAATTTTAAAAGTTCACGTATGAGATCTGTACCAGCCTGATTTCGGTGGATCTTTTTTAGTTTTCAGATGATTAAAATGTGTGGCTTCCCGGACAATCTGATAAAAATCATTTTTGGTGGCTTTACCTACGGTTTTACCATTGATTTTGCTAACTGACAATGTTGAATTTGAGGCTTTTCGGAGTATGCGTTGTCTTTCTTGAGATGTTGTAGCCATGTTCGCTAGCGGTTTGTTGTTTTTTCAACGTTTTCCCTATATCGAAGGTAGCTGCATATTTGTTCCAATGATGTGACCTTCACAGCGACTGCTATGACCATTGTCCTGATAGTCTCAAATTTGAGCATGTTTCTCTTCGGTTAGAACACTTCCTTTTGGCAAAATTGTTAAATTCATGAGAAAATGTCTTTAAATGTTTACTATTTGATTTTTTGCATACTATTTTTATCGATTTTATGAGCTACTACGTTGTTTTTCAAGATGTATTTAAACGAATGACACAAAAAAAAGGTCGATTTTATGACTAAAATTGTTCAAAGAGCCATAAGACTTACAATTTTTTTGAAGTATTAAAAATTATTCCTGGATCTTAATCCCCATATTTCACTTAATAAATTCTATAATTAGATTTGTCATAATCATAATTATAAAAGGTTATGGAGAAATCGTTAAAAGTTTATTGGAAAAAATCTGTATTTAAAAGAGTGAATTGGAGTGTACATGGAGACACATATTTTAAAGTTTGTAAGTTAATTGTTTCAAATAAATAAATTCAATTTTTAGGGAAGTTGTATTTAACTACATATTCTTAATCCTGGAACTCGGTCAAATTAAAATTTGTACATTTAAAAACAAACAAAAAATCCATTTTCCGCGCTAAAACAAGGAGGAGACACGCGACGGAAATGACATTTGGAACATAAAAACAATTATTTTTTTATTACATATCTACAAATATTTAAAATTTAGAAGTGGCTCATTTAGAAACGTTGCTTGTGTTATTATTGAATTCAAAATGAATAAATTTTTTTAATTTGTTGAACCACTTTTGGTCGGGGCCACGAAAAGGAGCTTTTAGTGGAGCATCACCCATATATGTAAAACAAAAAAATTGTTATTTCAACTTTAAGTATTATTTAATAAAATACATTTTTATACTAAATTTCCAAAATAAAACTATTAAAACGTTTTAAAGAAATAGAATTTTCAAAAAAATTCAAAATATTTGTTTTTATATGTAAAATTGTTTTTATTTTGAAAGAACTCCTGTATAAGAAATTTTGAAAATCAAAATAATGAGGCTAAGTGCGACCCCACACTTGTAACTTCCCATATTGGTGCCCTTGAAATTCATTTTAGCTATTTATAATAGCACAGTAAAATTGTAAGAATCTTACTTATCTAACTTTTTTTCCTAACTCTTCTTGGTATGGAGGTATTTATTCTTTAAGCCGAAAAAAAAACCATAAGTCAGGGGAAAATATATGTTTGCAAAGAATATAAAAAGGTAAATAAAGTGTCAAATTTTGATTTTGAAGGGATTTTGAGTAGGGCTGGCCACGAGACGGGAAAAAAGACGAGACTGGCTTTTAAGCAACCGAGACGAGACCTAGACGAGACTGTATATATGGACCAAAGTTTACAGAGAGTCTAGTTAATTCAAAAATCCAATTTCAGTTAAATATTTATTTTCTTCTGCACGTATTCAAACTATAATCGAAAATATTTCGTTCCAATAATCAACAGGTTGTCACGAAATCGTTATTTCGGAGACGAGACCGAGACGAGACTGAAAATTTGCTATTTTAACGAGACCGAGACTTACAAAATTCTGGCAGAGTTTCATCTCGTGGCAACAGGTTGTCACGAAATCGTTATTTCGGAGACGAGACCGAGACGAGACTGAAAATTTGCTATTTTAACGAGACCGAGACTTACAAAAGTCTGGCAGAGTTTCGTCTCGTGGCCTAATTTCGAGTGTAAGAATTTTTCAAATTAAAACATTTTTGAAAAGTTTTTTTGTTGTAATAATTTGGTTTTATTAGACAACTCATATTATGAGTTTAATAGTTTTTTTAAGCTTTTTTGCTATAAAAAAAAACTATCTATTAATTTTTTTTTTTGAAAAAAAAAATTATCAGTTGTTGACTACGTTATTATATGTAAAAAAAATAGACTGGGTTCGAAATCATTTTTTTTTTTTCTTGAAATATTTGAGACCAAAATTATTTTTCAAGTGTTTTTCTTAGTTCAAAAAAAGTGCGTTGAAATTTTTTTAAATGTTTACCAATTTTGTATAGCGCAATTATGTGTAAAACAAAATTAGTCTACAGTGAATATCTTTTTGCGTTCTCGAGGTATTCGAGACAAATTACATTTACAGCTCTTTTTAAAATTGCTGTAGTAAGAAACTGTTAATTGAATTTGTTAGAAAACCTTTCCAGCACGTTATGAAAATATTAACTATAAAATAAAATTCATCCGAAGTCGATATCTTTATTCGTTTTCGAGATATGGTTCACGGAAAAAGTAGCCAGAACGTACTTAGGTACATACACACATACAGACATCTTGCTAAAAACGACGGATTCTGATTCTAGAGACCTCAAAACGTAAATCTATGTCAAAATTTTCAATTCGAAAAATCGCACCAATTACAATAACTTCCAATTGAATTTATGAAAAAAAAAATCGCTCGAGCGGTCTTATTAAAAATTAATTTTCATATATAAAAATTCTTGTACATTTCTTAAAAATAAAATTTTGTATGCTTAATTTTAGTATTTAATAAAATACAGGTTTGCACAGAATTAAAGAAAAATTATTTACTTATTTTCAAGATATTGAATTTTCAAAAAACAATATTTTTGAAAAACACAAAATTTTTTTTGAAAAAAGTAAAGGACCTCTTGCATACAAAAATTTTGTTTGGAATATATGTGTTTTTTTTATAATGGTTGTATTGCAGGTACCGTTATTTTTGGATCTTAGAATATTCGATTTTCCCTCTAGGGAAAATATAAGTTCAAAGTTTGAAGTTTGAAGAACATCGCTTGTGTCATCGCTGTAGTTCGAGGTACAAGAAGACAGACAGAATTGCGGAACCTACTTTTTCACGTTCTCTTTGTTAGGTCTGATTAATATCTCAACTTCGATTTTTTCTCGGAAGTAAAAATCTTTAAACCAAACTAATTTACAAGTACCTACCTACCTTCCTACACACAAAGTGAAGATACATTTAGTCACAATATTTCCCTATTTGTAAACCATATTCTTTAAACATCATGTAACCCGTTTAAGCTTGTTCCACTCAGGGAATCAGAAGGAATATTAATATTATGAAACCATGAAGGCTTCAACAAATTTATGTTGACATTTTCCCCTGTTGGTTCTTGTACTACATATACCTAGTTGTAAGAGCCAAACAAATGCAACACAAAATATAGTAACATCGAGTAAAGGTAGAGGAGTATAGTTTATATGTACCAAAGTAACACAGCAGGTTTCATCATAGATATAATACTACCCATACACATTATTACACATTGTTGTCATAGCTTCTCAAATTTGCTTGCCAAAAAATATGTATTCGTTATACCGGATATCCTGTTTATATAAATGTATACCTACTCTATATATAACAAAAATAACAACATGTGTCTTATAATGTTCAACAGGCGTAAATGATTGTGCACATCATCATGCACGCATATTATCTACAATAAAATTCTGCGATAATCATAAAGGATGAATTTAGAATATGCTGTAATATGGTGGTTTCAGTTTTCTCTTTGTATTTCATAATTATAATTGTTCTTATGGGAATACTTACGGAAAGGTTAATCTGGCGTTCGCTGCACAACAATATACACGACGTCAACTTTGCATTAAATAAATGACAGTTTTCTAATTCAAAGCTTATTCCTGGTAACGAAACTGTACTCGAATTATTTATAGTGTTCGATGTCAATTACAAAATTAATTTGTTTGTAACTTCAACGTGGGTAATGAAATGTATGCAATAGCTACGTACGTATGTTACTTTCAAACTTCGAAATAAGTTAATTCTAGAATATATCGATAAAACCCAGAATTTTTGAGCGGTATTAGTAAAAGTTAAAAGTGGGAAGCGTTTTATTTTCAAAATTCGTTCACGAATATTTTGCAAAGATTTTAGTTTAGAAAAGGATGTTGGGTGGCCCTCCTAGTGAAAACAAAGGATCTTAACTTCGTTTTTGAGTCACCTTCTCCTGTTCACAACATAACTCCTAGGGTATGGTCAGTTCAGTTGCCAGGCAAGCACCAATTTCAACAGACTCCTTGAACAACAGAACCTTGGGTGCCTCGCTTATCAAATCTTTTTCTTCTTCATTTAACCGGCGGCGCGGCGGTTATCATGATTTTGAGGGGGACCACAACTCTCACACTCAACTGCTTCGCCTAATGATCAACTTGTGGGGTTCGCCGGGCTTACCTCAGAAAACGTCGACAGGCCTCCCGGTTTTTGATTGTTTCATGTCTGATAAGTTTTCGGACTTTTTCAAACGTTACTGAAAAATTGTAGGTTTTGCTGGTAAACTCTAGAATCTTCCTATCGAGAGCTTACAGTGACATAGTATGGAATAGGCAAATCAAATTCATCCATCTTTTTAAACAACATTTATCTACTTCGAATCAACGTAGATTGAACTTCGCTTGGTTAGGCATTGATTTAAATTGTCTACCCACGACACGCTACTTTGTTTAAATTTATGTAAAAAAAAGATAAATGTATATTCATGCTCAACGCATTTCATTTTTGTGGTTAATCATTGATTTGTCATATGCTATGAGTCATAATGCTATGAGTATTTCATATTAGGAAAAGTAATTAAATTTTGTTGTTCGATTATATGAAATTGAATTTTGATTGCGCGTTTAATTTGTTCACAAAACAACAACGCGCTCTCAAAATTCTTTATCTTAAGCCTACAAATACAAACAAATTGAGGTTTACTTGACTATGCAATACTTTGAAACTACGTTGATGGCACTTTAAATGCCATGAAAATGGATCGCAATGTAAAATGTGGATTTCAATGTAAAAATGAATACGTTTTACTTTGAAACAAGGTTAAGCGCACTTAAAATATGGATCTCAATATAAAAACAATAACGTTCACTTTAAAACAATGTTGAATGGAATGCGAATGTACAAAAGTTGATTTCAGTGTACAAATAAACACGTTTTACTTTGAAACGAGGTTGAATCTCTTAAAATTACGTCGCATATTCAAACTAACATTGTTCCCACGCCAAAATGAAAATGATCCACTTCATTTAAAGACTTTAAATCAAATACGGTCGTATTTTATTTAAGATCGCATTTTTTCCCTCAGTGTACTGTAATATTCTGTTAATAAGGTGTAAGCTGTGATATGATTAGAAAGTAATTTTTAAATTTTTTTAGTCTAAGTTTTTTTTTTAATTAATTTATTTAATATTTCCATTCAACTTTTAACAATTCTATATACTGCAATAAAAATGTAAATTTAAATTATTTAAACTTTTTTTAACAAAATTTTTATACAATTAAATTAATTAATAATTTTAAGGTAACAATTCATTATTTTATACAACTAATTATTCAACAGTCGTGAAATATATTTCTGAGTTTCAAAATTATTTATGACTAAATTTCTGTCCTTAAGTTTTTTGATAATGCTGTTAAGGTTTTCTCCGTCGATGCAAGAAGAGTTTTTCCCCTTCTGCTCTGGCTGTGACTGTGATCTACAAAGCCTTTAATCGCTCAAGACTTGTGTACAACTCCCATATTTGGGCAGGTGCGCCAAATACCCACTTGAGTCTATTATGGATAGAATACAAAAGAGAGCTCTAAAAATGATAGGTGAAAGAAGTATCCGTAATACTAGCGCTTCAGTTTACCTTTGAGCCCAACTTTGGACGAGCTTTTAAGTACAGAGATGCTTTCTTAAGTCGCACAACACGAATGTGGAATGCTCTACCCAGCCCAAGTTTTCCTTCCCATATTGTGATTTACAGACATTCAAAACCAGTGCACTGGTATCTCCTTTTAAATCCCCTCCAACCTACCTAATCACTGTTTATATCATTTAAAGGGTAGTCACAATTTCAAATAGGTACACTGTTTTTTGTCTTCGTGTTTTCACCTTTTTGTATAAAAAAAAGATTTTTTCAATTTTTCTAGAAAGGGTTAAAAAGTCCTCGAAATATTGAATTTTCATATTATTATACAGAGTGCCCCTTAAGAAATGGATAACCCTGAAATGCCTCATAGTAGACTTTATGTACGTCCTGAAAACTGATAAAAAAGTTCTATCCCAACCACAAGAAAAGATATATGCTTTTTTTTGTTCAGTGCATTATTTCTTGCCTTACTTTACATTTTTGAATACCACGACTACAAGTGAAAGAATTCCATCATTTTTTTATAGCAATATTTAAAATTATTTGTACCAAAACATAAGTAGAAGAAAATTATAAAAAGTGTTGGACTTCTTAGAGAAAAAAATTATATAACTTTGATTTTCAATGTAAAATGTGAAAACAAATAATTTTTGAAAAAGTTAAATCATCTCTGGTATAAAAAAAACTGCATTAATACCTATAAGTGGCCAACTATTTTAAAAATATGCGTGTTAAATGCGGATTTCAAAATGGTATTACTTATTATTACATCTAGAGTCAAGAGCAAGTTATTGGTAAAAGTCTGCAATACTAGAGTCAGTTAAGCTAAAAACAAAAGTTTTCAAAATTATCACAGTAAACTTGAAAATAATAACGTGCATTGACTGTGGCAGATTTTTGATTTATTGCCTGTTTTTATGATATTATCCTAATGATTAATCCAAGATTTTAACTTCAAGGGCCGAATGCAACATTACCAAAAGCAACAAAAGCAACATTAACAAAGTGCAAAAAACGGTTGAATTTTCAAGGCTGTTCTGAGTTATACCTCTTCAATTGGGCCTTAACAAAACCATCAAATATTTTGTTGGTTGCAATTAGTTTATTTGTTACTATTTCCTTAAAAATAATTTGAGCAAAGTTTAAACTGCCATTGGCCACTAAGTTAAGAGAACAATTCAGCATTTGTTATTTAATGTAAAGCACAAAGCAGGCAAAAATATTATACTATTTTTTAACATACATAAACGCTAATATTTCTACTCGCTTGTCTAAACCCCTGGTTAGTAACTAAGCAATTTTGTGTGACCGATACCATTATTTTTGGTCCAACAACAAAAAAAAAATGTGGAAATTTTTCACAAGGAAAACTAGATACAAAGTTGAATGAAAATCCATCAAAGAGAGGCAGGCCAGATAAACAGAATTGCGAGGCCAAGTCATAAGGAATTAAGTATTCCAAATAAAATTCCGCGACAATGTAGGTTGAGTATAATTAGCTACGTAACCAATGCATATTATGGTAGATAATAGTCAGGTAACCCGTGCTTACGCACAGACCAGATGTCGTTCAACAGCACACCTTAAGTCTTTGGATACGACACTAAATGATATGCCATCGCACAGTGGTTTCGCCCATACGACAAAAATGAAAAAATAACAGTGCTTGTTCTGTTTGTTTCTTGACTTTTTATAATAGATAATGGTTCAATATTTACTGTTACAAACATTTCGTCGTAAATGTCACGTGTTATCAGTTTTGTTTTCTCATTCAATGTGAGCTAATTGCACGGTCTCAACATAGACCCATATTTGTGGGTATCAAAGGGATTTTTTGGAATTTTTGTTTTAATGGAGTTACAAAAACAAGGTGTGTAGAATATTTTATCAATTCTTAAGTGATATTTTTATTTTAAAAGTTATAATGGTAAAACTCGGCAGAGGTTAAAGTTGGTTTTTCTTGTTTTTATTTGGAGTTTAGGTAAAGTTTTAACCTTTTCCTGAATGTAGTTTAAAAATAAAATTTTGACCCAAGTATTGAGAAAATTCACAGCTTTTCGAAAAATATTCTTACCACAAAACAAAAATATCTATAATGGCAACCCAAATTTGTGGCAATTTTATGGATTGTGTATATATTATATATATATAAGTGGGTGGAAATTATTTGTGATGATGTCCTTTACAATCTTAAAAATAAAGCATTCACAAATTTTCAAAAAAAAAATACTTTTTCATTTCTTAAAAATATGTATATAGATTTCTTAAGTGGGCGTGGAAGTAGGTGGAAATTAATTGTGATGATGTCTTATGAAATCTTTTATAATGCCTGAAAGTTTCATCAAGATCGGTTGAGCGGTTCAGATTTTATTGAATTCTGACGCTCTCTCCATACAACCGAAACCACTGTGCATCGGATCAAATTCATTATAACTGGAGAGACTTTTCGAAAGATAAAAATTAGAATAAGTTATGAAAATAGAGATTCGATTTCAGTTCGCAAATAATGACCAACACACAAAACTTATATATACATATACAATTAATTTTAACTCAACAAAGTCATTATTCAAACGACTGAATAAAATAACTATTATTACTTTCAATAAAATAATCCGCTTAAAAACTAAAATTTTGTATTTTCACTCAGTTAACTCGCTATCATAAATAATAATTATTTTGACTATATTGATAAATTTTCATAAATACCACATCATAAACAGCTAAAGCTTAAATATTCCTCACTATACTCTATTTCGTGAAATTTGCGTACAATTTTGATAAAATCATCATCATCATCATCACACCAATGACTCATTTGAATTTTCCGAAAATTATCATCACACACTTAAATGGATGTAAATGAAGATTTAATTAAATTATATTATCATCATCGCATTCGCATCTAAGCGCATTTATAAAATAGAAATTCAAACAGAAACGAAATAAAAATAAATGTTCACAACAAAACAATTATTATAAATAAATTTGTTGTCATCGGGTTTTTGGTCGATTTACTTTAATATATCAATTCAATATAATATGAATGGAAAACCGTTATATTTTGTGTGATACCATGTTTATCTAATGCGCATATTTATACATAAATCACTGCAAACCACATTAATAATCCGAATATTTATTGCAGAACAAACAATCTATACGCCGGCTTTTATAAAGTCTATAAAACAAAGTCGAGAGTATAGAGTAGCTGGGTGCTTCCAAAATATTACGCATACGCCCCCGAGCACTTTCTATATACCTTAACTAACAGACATACCAGACAGCCATTAATAATCCTAGAATTCTGACCGTTCTCTATGGCTTATGCATTTCCATTCTCATTACCAAGATCATGTAGATGATTTTGAAAAGGGAATAACGCAATGGACTTCATCCTCGCCTCTCTCTTCCAAATGGAGCACCATATTATAGGCGACCGTGCCTCTTCTTTTCGGATCCCTAAATTATATGCAAGCGAACGAGAGGGCTTATGACAAATTCACCTTTGTCACAGAATCTAATAATGTGTTTGCGTAGCTGCAAAATGTCGAGACGTGTTGCTTGTACTGAATAAATACGTAATGTGCTGCATTTGACTACTACTACATCATGCGAATTCAAAATAGTTTTCATCCTCCGTCTGTCTTTGGATTTCTCCAAAAACGTTTCACATCCGAACGAGTCACACACTTAGTCCAAATTTAAATGGAAGCCAAGAGATACAAATGATGTAACGTTCTTATCTTTGTGTCTGGCTGGTGGGTTGGGTTTGGGTTGGGTTTTACCTTGGAGTTTAGGATATTGATTTTTATTTTTGATCCGATTCGGTTAACTTGAGTATTAAATTGAATATTATATGTATCTATTTTGTCTTTTTTACTTTTTAGTGCTCTGTGGGTACTTCAGATTTGGAATTTAAATTTAATGGAAATCCATGAATGATTTTGTTTTAAATATTTGCTCGGAATAAAAAAAAACAACACAAATGAAGCTGAAACCGCAATTTTCGTATCCATAATCATCTTATTTATATGCGGGCATATTTTTTTGTTCCAACAAAGAATATTTTTATATTTTCTGAAAATAAGATTAAAGTTTATGACCAAAAGACTGTTAAAGATGAAAAACAAGGGCAGCGTTATAAAATTTTATGTGTTTGACCGTTTTATATATTTTTTGTTGTCCTTTTGGTTCTGTGTGCTGCTATTGTTGGGAATGTATTGCAATCGTAGATGTCAACGAGTCTCGGTCTCTCTTGCTGGATGATATGGGTTCTATATCTTTGAGAGTAAAAATCGGGTTAATTGGGGAATTTTGAAATAATAATAAAACCAGATTTTAAAGTCGCAGTTGGAAATGGGATATAATATGCTTTTGTCTGTATATATTATATATGTATGTATGATATTAAGTTTTATCTTAAACCTTTTTTTATGGTTCTTGCCATAAAACCTACTCGTATATTTGGTTTTTATTGCTGCCAGAATGGAAAAGGAAAATTTTTCAGTTGGAAGGTATTCAAAATTCATAAAAAAATAAAACTATGTAAATCTTTAAGTGAAAATCATGTGAAACAAAGTTAACTACCAGACCATTGAATGTCTGCTAAATTATTATAGAATTAATTGTTAAAATTACAAATTCTTGAATATATTTAATTTATATTAAAATTGTTGGTAGGTTTTTTAAAGATAATAATACCAGCAGTTAAATATAAAAGGTTAATGTGAGGAATAATAAATTGCAAAATTGGTATATGGTTGAACATTTAATAATATTAATAACTTGAACCTCAAATTGGTCATTCGATGGAGAACATCCCATTATGTTATTAAGCTATTAATCCATTATATTAATTTACGACTCTTTAATACACACTTTTCAGGAAAGAAACCGTATTTGACCAATTTTTCTGGAAATACGCGATCACGGGAATCAAGGATGTTTTATGTTAATTATATCAAATTCAAACAAAAATTGTATGTTTTATAATAATAAATAGAGTAGCTCCTTTCAATTCAAAAGACGTTATATGAGTACCTACATTTTTTGATTTTAAAACTACTCCGTTTAAAAGAAATCACTTGTCACGCGGATAATGATTACGATAGATGAAAACTAAAATTATGATTTAAACTTGAAATATTTCAAAGAACATATGTACATATTGCTTATCTTTAATATGTACTATGAACTCATATATTTTTTAGGACCAAAAAAGTCAGAACCTTGCCTGCCACACAAATTGTTTTAGTGATAGGGAAAATATTCTTTCTCTCAAAAATGATTCCAAATATTATGTTAAAAAAAATCATTTTAGCAAACCTACGTTTTGTTATATTTTTCTCAAAAATGAATATCATTGGTTTCACTGGTAGATTTTACCATCAATTTTTGATTTCTTACAATCCGTCAAATAATCGAACTCGAGAAAATAATATTTTCTAACATTACGCAATCACAATGTTTGTACCACAAACTGCAGTCTAAACTAAACTGCTGAATCGATTTTAATCAAACTTTCACTTTAAGGTTTTTAAGAGATTCCCAAGAGTGGAAATTTAATTACTATTTTTTTTAAGCTCTAATGCTCTAGGGATGGTACCTTCCATACAACCAATATACAAACAACTTTTTACCTTAAAAAAGCTCCAACGATTTTAATAAAATATGTTAATAATTGTGGTAAGTATTTTGGTAAAGAAAAATACCAATAACGCGGTACTAACGCTACCTTTTGATTTTCAAATTTCTCGTCAACGTTCACTTTGTGGACAGGAGGTCCTTTACAATCTTAAAAATAAAGCATTCACAAATTTTATAAAAAAAAATACTTTTTCATTTCTTAAAAATATGTATATCAATTTTATTTTTGGTTTTTTAAAAACAGGTAATGATTTTTTTTTTTAATTTTGTGTGAAATTGTATTTTAATAAATACTTAAAGTTTGCACACCAATTTTTTCTTAATTTAAAAAGAAAATTCATAAATAGAAAAAAATTATTTTTAAGAAACCCTCTTCAGATTTTTAAAAAATATTTCATAAATTCAGTATTATCAACAAAATAAGAAAGACTTTATTTTGAGCTCTAGGTAGTTATTTTAAATGCTGTTTGGTTTGTTTGTAAGCTACGAGAGCAAGTTTGTGCTACCCAGTCATTCATTTTTAATGTACTATTATAGGTCAAGTATTAGTTTCGTGGCAAAAAATAATTCGAGGTTCTGTTTTCTGATGTACATCGAACTTGCATTTGCTTAAAATTAGATGTGAAGCATTTGTATGTGATTTCCTAGAGGTGAAATTCTAATTTTTGTTTAAGCATATATCTAGTAGCTGCTATGCAATGATTTCGGCTTTATCAACTTTTATCAAGTAGTGTTCTCAAAAAGGGATATGATTTTATTATTTTCTCGTTAAACGATACAAAAATATTATCAAACCATTACTATATCTAAGTCGTCAATATAGCACAGGAAAATTAGACTTTTTTGTGGACAAAATACAGGACAGCTGAATTTTGTATACCTGAAAGAGGGCTATTAGAAAAGCTTATGTTGAGTTTTTCGGGACGCCATGCCACCGCCCTAGAGAAATCCGCCATTTTGGAAAACTCCGAATCTATAGATTTGAAGTAAAAAGTTGTAATAATCAAATTTGTTGGAAATAAAATTAAACTTTTTTCTGCGTGGATAATATTTTTGAGGTTAGTTCGTTAGTTCAAGGATATGTCGTTTTATTTTGAATTTTTTGCAATTACAAATTTTGTACGTTTCTGAGGAAACTTACATGAATTACTTTTTAAATAAAAATATTAGAACACTAAATTTCCATCATTTTGGTATATTTTTGAAGATGATGTGATACCGGAGTCAAAAGTTACATACATTTTGATGTTTGTTTTAATTTTAATAACAATTAAGTATTTTATTTACTCCGGAGTTTTTATTTTAGCGCAACCAAAATGGCTGCAACTTTTGACTGTGGTAGCGCATCATCTTCAAAGATGTATCAAAATGTTGGAAATTTAGTATTATAAAATTCTCATTTAGTGAGTAATTCGCGTTAGCTTATTCTAAAAAATTCTAAAAAATTAATAATAAGACGACATAACATTGAAAATGTAGCCCGCACCGAGCAAAATGTATCAATGAACGAAAGATAATTTAATTACCTACAAGCTTCGCCTTAAAAGTTTTCATCTAAGATCAATAGTTTCGGAGATATAGATCACTTCGCGTTTTCCAAAATGGTGGATCTCCCCAGAGGGATGGCGTCCCGAAAAACTCAACATAAGCTTTTCTTATAGCCCTCTTTCAGGTCTTAAAAATTCAGCCATCCTGAATTTCGTTCCATAAATCGATTGTTTTTTTGCTAATTTCCTAAACAAATAAGCTTAGCTACATTCACGTTGTTAGGAACGATAACAAATTCGTGCGATAGGAAATTTTTTTTTTACTGATTTTTTTTGAGACAACATAGTATTTTTTGGAACCTCCTATAAAGTGAGTTTTTTAACAATTTCTAAAATCATTGAAAATATCTTGTTTCTATATTCAAAAATATGGTATGTATACACCATACAAATTTAGAAAACCCGTCAACATAAATCTTTTTTTGATTCGAAAAAGACTCAAAATATTTTTATAAAAAAAATAGTTTTCCTAAACACGGAAGCTTAAATAACTATTTTTTCTTTATAAATAAGAGGGTTAAACTAAAGTGAAACTAGTGTTATCTGCTTTTAAATGAAGAATTATTTTAGTTTGCATTCCTACTAATAGTACTTTCCAGAGAAGGATTTATATTTTCAATTTTCTCAATATTGGAAAAAAAGGATAACCTTATTTTCCCGGGCAAAAAAACCAACTAGTTTTTGACAACGCAATAGAGAATTTTACATACATTCTTACAATTGGCTACCAAGGGTTAGAAAAGGTTAGAAGAAGGGCCTTTAATATAATGAACCTTCTTGCCTCGTCAGGCAAAAACAAAATAGTTGGCTTATGTGTGACGCGATCTTCTACTTGTCAGTCCAATGCGTTGGGCTGACTCGCTATACAAAAATTCAATGTCGACAGTGAATAGATTCCATACTCTAATGTTTCATACCATATTGCATAACAAATACATAAAGAATAGAACAGGATTTATATATTTGCTTTTAAGATTTAACAAATAAGAACAGGTTTTTCCTCAATGAACAATCCTATAATGTACAGAGAATTGCATGGTGCTTATAAATTATTTTGTTTTTGGCGTAAGAGACATTTCTGTTGGGGTACCGAAGCATGTTCAACAAGTTTTTACTAGGGAGGGCCTCACGAGTGTTTGAAAACTTCCCTTGTCTAAATATTTGGTACTGAAATCCAGCAAAGGCTTGCCAAGTATGTGACATGTGTTTCTCGACTATATTTTTCCTTCTGAAAACTTATTAGGGCCTTGCCCAGACTAGACAGAAACTTGTCATTTTTCCAGCCGGGTTGTTTTACAAATAATATTCTAAAAATTATACATAATAATTATAATAATATAAATAATTAACAAAATAGAACAAATACTGGTAGTTATAATGTTGATATATTTATCAAGAAAAATTTATCAAAGAAAGGACACGAAAAAAGGAAAATATTCATTATTAAATATTATTTAAAAAAAATGGTCCAAGCAGTTTTTATTTTTTTTTTCTTATAAATTTAAGCAATATATCCATGTTTTTGAAAATAATACAGCCAATTTTTGAAGTTTAACAAAAGAATATAAGAGCAAGTACCTGCGGCCCAGTCGTGCATTCAAATTTTAAATATTTCTAATGTGAAGTTAATAAATTGGGGCTTATGGAAACACACTCTCTTTAAACAAAATCTATCACTAAAATTTTTAAATATATTATAATAAAAATTGTAAATAGAAATTTCGCTTTCCCTATAATTTCAACATGATATCTTTAGTTTTAGTTGTAGATGAAGTTTACTAGATTTGTAGTACACTACCTACATATTTCTGGTGTAAATATAGTACACTTGAAAGAACTTGTATGACGGCTTAGCAAAATAGCTTTAGCAGTTAATAAAAAAAAACTCTTGAACTAAGAGAATAATAAATGCTTTGAAAGAAAAAAATGTCAGAAAAAGTAAGCAACATTATTTCTTAACGAATAATATGGTTTCACATGTATCTTCTCTGAATTCCAAAGAATAATTTTGAATGTTTAAACTCCTAAAAAAACCTTTTTAACAATAACTGCACACATCATGAACTCTCTATGTTAATGACTTAATTAAACGACAACTAAGACGACGACGACGACGACGACGTGTCCTTATAAAATTTCTTTTGATACCTCATCTCTCCATATTCTGCACTCAATATACAAACAAGCTATTCGTAGTTTAACAACTGCAAATTTATGACAAGTAGGTATTCCTTGAATGAGGATAATAATATAGGAGAATATCTAATTAGAAAATATACATTTAAGTATTTTATCTCTATTTTCCTTGGTAGATATCCATTCCTCTTTCACTTTCACTCTGGCCATCTGCATACATTTCTAAAGAAGTTGCTTCTGAATTTTATTATTAAGTTCTTTTAGCTCCTTAAAGGTTGTATACTCCAGTTATTCAAAAAAAGAAGCGATATCAACTTCACTACAACCACAACAAAAACAACTTTATAATAATAGGATGCAATAACGGTGAATTTAAGAGTGTGGACTAGAAAAAGGACCTCTGTATCGTATCTGTATACTTTATACACCATCATCAGAAGTTAGAAAAGTAGCTTCTCTTCTTTATACAAAAACGCCAAACCCAGGGATTGATGAACAATGGAATATCCTTAATTGAATTTTATAAGAATATTTTATAAAGTCCTTAAAAAAGGCTATGTGGGATGATGTAAGAGGCGATTGGGGGTGGCTGAATGCACCGTCGACGTCGCTCGTTGTCGTCATAAAGTGCACACATAAGCATATTTCTTCTCGAACGAAGGTCTTTATGGAGTGTGCCTGAGCCTTAGCCTATAATGTTGGATGCTGAAGCTAAAGCTGGTGCTGCAAGGAACAAAATTTGCCTCTTTCGCATCATCTTATCGCATAATTCATGCAAAGTCCTTTCGGATACCTAGTATATCTATTGTTCAGCTGGATTATGAGAGTATTTTCGTTACTTTTTTGTCTCTCTCGCTCTATGTATGCCCCCTTTTTATTTATCTGATGGTGCATCTCTTTGTAAGGGATTAGGTATTACTATGTAATAAATTATGGAAAATGTTAAAAATGAAAAAAAAATCTCATGCAATTAGTTGCATACTCATGTTTACCATGCAAAGTCATTAATTCGTGCTCAAAAGCAGTAACCTTTTAAACTGCTCGTTCGGTATAGAGTATAGCCAGAACCTCCAGTTCTTTGTATATTTGTACTGCAGAATGTGAGGGTGGAGCGCGAGTGTGTTGAAAGGACATTACATCGATTCTGGGGGTAAAACTATAGCTGGTACGACGGGGCTTGGACTGGACAGTGAGTGCATTTGGGAATACTGTGAAGCGGATGTGTTTAATTTTTAAATGCAGTCCAAATAAAAATCTCGCATTCCCTTTTAGCAACACTTTCCGAGCAATGTTTTTTTATTTATTTTATTTTTTTCTTCTTCTGCAATATTCATTTATTTGCACTTGATTTGAGGTCAATTGGAAAAAAATCTTCTAGCACTGAATTTATGGGACTAAAACAGACAAACGATATAAAAGCATGGATAAATAATATCATTGAAACTTAAGCTGTTAAAAAATTGTCCTGTATTTCTTTAAATTATGTAAACCAGACAAATCTACGTAATAATGAGTGTTGAATGTTGTTTTTCATTTTTGTTTTAGTTAAAAGTTTTTGAAAGGGTATATTTTGTGATGACAAAAATGTCTTTAAATCGAATAGGTAATGCCAGGATATCCTTAAGAAATTAAGAACTTATTTGCACTGAAAATTAGCCTCAACCAAAAAGCTTCGTATTTTGAAAAAAGAAAAACTAAATTCAAACTATGTATTATTTTTTCAAATATTTTCATAATATAAGGTAAAAGGACTTCGAGTTTCTGTGATTTTTAGTCTGAAGTCAAGTTCGTATAAAAAAAATGGAATTGACAGAACTTTGGACCAAAATGGGCTGAACATCACAGAAATTCAGAGTAAAGGAACAGACATTATACTATTTTTGTTTTCAAAATTCAATGTTGATTCAAATACGAAAAAAGTGGGTACCACAATTTTGTCTGTCTGGGTCTAGAGCTGGCCACGAGATGAGACTTGGCGGGACTTTTGTAAGTATCGTCTTGGTCTCGTTAAAATCGAAAACTTTCAGTCTTGTCTCGGTCTCGAGTCGATATCGTACAATTAAGTCTCGTCTCCGAAAAATACGATTTCCGGAACACCTGTTGATTATTGGAACGAAATATTTTTGATTATAGTTTGAATATGTACAGAAGAAAATAATTATTTAATTGAGATTGTAATTTTTAATTTATTAGCAGTCTCGTCTCGTCTTGTGGCTAGCCCCATCTGTATCTCTGTCTGACTAAAAGTCTGTATGGATTTTTTTTTAAGAAAGTGTGTTTTTCGAGTAATATGCTCACAGGATTTGGGCTTCAAATAATCGTAACTGTCATTATATTTTTCATAAGTCAAAAAAGAAAAACTTCGCAAGAACATCTTCTATGATTTTGATAAAAAAAAATCATATGGGCTCCTTTTTGAATTTTTTTCCGAAAAGTTGTAATTTTTGTTCTTATAGTCTAGTGGCCTTTTTTTTTTAATTTCTCAAAACCAGGTCAGTTATTTTTTTAGTTTTTGTATTGAGACGTTTTATATACGTTTAGATACTACAACTAAAGATACACTGAAATTTTGAAACAAATTTAAATTTTTTGAAAAGAACTTGAATCTTTTGGTATTAAGATATTTTCCATCGTTATCTAGAAAAATGTAACAATGATGTTCCTAAGACCAAAAGCAACGGTTCCTACTATTAAAATGTTGAAAACAGTTAAGAAAAAGCTTATTTTATCGAAAACGGCTTCATCTATGTTGATAAAAATAATATGTGTGTTCTTTAATTAGTGCAATCTACTTTAAAGTATAAGAAACTATTTAATTTTGCGTTCTTATTAATAGTACCTACTTCTTCTTTCTTTGTTCTTTGTACTGACGCTGCTAAATTTAAATTTAATTGCATACTTATCCACTTTTTCCAGATTTTGGATTTTCTTTTAAAATTAAGTTTTCATATGCATTTTAACAATTGCAGTTAATTTTTTTTTTAAATGTTTTCAAAATTATATATTTAATAAAATAAAGTTTTTTGAAAGCACAGCTTCAACGATTTTAAAAGTTTTCATACATTCATACAGGATCAAGAAATAAGATGGCATCTTTTTACTTTTGATATTATGTAGGCACTAAAAAATGACAAGTGTTGGCCTCGGTAAAAAAATCGAGGTCGAGATAATATTTTCACCATTATTACGGTGGTAGAAAGTTGGCCTCGCAACTCTGTCTGTCTGTCGCTACCTCGACCTGCAGCCTAAGCCACTAAAGCGATTTTCTTCAAACTTTGAACTTAATGTCCTTAGGTGATGCTCTAGAGAGTAAATTGAATTTTTTTTTGGTTCAAAAACTAACGGTGGCTGCCGTACAACTGTTTATGATGAAGGTTATTTAGCTCAAAAACGAAAAATTGAATTACCATTTAAAGTATAGTTAATATTATTATTAAAAAATATACCAGTAACGTTTATTAACGGTATCTGTCATAGAACCAATTTTTTTTTCGAAAAAATAATTTTTTGATTTAAAAAAAAAATATTATTTTTTTTATCATTATCATTTCAATATATAAAGTTGTTTTTATTAAATAATAAAAGCTGGGATTTTGTTTGTACGCATTGAATTTTTTGAACATTTTAAGAAACAATTTTTAGTATTTGATAAAATACAATTTAAAACAAAATTTAAGAAAAATCATTAACCTATTTTGAATATATTGATTTTAGTTTTTATTTTTTTGTAAATTTTTACAAGCAACATTTTTTAAACTAAAATAGGCCTCCTGTATAAAAATTTTGGTTGAAATCAGTGAAGCCATTAATGAGAAAAAGGTGCTGATAATAGCCGTAATAAATATTTTGTTTTCTACCAAAATATTTATTATAGTAATAATAGTACCTATCTCGTATTTTTTTCCAAAATTGTTAGAGTTGTTTTCGAAATAAATTCATTTTTGTATATTGGTTGTATGACAAATACTATATTTTTTGAGATATTTCCCTCTAGAGAATTCCTAAATAAGCTTCAATCCAAAGTTTTAAGAAAATCGCTTCATTGGTTAAGGCTGCAGACAGACAGAATTGCCGGACCCACTTTTTTTCAAAAATTCCTAAGCTTGCCGTATAATGCTATACTAAACGTGTATCGCAAGTAAAAATTCAATTAATTTTATTTGGTCCTTCAAGCCGGATTTTACCTTATTTACTGAATGTTTTTGGTGTGTTATTATTATAAAATATGTCAGTAATTTGTTTATTTATTGTCTAAAAGTAAAAGTTATGATAATTCTAAAAGTTCTAATAATAAACTTTTCAAAACATTTACTTTTTTTATTTAAAAGAAATTTCAAATTATTATTGAAGTATACAAATTAACCCAACTGAAGCCCACTTGACTTTTTCAACTGCCTAGACATTTAGGTTGTTCAAACTTTTAAACCCAACAATTATAAATAAAAAAACAAATATAAATATTTTACTCGAAAAAAAAAAATATACGAAAACAAACAGAAAAAAAAATATCTTCTAAAGTACAAAATTGTTCAAGGATTATAAAGATAAAAAATTATAGTTTTTATTCAAATTTAATTGTATGCGGGTCAAAATGAAACAAAACAAATAAATAAAAAATTAAATTATAATATAAATGAAAAGTCCTTAACAAGTGCAAACATATCATAAGTGCAGCAGTACATGCTAAATTTTCTCTTCAGGATATGAATCCGGAAAAAAAAATGGAAAAATTAAATCAAAACAAAAAAATGAAAACAAATTTCTTACAAGGGCATTAATATCCTGGAGGGAGTGTAAGCAAAAGCAAGCATTCGGGGATGCAAAATACGAGCTCAACCGGTCTCTGGCGATATGCTTGTATGCATTTTATAGTATAATGTATGTTTGGTTGCTGTGCTGCTGCTGACGTTCTGTTGCTAAACACACACGCCCACATACACACGATCATACATACTCGTACATAAAATTTGTGTGTCATTTTGCAAAAGCGCGCTCAGCGTCAGCATAATATTATTTATATAGCATAGAGGCAAAGAGGGGCTTGCTGATGGTAACGATACGATACGAACGAGGTTGCTCTGATGGGGGTGTTTTTTTGGGGCCCAAAAGAAACCCCAGATACTCGTACTCGTATTATATACAGAAAGTAAAGGAGAGTCTGAGGGGGTACGTTTGGCTTTTTATGGCCAACAAGTTTGGAGTGATGAAAATTAATTAATGCTCTGGCCTATGTGCAATTTCAGACAAAACTATAGAATACACACATATTTATATACAGACACTCGAAAATATTGAGGGGGTGTGAGGGAAGAGAGTGGGAGGGCAGAGTGGGCCTCCTCAAACTTATTCAATCCTTGTGGCATACAGATGATATTTGTGGCATCAGCGACTAGTGTGGTATAGCTGTAATTCGTTATACATAGTGTTGGTTGTTTTTGCCACCGTTTTTATAGTCCTTTTTGTGAATAAATGCATTCAAAATTAGTTTGAAGGGGCGACCGAAGAGTGGTTTGTGAATGGGGGTTATGAAACCCTTTGGACTCTTTACTTAGTGCGTATGTGTGTCATAAGTTATTTTCATTTAGTTGAAGAGTTGAGTTTTTTGTTGTTGTATTGCTCTCTATATCCTGCAGCAGTCTGTCATCTTTATGACATTCAATTCATTCATTACATAAAGCATGTGTATGTTGTGTGTGCTTGTGTGAGTATTTAGTTTTTTAGTTCTGCAAATATTTACCCATCAAAGAGGAGTTTTGTTGTTTTTTTTTAAATTTATTTCTGAGTTCATAATGATTTCAAATTGAATTCAAATATTCCCTTAAGTTATGTGAATATGTATGTAGGTTTATATTTGTATATATACCCATGGTTTGATATTAACTAGTGTTCAACTACAATTAGTTAGACGTATGGGTTAGCCAGGTTATTAGAGAGAGTTGTGGATTGGTATTTCATGTTGACAAAATGCCAAAGGGTATAGGTAGAGACTTACCTAGGCAATTGCCAGAGTTGACAAACAAGTTACATATATGCAAGTATACCTCGCTAGGTTTATTGAAGTGGAATTTTGTTTATAATTATTATACCCTTGGTGTTTTTTTTTTGTTGGAGTACCTAACCGATGATTTCAAATTACTGCAGCAATGGCAATGCAATTTACACACAAACAAAATTTATTTCGGCTGAATAATTTTTAATAACGTTTTTTTTTTGTATTTGTTTTATTTCTTTGTAGTGAGGGTTTGTGTGACGAAAGTTTTTTGAGCACTTTTTCGAGTGTGGAATATTTTTTGTTAATAAACAACAAATTTACACTCGAAGAACGGCAAAGGCTATTTTCGATTTCAACAATTTAATCAAATTTTTGTTCAGGCACTTCAGTGATGGAGTGAATTATTTTATTTGATACAGGTACCCTTAACATACAATTAAATTTATAAATATGTAATTTATAAAATTATTTTTACCTAATCATGATTAAAAATGTTGGTTTTTGAAGTAACTAAAAAAAGTAAAAAATAAAATAAATACTTATGAAAACTATATTAAATTTTTCTCATGAACGTTTAAAAATATTTTTAAGTAGGTACTCGTATATAATTTACATACAATTTAGATACCCTCTCGTTTAGTATTAATGAATCGCAACCAAGAATTTAATGATTTTTTTGTGAATGTCTGGAAGTATTTACTACTAAATGCATTTTGTTTGGCTTAAGTTTTTCTAGATGTAATTTTTTGTATTGTGTTGCTAAGTTTGTTTTTAAATCGAAAATTATGAAATATTATTAATTTTTTTTTGTCGCAGAATCTCAGAACAATTATTAATGCTTTTTGAACAAAATAAAATATGTAATCAATAGATTGGCTTGAACCACAGTCTTGATTTTTTTTTATTTTTAACCGTTAACAATTTTTGGTATAATATTTAAGAAATTCTGATATTTTAAAATTTCAACATTCAAAATTAGGGTAGCCAATATATTTTTTCTGTAGTAGCCCGTAGCGTAATGGTTAGTGCGTTCGACTGTCACGCTGGAGGTCTGGGATCGCTTCCCAGCCTCGTCCACCTAAAAACTAAAAAGTTTTTTTCGGGGCTACTGCCTCTTGCGAGGAATTGACAAATCCTCCAAGAGTATCACTTGTCACGAATAAGTGCTTCTCGTCTAGCCGTTCGGATTCGGCATAAAATTGTAGGTCCCTTTCATTCCTGTAGAAAGGCGCACACAGGAATGGTTGCGAGTTGTTAGTCACTGGGCCCTGGTTCTTCATGAGCCGTTGTGCCACCCGATTTTTATTTTTAATATATTTTTTCCCCAAGAAATTATAACAATAATTAATTGCTGCACCTAAGAACGATTGGAAAAAATATGTAGACTGTTTAAAGTATTCAATTTTTTGATCGACCTAAGAATGTCGACATTATGAAAACTCAACTTGACAAAATTTCGACTGTCTTGAAAAAAAGAAATGATAAGCTAAATGAATTTGATTTAGTTAAATGTTTTAACTGCTTTTGATCAAATTCCGTATTATTGGGGAAGTTTTGTATCCCAGAACTTTCCAATAATCTTTATAGTTTCGTATTTAAAAAAATGGTTTAGTTTTATTTGAAAACTCAATATATGTATTAGTCTAGGAGCTATACCCCCTTCCCGTAGGCACTTGAATGTCACCTCAGTTTGAGAGTGTTTTTTATGTTTTCGGGGGTGGGGAATCCGAATAGTTTTTTTTTTCAAATCCGGTGCGAAGTCATTGTTATTAACAAATTTTGATGGATGTTTGTAATGCAATAAAAGTTATGAATGTTAGGAAAAAATGTTCCGTATAAATGCTGTTCCTTATTTTCTAACGAATAAATTTGTTTTGTATCTATGTAAATCGATTGATAATTGCCCCAGATATTGTTAATTGTTTCTTAGTAGGGAGGACACACGCGCTCAATTGAGGGAGCGCGACACGGAAGAACGTGTTTTTTAGGTAAACCGTCAGAGTAATCGTGAAAATTGTAATAGAAAAAATTGTTCTCCATATTCTGACAAACATTTTCGTTTGTATTTTGTCTCAATTGAATAATTATATTCAGAGATATATACAGAAACGTAGACTTAGAATAAGGTTTTTCACATTCACATGGTTAAAGAAGACCAATTTACTCAAATTTTCGCATATTAAAGCATAAAACGAGTATTTTTAGTTTATACTCCTGATTTTAACTAATAGACGCGTTTTTCAATTTTTTATTTATAGCGTCTAGTTTTAAAGATATAAATTTTTTTAATGCATGACAGATTTATTCCACATTCCAATTTTTAATATAATAAAGGCTCTCCCAAACCAATGCGGAACATTCGTTGCGGCGAAGAAACATTCGCATGCCAAAATTTATTTACATGGTGATATATGAGAGTCCCCACACCAACGCGGCGGAGAAACATATGAATTAATTTTGACTGACGAATGTTTCTTCGCCGCAACGAATATTCCGCATTGGTTTGGGAGAGCCTTAACAGCTTGTGCTTATACAGGGTGATTTGCATAAGGTGTCACAAAAGGCTAGGTAGGTTGGACTTAAACAAGAAAAAATCGTATGAAAGGGGGGTCTATTTCCCCACGTTAAGGCGGGAGGGGCAATTTTCAAAAAAATCACTTAAAACTGAAAAAAATAACGGTGTTGGATGCTGCTCCATCACCTACGTCACAGCACCCTCACTTAATTCGGCCACTGTGACGTATTCCAAACACTTACCAATTTATACCATATACACCTAGCAAATGTCATTAATACCAAGGATATATGAAGGGCAAATAAATATAATCACTGGATTTTTACCACCCAAAAGATAGAGTTGTGTTTTCATTTGAGATTATTTAGAAGATTGATTTTGAGAGTTTAATTGGAGATTTTAAGAGTGCGAACAAGATTATTTAGAAGATTGATTTTGAGAGTTTAATTGGAGATTTTAAGAGTGCGTACTAGGTCATTTAACGCCTAACATTTTGGTCCTTCTTAAGCCCTAGAAAAAGTGAATCAGCAAAAGATTATTGTAGTAAAACAGAACAATTTACATATTTTTCTTAGTCCCACGACATGATAAATAACAATGAATGACTGTGTATTTACCTTTTTAGTTTTTTCCAGGTAAATTGGTCAGAAAACATTCAATATCTAAGACAATTACAGGTTTTTCAGATTTGTTGACTTTTCTACCCCCCGGATCTCCTTTATTATTGACCCTAGAAAAAATGTGAATACATCATTTTATAGACAATTTAATTGTCTCCAATTAAGTAGTACAGACTTTTCATCTTACATGTTAGGTTGTGTCAACATTCACTATAATCTAAAGAGAGGTACCTTTAACCCCCCTCCTCAGATTAGCTCGCGGCCCTGGGCTGGGGACTTTGGGTATGTTATACCTGTGGGTTACCCCTACCATATAAAAAAATAATCCAGAGGGCCTTATTTTTCGCAAGCAAAATTCCTTGGTTGACTGTACTATTAATACATATTCAAACAAATTAAATCGTTATTTAAAAAAATCAAATTTAAAATCCTTCAATCATCCGAGTTCAAGCCACTTTTTTGTGATTGCCATCAATTTTCCTTGCAATAAGCCAATAATTCCGCCCTCAATTTCAAGCAACCGTCAAATGATATATACGAACGTTCAGTTCATATCGCTAGTATCTCTTCTATACTCGTAGGTTCGTTCTATCTCGGGAAAGTCCATGTATCATCCTGTTTTGTTTTTTTTTTTGCTTTAGCTGTCATTTCTCCGCCTCACACTTAATAATTACACAAAAATGAATATAAGAGAGAATGTCTGTGTTTATAAATTTTGCAAATGTGTTATTTGCATTCAAATAATTTCGTTTAAGGAAGAGAAAGCAAACACTGAAGCTGAAAACTGAACTGACTCACGCCTAGACGCGCCCGTTATACATACATACCTATACACGTTCAGTTTCCATGCGATTTTTTTTTGTTTGAATTTTATTCGTGTAGTAGTAGAAGGTTGTTGTTGATGTTATTGTTGTTTTTGTCATTTCCTTCTACTTTCTGTTTAGGAAGAGTATATCGCATCCTTTTTACATTCCACTAGGATCCTCTTGGGCATATACCTTCAAAAATATCACAACCACCTCCATTTGCCAGCCACCACAATCCTTCCACATTAAAGGCAAAAGTCCGTGCATCTGTGTGTCTGAGAGATATGGGCACTCTATGGTAGATTTCAGTTTCAGCCTATTCAGAGATATCTTTGCCGGGAAAAGGAAAAAATTGTTGATTTTTTTTTGTTGATTTCGTATTTTCCTCTCTCTGTTTTTTTTATTTTTTTTTTTTTTCAAATGCTCGACTAGGCTCTGCTTTTCTATTATTATCCTGACAACTGTATACTGTGTACAGTTTTGTTTGGAGATTTTCTCGTCTACTTCTACGTCGTCCTACTAAACGAGAAAGATAGTGTGATGTGTGTGTGTGTTGTGTATAGTTGGATTCGTGTTTTGCATCATCACAGCTCCTCATAGTTCGTCGTATAAACACCTCACTTCACCGGTCCCTCTCTGAATCATTGCTGGGTACTTCTGCTAGGATATCTCGCACATCATTCCATGTGTCCAGGATTAAAATCGGATGTGAATGTATAATTCTGTTTTGTGTTTTTTTTTTGTTTTATTTTGTGTAAAAAAATAGAAAGATAGATAGAAAGACGAGGCAACAATAGCAAAGGACAATCTAATGGAATAATGTCTAGTTAGTAAAACATATGCTGTAGATTTTCATTTCGATAGAAGTACGATGATGAGAAACCAGCACAAGGATGTTGCTGATGAAGATGATGATCATGATGATGATCATCATCCTCGTCATCATCTTGATGAGGTGAATGTTGATGACGGGAATGTTGGTTGTGAAAGAAAACCTACAACTGAAGCCAAAAAACTTGATAACGTTTATTAACAATTTTTCACATACTTACCTGCCCAACTAGTAAATTAGATTATAGTAAGCTCAATACAAGCTCTTTTCTCTCTTGTGTTGTAACCAAAACAGACGCACTTTATACAAGCTATATAACTTCCATAAGAAATTCCATCACAAGAGCTATGCAAATTAATATCTTACCACGAACGAAATGCAAAACTATTGTTTGTAGTGTTGTAGTTTGGTTGACATAAATCCAAGTAGTATAGTTTGTATTAGGCTTGCAGTTGATGGTTATATACTTATACAAACTATTAAGTTTCGCACTTTGACTGACCAACGCGGCAGTATTTTAGAAGGCCTTTATGAACGTTCAAGCTAGTTGCCTGCTAAATAACTTATTCTAAAAGGCATTAAATAAATTGATTGGGGAAAAATATACCAAGAAAATGTTTAATTTGCTTTACTAAGCCTTATTGATTATGGAAACTATATCCAAACAATGGCCTACCAAATTATGAAAACTGGACATACTGCACGTTTAGTTGTAAGTTTGGTGGTGCCATGAGTGACGAAGATCGTAAAAATGCTGTACAGTGACTGATGCATGAGAGGGGGGAGGAGTTTGCGGGTTCAGTGTTTCTTTTATCTTTAAAAGAGAGTTAAGCCTTGTAGTTATTTTTAAAAGGTGTGTTTTTTTTATATTAAGCACGCGCTAAAGGGGTTTTTGCTTCCAAAAGATGAGTAACAAAGAACGATTGTTAGGAAAAAAAGGTAAGGATTTAAGAGGAGATTCACATTGGTTCTGAAGCTCTGAATATCAAATGGGAGGGAAAAATAGTACCGGATAGGGCATTTCACACTCGGATAGTGCGGCTAAGAACCTACACATATAATGCAATCCCATATTGTACACAACAATAATTCTATATCTTTCAGTATTTTGTTTGTAAATAAAACGAAACTTATTTAGCAGGTAACAAATCACGAAAAAAAACTGCAAAAAAGACGTTAGGTAAAACGTTTTTTAAACTCACCACCACCTCTCCAATCCGCCAATTTTTCGTCTGTGTACGCGCCTGCTGCAGGCCATTGTTTTTATTTACTCAATCACCGAGTTAACACAAAATTTGATCTAAAGAAACAAAATTAAGTACTTATTCATACAAAAAAAATAGTACGTATACGCCGTAGTGAACGCTACTCAATTTATTAATTAAATCAAAATATTTTAGTGTATCGTTTCTTGTACATAATAATGCCACTGATGAGCATTCAAATATTGAGCACTTTTCTCTTTTTACACTTTGTTAAACTTTTGCTGTTAAGGATAAGGTCATCATGATGATGTTCATCGAGCAAAATTAAATGTGCAAACGTTAAAATTTTCAGTACAAAAAAAAAACTTTCAATTAATGTTGAACTGAGTAAAACAAACTGAACATCAATTTTTTTTGTTGTATTTAACATTAAAATAGAAAACCATCATCCCATCAAAATCTCTAAACTTCAAACCATTTAAATCACCAACAAAAATATTTCCGGGTAGTCTCGGGTGTAAAGTTGTACATACAGTACGGTTCACTTGTTTAGTCGCACCAATTTTTTTTTTTTTTTAAGTTTATTTTTTTTCGTTCGTATATGATTAATTTATCGTACTATTGCAAAAAATCATAAATGCATGCTTGGTGGGAGGCAGTTATTGTTTTTTTTTTCTCTTTTTCTACTCGGTCATGAAAAAACAACAGAACTTTGTTGGTTCACATGATTAGACTCATAGGTGAATTTAGTTAGTTAGTATAATTATCTGTTGCGCGGACTTGAACTCATTTTAAACCTGAAGCTGTAAGAAGTGTTTGTGTGTAATTTTAAGTAAAAAAGGGGCAAAAAAAACAGTTAGAAATGGGAGAAAGAGGCGAAATTGACGGCTACCATTAGGAAAGCTTTTCAATGCGGAATGTTGCGAGGAAAATAGGAAAGGTGAACATGCAGTTCGAAATTATTTAAAAAATACTGCCTCTTATGGAAATAACCAAAAAGCAAGGACCAAAACAGCTTTGACAACCCAAGAAAAAAGAAAAATAATAAGAATGGCATCGAATTCGGCTCACTCCACGAGAAAAATCAAGAAGTTGGCCAGGGTTACTGCCAGTAAATCTACAGTACGTTTGGGCTATTTTAAGTGCTCAGCACCTGCAATTAAAAAAGCTACAGAAGACGACACCGCTTAGCACACCCAGGAAGCAACAGCGCTTGGAATTCTCGCGCTTTCATATGAAATGGCCCCCTACACCATTACTCCCACTTGCCTGAAATGATGCCGGTTAAAATGCAATTCTTCTTTTCGGAGATCGTGAAAATAGAAGTCTTACATATCTGGGCGGTCGAGATTGATTTTTTTTTCATCTGAAAAGTTTACTTTACGTCAATTTGAATCGCTTCCAACTTGTGTATCCCATTTCATACGAAGGTGCCCGAATTCTAAGTGCTGTTGCTTCCTGGCTGTGTTAAGTGGTGGCTTCTTTTGTAGCTTTAATTGCAGGTGCTGACCACCTAAAATAGCCCAACGAACTGTAGATTTACTGGCAGTTACCCTGGCCAATTCCTTGATTTTGCTCGTGGAGTGAGTCAAATAAGATGCCATTCTTATATTATTTTTCTTTTTTCTTGGGTTGTCAAAGCTGTTTTGGTCCTTGCTTTTTGGTTATTTCCATAAGAGGCAGAATTTTTTAAATAATTTCGAACTGCATGTTCACCTTTCCTATTTTCGTCGCAATATTCCGCATTGAAACGCCTTCCAAATGTTAGCCGTCAATTTTGCCTCTTTCTCCCATTTCTAACTGTTTTTTGTTTGCCCCCTTTTTCCTTAAAATTACACACAAACGCTTATCACAGCTTCAGACTTAAAATTAGTTCAAGTCCGCGCAACAGATAATTACTAAGTAAATTCACCTATGCGTCTAATCATGTGAACCAACAAAATTATGTTGTTTCAACATGACCGAGTAGAAAAAGAGAAAAAAAAAACGTTAACTGTCTCCCACCGATCATGCATTTGTGATTTTTTTCATTGAGAACTAAATAATCTTTCTCATAAATGCAATGGTGTGATAATTAAAACATAAACGAAAGAAAAAAATAAACTTGAAAACAAAAAAAATTGGTGCATCTAAACAAGTGAACCGCACATTAAATGAGTCGGTAATTTTGGTGCATTATTAGAAAATACTTGTAATCAGTTAAAGTTTAACTACAATTAAGCTCCCTCTTGTTCAATTTTGGTACAATAGTGTCAGCTGATAGCGGCTTTATTTATATATAAGACATTTTCGGGCCGATCGAACGCTCTTTAGAGCACAAAGTCTGATTTAATTTAAATAAAATTTGCATTGTTGTTATCTATATTTTTTTAAATATTCTATAAACCTAAATGTTGTTTTAAGTGCTACTGTTTTTTGCGAGGAATTGACAAATCCTCCGAGAGTATCACTTGTCATGAATAAGTGCTTCTCGTGTATCCGTTCGGATTCGGCATAAAATTTTAGGTCCCTTCCATTCCTGTCGACACGCGCACACAGGAATGGTTTTGAGTTGTTAGTCACTAGGCGCCGGTTCTTCTCAAGCCGTTGCGCCACCCAATTTTTTTTTTTATTAGAAATGGAAGCAATAATGCCGAAAGAGTGAGTTTTTCAAGCCAAAATAAAATCAATTACTATACCTCATTTAATTTAGCTATGTTTGTGGCTAAAAATATTATTAGTAAATAAATAAATGTTATGGAAAAAACACATTTGAGTTTCCAGACGCAATAATTTTAATTTATTTCCAGTCATAAAATATAATATTTAAATCTATCTATGTCCTGTAATTCTAAAATTACAATTTTACCGCCCAAACTATTAGGCCAATAGTACCTTTCTATGTTTATGGTTGATGCTCAACAAAAAGTTACGGCACAATCCACCAAAAATAGAGAGCAGTAGCTATCCTTTTTTTTGTTGAACGTCCCAACTAACTACTTTTTCAACTTTTAGTTATGGGTGGCGGCTTTTTACATTGTTATAACAAGCTAACGAAATACACGAACAAGAAAATTAAAGGAGAAAATAGGCAAACATAAAATAACTAAAAAAAAATTATTACAAAAAAAAAAAAACAGGAATAAAAATTCAAAATCAATTCCAACATGAATGTAAAATGTAACAGAGAACAAGATTGTGTGGTTTTCATTGTTCTCTTTACTTCTCTTTCTTTTTTTTTTCTGTTTTGATGATGAGTCCTTTTTTTTCTAAAAAAAAAAATGAAATCGATTTCCTTTTAATAATATAAACGCGCAATCGAAGGCAATTTATCTGAGCCCCCCAGTCCAGTATTTAACCAGCAGCAGTTAACTAACAACGGCTCGCCCTTCACCCCCTTCACCCCCTCCACACTCCTCTATTCAACCAGCTGACTCAGCACACACATACAAAATGAATTTATGGAATTCAATTTTAGATCTCCTTCCCGTTGTGCCGATGCCGTTTTGAATTAATTAATGGAGAACAGAAATTTGTTACGATGTATGCGGGACTATGGCGAGTTACGGAGATTACAGGAAAAAAAAATGTATTTACATCGGCCCGGTGGCGTTGTAGGAGTTTGCTTATAATTTTGGAAAACCTATAGAAATAAAGAAAAACCTAGTTTTTCTATACTACTTTTTATTTTATTTACTAGTACCTACCTATTTAGCATTAAAATCTTGCAACTTCTGTCTATCAAACTAAAAGAATTTTTAAAATTAAAGTCAGTGTTATTATAAATTTAGAAAATTAAAAAATGTTCGATCTTCTTGATCTTAGTGATAATTTTATAAAAAATGAGGATTTTGTCGAAGGCATAGAGACGACACATGCAATTTATAAAAGTTAAGGGATTTGAACGTTATAAAACGTTAAATTTCGATTTTGCAAGAACATTGGTCTTATGTAATAAAAGAATTTGGAGTCAAATCTACCTTGAACTCGATTTTTTTTGTATGGGATAAACTCGACCTTAGGAGAAATTCGACTCAAAATTCGTTTGTTATTTAGGGCCATTCGTTTTAAAATATTAAATCTTTATTATTTTTTTTTTTTCATTAAAATAAAGCACCTTAAAACTTTTAAATACAAAAAATAAAACAAATTAAAGTTAATATAAACGATGATGGCTTAAGGCAAACATATGGGTTATGCAACGTATTGTTTATGTCTGGCTAACGTATTGCACATTCCCTAGCTGGATTTCATAGCGTCATAAAAAAAACGCTATAGTCAAAACAAAATCTCAAAAAAATTGTTTCCTACTAAACAATATTGTAGGATTTTTATAAATTGTTTCCCATAGAATTAACATTCAAAAATGAATGAACAAAATAATGACAGCTTTAAATTTAAAAGATAGTGATATAATTATTTAGTAATTTTTAAAAACATGCATATTAAAAATATCAAAAAGTATGAAATTCGTTTGTTACTAAGGGACGCAATGTGTTTAATTGCTCAAATTCCAAATCTTTCGTAGTATAGTTTCAGCTAAACAAAAAAAGATGCTATATAACTTCTTGAACAATTAATATGAGTTCATGCAAATACAAATTTAAAATGTATGGAGCCGTTCTTAAAAAAAAATATTTTGTAAAGCTAAACAAATTTGAAAACATATTTAGACAAACAATTAGAATGCCAATATTAAGTTATTTTTAAGATACCTACAGACGAAACTTAAATTTCAAAAGACCGTATATGGAAAAATCGAATTTTAATCATTTTGTATTCTTTTTATGAGCTTTTGTATAAGAAAAATAATTTGAATCCAATAAATAAATAATGAGGATTTCGAGAAATATGAAAAGTAGTTCTGTAGAAAGTACCTCAACTCAAAATAAAATAGTTTTTTTTTTATTTAAACGTAGATTACACTACTTAAAAACTTCAAATTTTTGTATCAAAAAAAGGTCGTTTTCGAATTATGAATATTCAAAAAAAAGAAATTTGTACTATCTAGAAACTTTTCCAAACAAACAAATTAAATTAATCAACTGTTTTTAGTTTTCGAGAAAACCAATAAAATGGTTCTACCAAAAATAAATCATTTTCAAAAAAATCACAATTTTTTTTTGTCAAAATCATTAGAGCCGTTTTTGAGTAAAACAAGAATTTGCTTTTTTGTTAAAAAAAAAAATTGTATGGCAAGAAGCTGGGTCACACTGTTATTTTGTGGACTTAAACAAAAAAAATGTGTGGGCTGAAAAAACTTGTAGATACCTAGTTTGAAAAAGATCCTTCCAGTCGCTTAGGCTGTAAGAGCTAGGGCAGACAAACAGACAGTAAGAATTTCGAAACCCGATTTTTTTCGCGTTCTCTATCATCGTAATGTTATGTTATACAAAATAAATTGGGTGGCACAACGGCTCGTGAAGAACCAGGGCCTAGTGACAAACAACTCGCAACCATTCCTGTGTGCGCCTGTCGACAGGAATGGAAGCGACCTACAATTTTATGCCGAATCCAAACGGCTAGACGAGAAGCTCTTATTCGTGACAAGTGATACTCTTGGAGGATACCTCGCAAGAGGTAGTAGCCCTGAAAAAAACTTTTTAGTTTTTAGGTGGACGAGGCTGGGAAGCGAATCCAGAACCTCCAGCGTGACAGTAGAACGCACTTTTTTTTTTTTTTTAATTCATTTTTATTTTTATATTCAACTTAAAACTATCTTAATGCTAGACAAAAATTCATAAAAACTACCCTACTTATCAATATCTTACAACTAACTTACTGGCCCTAGGCGGACGCTCTAAGTTAAACAATATCTTATTACTAATGCCTTTCGGCCTAAGAACTAATTATTCACTAAAATCTAACTGGTTTTATTTTTTCATCAAGAAAGATTGAAAAAAAACTTGGTATCCATATCATTTTTTATTTTTTATATAAAACTTACACACTACCTAAAAAATAACTTAAAACTAATTAAAACTACTTAAGTCTACCTAAAGCTTTATAGTAACTTACAACTACCTTAAAACTAGAACAGCCACAGCAGGATTTTTTAATTTTGTATTTTTTTGGGTTGATTTTGTTGTTTTATAATTTTTTTTTTTTGTGCCACCCCGATTGTCCCCACTTAAAACTCATAAACCTAAAACTATGTAAGTCGGCCAAGATCAAAAAGCTATGTCAACTTTCATCATTACTTTCAGCGTTAAGACACCAAAACTGGCTCTCCTGCTTCACCCTATCTCTTCGGTCCATATCAGACACAGTCCTACTGAACCGAAGTCGCTCAGCTCCGCCTTGTGCGATGACGTCTCGACTATAAAGAAGTCGCCTATCCACAGTTCTACGGCAGACGTGGTAGATTAGCGGAACCGCCTCTCTATCCTGTATCAGCCCCCGACTGTCTAAATAGAAGAATGGGTTAGGTGGAATATAACCGCTCAAACGCACACTCTCAAAGTTTTCGTTGTTGGGGCCCAAAACTTAAGCTATTAGCCGAGGACATCGCTCTTGCAATGTGACCCCGCATCAGCTTGAGTATAAAATTATCGATTCTGTTAATGTTGGCTCCATTGTATAGAACCTCGTTGGAATAATAATGTTTGTACTCCGACTCTGGTGTTCTGTGTAATCCAAGGCAGCGTCGAAGACACTGCCTCTCAAACACCCGAATCTTTTCCATTTGAGATGGGGCAACGTTGAACCACACCGGGCATCCATAGGCAATCATTGGCCGGATGAGGTCCATGTAGCAAATCACCTTAACCCTGCTATCAAGACGGCTGCTACAAAACAACCGTTTTGTCATGGCAAAAGCTCCCCTGGCCCTGGTCAGAGCAGCACTTATATGTCGGTCGAAATACAAATACTGATCCATCCAGATGCCAAGGTACTTTACTACACTTTTACTCGCCAGTGGATGTCCATGTGGCCCTACGATCACTAGCTTGCGCCAGTTCTTTCTTGTATCCCTAGGGGCTCCATGCAATGGAGTCCTGAACAGAATAGTTTCGGATTTCTGGACGTTGATTTTCAACTTCCAGTCATCACAATATCGCTGAATCTTGTCGAAGTCACGCTGCAAAAGATTTCTGATGACCTCAACTGTTGGAGCCGTTCTGTACGCAATTAGATCGTCGGCATACGCTATGGCATGGGCTAGACTACCTATCAGATCGCTGGTGTAAATACTGAAAAGAATCGGTGAGTTCACCGCTCCCTGCTGAAGACCATTTTTAATTTCGAAGGTTGCGTAAGAAGTTACATTGCCACTTTTGACAACAAACTTTCTACCATTGAGCATATCATAAAGCATATATAAAAGGGGTTTACTTATGCCAAGTCTGACTAGCTTTAGATAGAGTCCTTCTAACCATACGGTGTCGAAAGCTTTCTCCAAGTCACCCAGACACCCGTACACTGTCTTTTAGATTTGTTCCATTGGACATCAGAAACGAGCTTAGACGCGGCATTAATGGTGTCATGTCTCGCCTTAAAGCCGAACTGATTGTCCGGTATAATATTGTTGTCCTCCGCCCACTTGAACAGGGCTCTATTTATAACTTTCTTAAATACCTTACTGATACTCGGAAGAAGACTTATCGACCGGAGATTCGCCGGATTGGAGTTGTCCTTTCCCTTTTTCGGGAGAGGATGAACCACATCTGTCTTCCACCGCCCTGGATAATATTGTTGTTAAACAGTGTGGCTTAAATGTTAACTGCTTCCTGAGGCAGATGTCGCAGTACAACGTTGGATATACCATCGATTCCTGCTGACTTCTTTTTCTTTAATGAAGCGAAGATGAGCTGGAGCTCAACTTTCGAAATTAACAGGGAATAAGCCCCGTTTTGCTCGGCGATGGTGGCGTTTGCCAAGTGTTCTTCATTGAACCCGGTGAAACCGAGGTTTTCTGATCGCCATTGCGGAATTTCATTTCGAAGGTAGAAGTGGTGAAGCAAGGCTCTGTTTTCCAGGTCATGGTTTGGGCGAATGCTAGCATTACCCTGGAACACTTGCTGGAAAGCAGCCCCCACAGCCTCCACTTTCTCACGAGGATCTTCGATTATAAAGAGGTCATCGTCCAAGACGGCTTCCTCTGGATCTATGCCTGCTATCAGAAGTACGTCTCTGTTCTCTGTCGTTCTCTGAAGTTTAAGACACGGAAGTTCGTTTTGATCATTCCGTCTAAATATTTTATTAATTTGAGGAAACATACCCGGGTCGCTAGAATTAACGGCCCGAATTTTGTTGTCCCAATACAAATTAATAGACAACCGGTAATTTTCCTTGATCAGTTGGTTGATGTTTTTAATTGACGACTTCAGTGTCATAATCTCAAGATCGTGTATGTCAGTAAACCGTCTGTACAAAAGTTTCAGTCTTGTCAGAAGTCCACTTTTTTGTCTGTGTAGTGTGTCGAAGGTCGCGTTGCGGTATATGTCTGTGGCTTCGCGTTCTTTGTATTTTGGTATTGTTTTTTGCATTGTTCGTTGGATCGTATGGTCCATTTTCTAAGTAATCGTCAATATCAGTATTCGTTAAATTCCTGTCATTTGGTGGAGATATATTGTTCGTACGTAGTTCACTCGATAAAGCGCTGGTGAAGCGTGGCCAGCGAGTCTTACTGTAATTGTAAGAATTCACTGGCACATACTCCTCCAACTCCACGAGCTCGTTTGGAAGTTGAATTACGGCAGCAAGTCCGCAGCGGTCACTGTCGTACTCGATCGTTCGTAAAACAGTTTCTTTGTCGTTGACCCACAGTGTCAGTAATTGTCAGTCTTGAGTCCTTAAGCAATAGATCCAGATAGGAACCGCTTCTTGGAAACGAAGGCCTATCGGTAGCCAGAAGGTCGAGCATATACTCGACGTTGCATTGATTCATCCAGTTAAATAGATGGCTACCTCTCGGATTTTGTATTTGGTTTCCCCAATCTACATGTTTGGCATTCAAATCGCCGGCCATGAGATAGTAATTCTCTTTCGAGTTCAGTTGTAAGCATTGAAAAAGTTTTTCGAGCTCTGTTAAAAATTCAGTTGACTGAGTTGATTCCGGTGCATAAGCCGCAATCGCATACATTCGTTTCCCATGTTTGAGAGGAATGCATACGATATACGCCTTAAGCAACCGAAATCTGCGTACTTCACGTACTGCGTACTTAATGCCTTTTCGTACAAAGATTGCGACTCCTCCCCCAAAAGTGGAGTTGGGCCGATCTCTTCGTACGATATTGTAATTATTGTTAGTCAATTTATGTTTCTGGTTCAGCTTAGTTTCGCTGGCCATAAAAACATCTGCACTTTGATCTTTCAACAATTGGAATAGATTTGCTCTACGTTCGGTTTTTACTAGTGAATTTACATTCACAGCAAGGATCCTAAAGGGCCTCTCCGGCAGCGCGCCCTTAACCTATAAATTCCGTTAAGCTTGGCAAATAGGAGTAGAGATGATCTACCCGCTTTGCCTGCTCCCCGATCTGTTTTTGAAGACCTGTTAATTGGCTCTGAATGGCCACCAACAAGGTCATAATATCCGCCTGTGCCGCCGGAGCCTTAGACACGGGGGCCTGTGGGGCTGCCTTTGGCGTAGGCTGCACCGTTGTTCCCCTCCCTGACGCCATTTGGGCGTAAGAGATTTGGGGGCTAACGGGCATTGTTGTGGGAGCACGCGTTAATCGTTATTTCTCTACCTCTATTTGCTTTGCTTTTTTATTTTTCAATTCCTGGAAGATCGGACATCCCCGATAGCTAGCAGGGTGTCCGTCTTTCCGGCAGAGTGCACATTTGAGCAGGGCCTTGTCTTCGACCCTTTCCTCACCTAACTTACATTCTCCTTTTATGTGGTTCTCACCACACTTAACGCAGCGTGACTGCATTTCGCAGTTTGCTGCAGCGTGGCCGAACCTTTGGCAACGCATGCATTGAAGCATGTCACTGCGCCTCTTTAATTTATCCCACGTCACATATTGATAGTTGAGGACGGAGATACTCCTCAAACTACCCAATTTGCTGTTGGGCGAGAGCTGGACAAGGAAGATGAACAAATTCCTCTTCTCCCGTCTTGCTCGGACTGTGGTAAACGGCTTGACCTCGATAAAATCGAGATCGCCGTTCGCTTTTTGGCGGAGCTCATTTAAGAGGTCCTGCGGTTCCGTGCAGGAATCTATACCCTTCAAGAGGACCGTTTGCAACTTTTCAACTTTCGGCGTGAAGCTGAAGAACTCACTTGTGGAAGATTTTAACAAATTTTTAATTATCTTATGCTGCTCCACTGTAGAGCAGTGGATAGCATGTCTATCTACACTAAGTCTTTTAATAATAAAGTTTTGGCCTATAGCTGACTTACATAGTTCGATGGTCTCTTTTAAGTCCATCTTGTAGACATTAATGGGCGGCACATTCTCTTTTTTATGGCTGCTGCTGGTGTTGTCTCTGCTGCTGTTGTTTCTGTTGCTGCTGCTGTTTCTGGATCTGCTGTTGTTGTTGCTTTAGTACTTGCTGCTGCTGTGGCTGTTCTGATGACAGCTGTATGTTTGGCTGCATTGGTTGCTGTTTCTGGGGCTGCTCAGTTGGCAATTGCAGCTCTGCCTTGTCTTTTAACTGTTGGGCTACTTTTTGTGGAGCCTGTAGCGATTTTTTTTCGCCCGCTCCTGCCTCTCACGCTCTCGTCGGGCTTCTTGTTTTATCTTGAGAGCTTCTACCAATTGTTTTTCTTCAGGCGCCGCCACCTTCTCCCCCCATCTAGCTGGCAGCTGAGCTGTGGTGATGGAGCGGCGCTTTACAAGATTGGGTACACTCCTTACCCTCCTCTTTTTCGGTTGATCGGCTGGTGGTCCCGTACCGGCATCGGATGATGATGCTGCCATCTTTCGATGTCCCCGCTGTTGGTGCCGTTGCTGGCTTTAGTATCTTGGTTGCTGGCTTTTCTATATTTTCCTTCGTTGGCTTAGCTGTTGTTGCTGGCACATCATTCGATGCCCCAGTTGCTGGTGCCGTTTTCGGCTTCTTTTCTGTTGCTGGGACACCATCTTTCAGTGGTCCCGCAACGTTGACTTCACTCATGTGGTTGTTGTCCCACGCAATAATATTTTCGACTTCCCGGTTATGAAAAAAAGCCGACAAAAATGTTGACCCAGACCGGTGTTCGAACCGGCAATCTTCGGCTCCGGGATCTGCCACCTCTACCACTGTGCTATCGCACTATATGAAAATAGCTTGGCTAACTTTAAAGTCACTCGCGATTTTAGTTGGAATTTCTGTGAAAGTCGATAACGTGTTCAGTCCTTCACAGATCGAGATCGACTGACAGTCGAACGTACTAACCATTACGCTACGGGCTACTACTAATGTTATGTTAGGTTAAGTTAATATCTGGAGTCTAATTTTTAAAATTGAATTTACGAATCCATAACATTCCATTAATAAATACCTTTACACAAAGGTGGTACCTATGTCGAAAGTAAAGAGGTTACCCAAAGTAAAAAACGGTCTGAAAAAAAAAAACAAAAAATGGATTCTATAATAAATTTCATTATTCGCGTAGAAAGAAAATGCAGTTCAGGTTAAAACTGCCAACTGCTTTTGTGTAAATACAAACAAAATCAATAACGAGGTGTAGTTTGGCATAGTTACAACCAGTTAAGAAAAACTTCGCAAAAAATTATAAAAATCAAATTGAGTCGAAAGGAAGAGAAACCGAGAACATTATCTCAAACATTTTTCAACCTAAGATTACCTCAGAATCCCATTGTTTTAAGTTTGTGTTGCTAACTATGGGACATCCTGTGCTATATATCGCAAATTATTTTTCAAAAATTCTAGTCTAACCCCCAGTTTCACAGTGGAAGTTTAAACTCTACTATTGGTGTAACTATTGGTTTATTTTCCATTTTTTTAAAATTAAGTTCGTGTCACTTGAACAAAATTTCGACAGATTATCAACAACACATAATAATTCTGGCTGTTTTGAGTATTCTTTACTTTAGAAAGAGAAAGAATACACAAGGAAAGCTACGTACCTACTGTTTGCGAAATTTGGCGAAGCAAAAACATACAATTCTGCCATATTTTTTTTTCATCAAATCTAAATCTAAAGATCAGATTTCCCTGTGAAACCGGAAAAGTTAAACCAAAAATTTAAACTCAGTTAAAGGTTCAGCTGATCCTAAGTTTAAACTCCCACTGTGAAACTGGGGGTTAGTTTATAATCTTGGACTTATAAGGCCTATCATAGCCAATTCTGTTTGATTAGCGTTATTTGAAACTGGGAAACTCATTCAAAATTTTGCCCATACGAACAAAATTGTCTTAAGTCTATTATGTTTCAATTAAAAAAAACAGCTTTGTGGTCTTAGCTCATATAGGTGAAGGTTGTTGTTTGATTCAAAAACTCAATAAGGTGCCAACAACATATGCAGCTTAGCTTCTAGTTCAAAAAAAAATCTTTAATTTTGTTTTATTGCAAAATAGAATATCTTGGGCCTTTTTAATGATCGAGTGGGACCTTCTTAAAGATGGAGTGGGACATACATACAAACTTCAATAATTCCATTAATAACAAATGTCCCACTGAAGTAGGTATTATTGAAATATTATTCTATCTCTACCTATTTAACAAAGTCTTAATATGATTTATAATCAAATAATGTAACTTTTATTTCTAACTCATATCATTTTTCCTTTCTGTTCATAATAGACAATTTATAGTCTTAATCCTTGTAGAACACAACCGATAAATGTTTTCCGTTGCTTAGATTTTAAAACAAAGAAAACCCAAAGCTGCCGCTTAGACAAAACAAAACAAAAAAAAAACATAACCAGTCAACGTAGTTTTTGTTTGAACTTTCACTTCACATCCTATATTCAGAAACACACATACTCATACATTGACAATTGCAAGCCTATACACCTTTTATACCCACAGTCTCTAGAAAGTAACACATTGTTTGAAGATATATGTAATTTGGCCAAAAAAAAATCTACTTGCTTTGCGTGGTTTGGGTAGTTTGAATTGCATTATAAATCTGCGATCAAGTGGAAGGTGTCCTTTTCTTTGGCACCTTATAAGCCAACAAAGGCGAGTACTATTTTTCGATATATGAATGAATATGAGTAAAGGTAAGAGCTGACTAACGTCGTCCTTGCCGTGTCGTTGTCCGTCGTCGACAAAATATCTACTATACATTTTCATATAAAAGGGAAAAGGGATAGGTTCCTAAAATCTGACTCTGGACTTTGAAATGAGTTATGCATGAGACAGAAAAACAAAGACCATATATACTTTCTCGTCACCGCACTGCCATCGCCACTACCATGGATTTTCACCTTTGTTCGTCGAAGGATAATTCCACATTATTGGACTGCTAAGCTTAATACTGCATGCCCTTCATTTCATGCAATATAAATAATTGTGCAAAACAAACTATGTGCTTACTGTGATAATGGTGTGTGGTCCCTTGGTGGTCAATAGTGTGTCGGTGGTGATGGTGGGTGTCTCATCGGGAGGGTGATGAATAACCAATTTCTTTTAAAGGGACATATTTGTCTAGCAGAATTACACTTTGAGAACTTTATTTTTATTAATTTATGGAATTAAAAGAAAACTAAACAAAGCTTAGATTTATGCAACTGTCTCCAAGGAATGTATTTTGAGTTTGAAGCTGAGTTCACGGTTTTTGTTCGTGAATCTTTAGGTAAGCCACGCAGAACGCACTTAGTACACGCTCAGAAACTTCTCAGTACGCTTCCAATACGCACTAAGTATGCGTGTAGCATACCCCAACTAACAATTTTTCCTCTATAAGGTTCATTTTTTGAATTTCTATAAGTTATTATTTCTACAAGGCTTGTATTTAGTTTGGACATCGAAGTTGCAAGTTTTCTAAGTTTTATTTTTGAAAACAGCTTCCTACAAACCTACTACAAGCAGAATCTTTAATTCTGCAAGCCTGAATATTTACAATTTGATTATAGTTTCCGTAAGGCTTCCCAGAAATTAGTTTTAAGAGGCATGCGAAATAAAAGCAAAGAAAAAGTTTTTATTAGGAAGCACAGCTAAGAGCTCTGGAAGGGCCTGCCTACAAAGGCCTGAGACAAGCTATTATGTGTACAAAAGTCTAATGGAAGTATAATTGTTAGTGGAATTATGTCAAGTCATTTTGTTTCTGTAAGCCCCTTGAGGAAAAGCCCGATGCAAGCATTATCTTGTACCTATACTATTCGGCGCATTTATGTTTCTACTGCCGAGAGAGGGTTACCACAGGTCAAATTATTTATGAAAATAAAAATAGGTAAATTTGTAGATATCATTTTAAAAATTTAAATTAAACTGATTCATAAATTTACTTGCAAAAAAAAAGAAAAACATTTATTTTGTTACATCGAACTATAATTATGTTATTTATATTCAGAATTGCAGTACAAATACAAATTATTTAATCATTTTTTATTAGAAATAATTTAACAAAAACAGATAAACTTTATTCATATTCGTTGTTTGTCTTTTGTTTTAATTTCTATAAAACAAAATAATACCCCCGGATCCCACCAATAAAAATGATTTCCTCAGAATTAAATTTGATCGCAGTGGTAACTCTGATTAAGCATGACATCCAATTTTAGTTCTATAACCCATCAAACACAAGCCCGAAACAAGCATAATAATTGTGTGAACTCTGTCAGACGCATGCGCGAGAAGCATTTATTTCGATGAATTTGCCTCAGCGTAGTGATGTCAGCCTAATTTGTTTCTATAAGACCTGTGAAGAGGTGGTTATGCAAACATAATTTTAATCATCCTCTCAGGTGCATGCGCGGGAAGTAATAATTCCGAATATTTGGTCCTAGCGAAGTGTTGTACACTCAACATGAAAGCATTAAAAGCTGGTACTTCGCATGGAAAGTAGTATTGATGTGAAAATAAGCTACTGCACAAACGAGGTGACCATAGTATAATTTCTGTTTCATCGTTAAAAAATATTGTCACGTTAAGAAATTCGAATGTGTTCAAAAATTATCTTGGTATGAAGCTTTCATTTCTCAGTAGTTTTTTTAATTACATTTTAAACGTTTTTTAATATCTATACTAAAAATTTACTTTCAGTTGAAAAAACATAATGATGGTCGTTATTGTTTATGTTTTTTATTTTAACAAATTAGTATTTTTAAAAAAGATACATATTCAAATTGTCAGTAAATGGTTTGCGTACAAAATGAAAAGTACATATTTTATGGAGCATAAAATAGTTTTTATATTTTTTCTCAAATCAAAGCCTTTCGTTCTTAAAAACAATCGATTTCAATGAAAATGGAACTTACATATATTTTAATTGTTGTCTCACAAAATGTATGTTTGTTTGACAACTTCCATATTTTTTCTGATGCGTAATCATGTAAACATTAAAAATTAAAAAAAAAAATAACATTAAGTAAAAAAAACTCCGTTGCAAGCAACAGACGAATGGTCACCTGTATTTTTTAGATTAGTTAAGAATTCCCAAGGAAGTTTTTAGGAAGCTAATTTCGGTTTCAAGTGGTTCCAATTTGGCACTCATTTTTCATATGCCAGTCGAGCTCAATACCTAAGGTGACCGACTCTCAACCCAACCATCCTCGGTTCAAATCACGCAAAATCCATCAAGTAAATAATGTGTTTTTTTTCAGATATAAATAATTATTGTGCATTAAGTTCCAGAAGATAATCATTACTTGCATAAAAATAAAGGAGAAAATGTAGAAATAAAAATATAGAATTTATTTTTATTTTGTTTGGCATTGTGCTTCCTAGGCCTCAACAAGCCTTTTATAAGGGTTTTTAGATGTGCCTATCGAAATACTTGCACAAAACTACACTACTACATTTGCAATGTTTGAGTGTAGTTTTGTTCTATAAGGTCTTAGCGAAATAAATTCAGTACTTCCAATAAACCTATTAATGATTGCTTAAAAGCCTTTCGAGCTTCTCAATGTCGGCCAAATGTGTTTCTCTAAGGCCTTCTAGAGTCAAATTTGCTGATTAGGAAATAACTTTGATAGACCCTTACAGAAGTTAAATTGTTAGTTGGGACGTGCTCAGTACGAGCAAAGTAACGCTAACACGCTTAGGTAGGATGTGCGCTCAAGCTCAGAGTGCCGGTAGTACCTACGCACCTATCACGCACTCAGTACGATATAGTAATACGCTCGTAGTACAGGCTCAGTACGAGATAGGGCTAACCACTAGCCGAGAATAGTCTCGATCTCCCATGACGAGACCGAGTAGAGACGAAATGAAACTGCCTTTTAAGCATCCGAGACGAGACTGTATATTTGGGGCGAAATTTACAGAGAGTCTAATAAATTGAAAAATCCTATTTCCGTTAAATATTTATTTTCATCTGCACATTCAAACTATAATCGATCAATAACTAACAGATTGTCCGGAAATCGTTTTTTTCGGAGACGAGACCGGGACGAGACTTAATTAGCTATACGAGACCGAGACGGGAAATAAAATTTTCGATTTTAACGAGACCGATACGAGACTTACAAAAGTCTCGCCGAGTCTCATCTCGTGGCCAGCCTTAGTATGCGAGTAGTACGCGTTCAGAAGTCTGTGCATCAGAGCATTTCTTAAAAATAAGGTGTCTCAGGAATGCCCTATGCAGCTTTTCTTAATGGTGAAAATTTGTATTTACTTAAACAAAAATATTGCATATTTTTCATCCCGTAAATTAGCTGTGTGATATAAATTAAGAAACACATTCATGAACTTACAGTCCTGAAAAAATGTGTTCTGTAAATATTTTAAGCTCAGCGAATCGAATAACGTAATCTTGCAAATAACCAAATGATCTCTTTCTCCATGAAGTTGGTAACAGTTGGTCTTAGTATTTGCGGTTGGTTTCTATTAATTGCTACTGACCATGGTTTAATTATTTTAATCGTATTTGCACTCACTGAGCAAACCTCATAAAAGACTACCCAAACCCAAACACTAATCTCCTAGTGTACACACGCGCTTATATTTATTATGCCCTGTCCTGTCGTCCATCCAATGCCCATTTTCATATTACATGTATCGTCATGTTTTGTATGACGAAGATTATTGATTGATGAAGGACAATTCACAGGTTTAATTTTAGGTTCAGAAAATAGTGTGCTGTGTCATCTTGATGGGTTTGTAAAGGGTCCGCCAAATAACTTTTTTTTTTTTTTGAAAATGCATCATCAACATCGAGTGTAGCTTCGGCTGTGTGGCACGTAGCGCCGTCCTGTTGAAACCAAATGTTGCCAATATCCTCCTCTTCAATTTTTGTGAACAAAAATTCGTTCAACATGGCCCGATAACGATCGCCATTGACTGTAACGGCCACTCCTTGCTCAGTTGAAGAAAAATGTCCCAATTATGCCTCTGGACCAAAATCCGCACCAAACAGTGACTCGTTTTGGGTGTATCGGCTTTTCAATGTATGCGTGCGGGTTTTCTGTGCCCCAAATGCGACAATTTTGCTTCTTTACATACCCGCCAAGATCAAATGAGCTTCATCTGAAAAGATGATTTTTTTTGGCAAAATCGGAAAAGTAATGTCATAATATTTTCCAGCGTTTTGTTCAAGCGTATGCCAACCATATTCGTTCAGCGGAAGGATACAACTAATTATCTGTCAAATCCGACATGAGCTAAGTGTTACCATTCACGAAATAAGCACTAGTTGACAAAAAAAACGTTAGATGGCGGACCCTTTAGTTGTGTTGTTGTAGCTGGTAGGTATATTATTATTATTAAAGGAAATAATCAAGGACAATGATTGAATGTTGGTTGATATGGTAAGTTATATAGGTAGTTATAGATGATGTGTGGGTTTTTGGTTTAAATGACATCATTTATGCATTAGATTAACGACTGAACGATTAGGCACTCCGTTAAGTTTACATTTTAATTAAAGCGATGTGTTTGTGGATGGGGATTAGACGGGGGTCGATTTTGGAAATGCATATATTCATATATACTGAAAGAACGTAATCTATAAGAATATCATCAATAAGCACTTATTTTACCACTATTTTGATCTATGTAAAAGGCTGATGTTGGAAATGTTAATAGTGAGTCATTGACTTAATGGGGGTGATAAGTCAAGAGGCATTACGAATAGTTATAGAACTTAAAGTGCATGTAAAGAAGATTAAGCCATAAAAGATTTTCCAAGCAAGAAATCTTTAATATTGTATTCAAATTTATATTTTTCGTAGTTATACTCAGTGTTGCCAAGTCGAAATTCCAAATTACGTCAAATCTGATTTGTTGACTTTCATTGTCTCTTCAAAATCAAGTCAAAAAAAAGTAAAATATTTGAAAAAAATATTTTCTAGTGAAAAAAAGTCAAATATCAAAATACCAAATATTTGTGTAATATAAATACATTTTATTAAATATAAACAAAACATAAAGTATTTCAACTTCAATTCAACAAGTTAAATAAATAATATTTTATAAATTATTATTTTATAAAAACTTAAGTTAAGGTACATAAAGTTAAATATCTTCTGCTATCACATTCAATTTCTTTGCTTATATCTTTATTTTTTTATATAGCATATGTTCCAACTTTGTTTTACTTCTGCAGGAATTCTAAAGTAATTGCAACATTTTTTAGAGAATTACTCAACAACAGCTGCATTCTGTTTCTTTGTTTCGTTTTGATCAAATTTAATTAACTAAAAATTCTTTCTACTTCTGCATTGGAAATTGGCATTGATTGCAGTTCATAGCAGGGACTGTTTTAAGTGGAAGTTGTTATGTATTCTGGTAGTTGCTATTTGAAATTGGTAGCTCTAAATCACGTTTCTGGTAGTTGTTATTAAACACTCCGCCCTTTCTTCGACCAATTTAAAAAAAAAACTTCTACGAATGCCAATTTTCAATCACAGTGTAGGTTCGAATATTTGCTGCCTATTTAAATTTCGAATGATTTATTACTATTTATATTCGTTATGAATATGATTATCCAAGTACAGAAAACGTGTTCAACTTTTATCTGATCTCAACATTTTAAACGGATATAAACTTTTACCCGCACAGAAAAATAGCACTTGGTTGTGTTGCCTCAATGACTTCACATGCAAATTCGATTGAAAGTCAAACAGAAACCTACATTTTTGAGCGTCGTATTTATGATATTTCAACATTTTTTTTTTCAATAACTCAACTGCGACAAAAAATTGTTAAGCAAGCAAATCAAACTAATTTAAGCATCAGCCATTTGGCACCAATTTATAAAGTATTTCCCTTGGTGAGACAAAGAAATTAAGAAAGTGTCGATAAAATAGCCAACCGATAAACGGGCTACGTCCAAGAAAAAATCGAAACGAACATTTTCTGTATAATTTGGTTCAATAATGATTTGTTGGTAGTTCTGATTTTTTCTTAAAACAGTCCCTGGTTCATAGTATAACACGTTACACTCGGCCTACACTGAAGTTGAAATGTATTTTAAAATATTTTAACAAAAAGATAAGTTGCATATTGAATTACTGAATAAAGTAAACAAAAAAGTCAAAACCTTTTGACAAGATTTGTATTTCATTTCATGTCAACAGCGCTGAAATCTTGTCAAATTTGACATGAAACAGGTCAAAACGGCAACACTGGTTATACTAAAGGTTATGTTGATTTCAAAACGTAGCATTCTGTTGATGCTTTTGAATATAATTTCTCATTCTTAAGGTCGCAGGATCTCAGAGGTCTCAGTTATCTGAGTTGCCTGAACAGGATTCCCCAACAACATTATTCAGGTTGGCGACTGAAGGAAAAACATTTTGGATTCACATGCTCACTTTTTGACGGAAAAATTAGAAATATCTGAGATATAATTTTTCTGAAAATCTTTTGATACTTTATAAACCCATATAGAATTGATAAATTGAGCCCTTTTTTACAACATTTCCGAAATGTCTGCTGTTTGCATACAAAGGGCTTATACTTACTATCTATTTTTACTCTGATATTTTTGGTAGAAATGTGCTGCTGGCCTTTTTTTCCCAAAAAACTTATGCACCCTTGATCAAACACCTACAATTTCTACATGTTCGATTTTTTTTTTAGATAAAATTTCTTAAATAGTCTGACCCCAAATTCAAATTCAAATAAGGGGAAAAGGAAAACCACATTGGTGGACCTCAGGGCTTGAGCCTCTCAGAAAAAAAACTGTAGGAAGCTCTTCAATAGAGCAAAAAAACACAAGAGCAGTTTCAGACTGGGAATCCTATAAAGAGGCCCTAAAATCATATAAAAAAGAATTGAGGAAATCTAAACGCGCTTCTTGGAGAGCCTTCTGTGGCAGAGTAGAAGAAACCTCCGAAGCATCAAGACTTAGAAAAATCCTCTCAACCAGTCCAGCAATGCCAGCTGTTTGAAAAATGCTGACGGCTCTTGGACAAATACTTGCGAAGAATCACTCAATCTGCTATTAGATACTCATTTTCCAGGTATCTCCCAAACTTTAAACAGTACTGATCACATTAGATCTAACAATAATCTAACTTTTCCACAAGGTTTGATAACAAGGGAAAAATTGTTGTGGGCTATCAACAGCTTCAAACCTTACAAGTCTCCAGGACCAGACGGCATAATACCAGCCGAACTTCAAATGAGCTCATGTATAATGCTGCCTATTTAAGAAATAATCTTTAATAGCTGCTTGAACTTGGCTCATATTCCTAGTTCATGGAGAGAAGTAAAAGTTGTTTTTATACCCAAAGCAGGTAAATGCTCCCATGTTAATCCGAAAGATCTTAGACCTATTAGTCTATCATCATTCCTTCTCAAAACTTTTGAACGACTGATTGATATTCACTTACGTACCAGTATTGATACGAGACTCTTGTCTCAGTCTCAACACGCGTACTGCAAAGGGAAATCGGTGGAAACGGCACTACATACTTTGGTACGCACCATCGAATATTTCCTCTACCATAAAGAATATACAATGGTTGCTTTCCTAGATATAGAAGGCGCTTTTAACAATGTCGACACATCTGCAATCGCATCTGCACTGTCATGTCTGAAGGTAGACAGTTCGCTTGGTGAACTGATCAATCAAATGCTGACAAGCAGGATTATCAATTCAAAACTGGGCGATTTCTCTGCAAAAAGATCAGTCAGTAGAGGTACGCCACAAGGCGGTGTTCTATCTCCCCTTCTCTGGAACCTTGTAGTAAACGAACTGCTTACAAGCCTGGAAGAGGAGGGCTACAGAGTGATTGCCTATGCGGACGATGTTGCTATCGCCGTATCAGGTAAGTATCCTATTGTCTTAAAGGATCTCTTACAAAATGCCTTAAACAAGCTAATAGACTGCGCAGAACGGTGTGGACTGGGGGTTGACCCCCACAAAACTGATCTTGTCCTCTTCTCCAGGAAATATAAAATTCCACACATAGATCCTCCCACCATTAAAGGAATTCCACTAACATTCTCCGACAAAGCTAAATATCTGGGTCTTATTTTAGATAAGAAGTTAAGTTGGAAACCTAATATAGAAGAAAGAGTCCGGAAGGCCACAGTAGCACTCTTCTCTTGTAAGAAAGCCATTGGAAGTAAATGGGGACTCCAACCCCGTATTACTCACTCACTCACATTAGACCGATTCTAACATATGGGGTGGCAGTATGGTGAACAGCTCTAGATATAGCGGTTAACCGCGATAAACTTAGTAAAGTCCAAAGATCAGCTTGCATGTGTATAAGTGGAGCACTTCGTTCTACTCCCTCCGCGGCACTGGACACTCTTCTTCATCTGACACCCCTCGATATATTTAGTAAACAAATGGCAGCGAGTTCGGCAATCCGTCTTAAAGCCTCTTCACAGTGGACCAATAATGAAATAGGCCACTCAGCTATTCTGAACTCATACAGATCACTTCCAAGTATAATTGACTACACCATCCCACAATTCCGTTTCGATAAAAATTTTCAAGTTGCCATACCCTCCCGATCCACATGGGAGGACGTGACATTCTTGGAAGACGACTCGATTCACTTTTATACGAACGGTTCAAAAACCGATGATGGGGTTGGTGGAGGCGTAAACTCAGAAAGATTAAATTTAAGTCTCGCATTTCGTCTTCCAGACCATTGTAGCGTGTTTCAGGCGGAACTTTTGGCGATAAAAGAAGTTTTATCTTGGCTTAAGGAAAACGTGATATTGACTTCTGATATCCGCATCTTCTCAGACAGCCAAGCTGCCATAAAATCTCTCGACTGTGTCTCTACAAACTCTAAAACAGCCCTTAACTGTCGATCATCTCTTATAGAGATGGCGCAGCAGTTCCAAATTCTCCTTTGTTGGGTGCCGGGCCATAGGGACATTCCGGCTTATTGTAAAGCTGATGAACTCGCCAAAGTTGGAACAAGACTACCTATTTTACCTGAAAAGGTAGACACCGGTATGCCTATAGCTACATGCAAATTTTTGCTGAAGCAAGATGCTTTAAGGAGAACAAACCTTAGGTGGAACAACGTAACCACTTGCCTGGCGACAAAACAGATCTGGCGTGCGCTAGATGTGAGGCGCTCTAAGTGTTTGATATCTTTGAACAGATTGCATATCAGCTCCGTAATTGGTGTCATAACCGGGCACTGTCTTATAGGCAAGCACGCAAAGCGGCTTGGAGTTTTCGCAAACGATTTTTATAGGAGCTGTATGGATGAAGAAGAGGAAGAATCTGTTTCTCATCTTCTCTGCACATGCCCTGCCCTATCTAAAAGACGTAGGCTCCATCTCGGAGACTTCTTCTTCAATGATCCTAGTGATCTGACAAACATAGACATAAGTAGTCTCGCACGCTTCATTAGAAGCTCCAACTGGTTTTAACGAGCGGGGAGAAAATCTCTCTAGATTCACGTGGTATCACAACGGACCAACTTATGGTCTAAGTGTGTCAGTCCCTTGCTGGCAGCCACTTCAACCTAACCTAACCTAACCTGACCCCAATTCTCATCAAAATATTACATCATGCCACATTGTCATACATTCCATTTAAGCTTCTTGACATTTGAGCTGTCAAATACCATGCTCCGCTCATTTTTGATATCCAAAGCCAACTTAAAGCTTAAAAAAAAAGAAGTATTTTTCATTTCATTCTTTTGGCAGATCCTAGTAGCTTAACCACCATCACCATCATTTGAATAAAAATTAATTGAATTCTTCTTCTTTTACTCCAGTCCAGAGGCTAAGCTTTGTACTATCATATAGCTTTACCCACTTTTTATATGTTCGCGTATCATCATCATCTTGCCGATGATGCTGCTGCTGCTACTGCTGCTAGTCCTACCACAGATTTTTTTTAATGAATTTTTTGATATCCTTCCAAGAATTTGTCACAATTAAACAGCATGTGCAACATGGTGTAGCAGTTTCAACTGGCTGGTGCTATATACTTATCTATTGAAAACGAACTATATTGGGACACTACACTTTGTTGGATATTCTCTATACAAATACAGTTTATCCAAGTTGACTATCATTAAAAATGACTTTTATATGGTGAAGACAGGTTCAAAATTTGCATGTGGGTACATCTTCCCCATGTGGATGTTCTTATCTTGAGGATATTTCCATAGGGGATAGTGTATTCAAGTTATACAAATAATAATTTTAACACAAATGTACATAGTATGTCCATCCATATGTACAGATATAACAAAAAATAAAATCACGGAAATGAATCACTTTCGGATTGCTCACATAGCACAGCTATTTAAGTTTAATTAATTAAATTTGGGATTACCTATTCCGGCTCTGACAAATCGACCTTTTGTTTTGGGTGAATTTTATCAGTAACTATGATTTGTTTTTAAATTTTCCTGCCAACTTTAAAACTTTCAAAATTGAAGAATAAATTAAAATTATTACTTAACTCAATAATAAGGTTTCTGCTACGAGGCAAAATTCTACAATCCAAAAGCAGCTATTCAATGATGAACAAGTTAAAAATATGATAATATGTTAAATGGCTCTATGGAAAATAACGTCAATCACGATGCAAAGTAAAACCGGTTTCTCTTGAATTGCAATAATTGAAGAACACACAAATATTTTTGCCAAAATTCCTAGAGCCATTTTTGAGTAAATAAGATTTTATTTAAGGGTATTCCAACGTTTGTATAGTAGGGTACCTCTACCTGCCATTATTTTTGGTTCTTAAAACATTATTTTTTTAAATTCTATAGAGTCTTAAGAAATCAAATTTTATCAAGCTTCAAAAAATGACTTACTTCTAGGTGTTTTCGAAATATTGAGTTTACAAAAAAAAATCTTATTTCAAAATATTATTTTTTTCAAAAGTATACAATACTATTTATACTTTTGTGCGCATATTAGGTACAAACAAAAAAAACTAGTTATTGAATTTGAAAAAAAAAAATGATCAAATCGCTATGGATGTAGCCTCTCATCATTTAATAGCAAATTTGAACAAAAACTCGAGCTCAGTTTTATTTCCGAATGCATAACTTATAGCCATAAATAGTAATACATTATAGGGAAGGTTAGAACGCCACCAAGTGAGGACCAAAAGAAACGTTTAAAACTGCGTGATATATTCTTCTTTCAGTTACCGGTCGTAATAATCTACGTTAATACTTTAATTTTGAAAATAAAGTAATATAGTTGTGAAATTCACCTGGTATGAGTGTTTTCATTTGAAAAGAGGCTGTTGGCCTCAGAAAATCGTTTGAACTTCCCTTGGATTTCCCCCCACTTATAGCTTGACTTTTTATGTTGCCATTTCCGTGTCTGTTTTCTAGGTCGATGAGATGGCAATGATGATGATGATGACGACACGGTTTATTCTTCACTTCTTCCTCACCCACGTTCTATCCAATCTTAACTTTGCTGAGATTTTTATCGAATAACACTTTCATTAAAATTACTCTTTCCCACACACACCCCTCCTCTCTCATCCGTCCACTTAATTCCTTTGGATAATTTCCTTCCGACTCTTCACAGAAAGTTAAGAATCTTCATCCATCCTCTTTCTCTGTAAAGTATATAACCCATATATAGACACACTCGAATCTAATAGATATATACCTGCCTACCTTCCCTTTACCATATAATTTTCTATAATTGGATTCTATATCCTTGCTGGGATTCTTGGCATCACGAGCAGCCAGCGACGACGAGACGGACGAACGCAGAGGAGGTAAATTATCTTTTTCGTATGTCAGTTCTCGCCTACTAAAAAGCCAGGAGCGCCAGGCAATTGAGGCCATTACATTTCGTATGGAAATGAAAATGAAACGATGAGAACGATTTCATTCGCCATCACCATCATCATCTATACCTAGGAAAAAGGACACAAATTCGCTTACTAACCCACTCACTCATTCAAAGGATCTGCCAGAACACATCCTCCAAACCTCAACCTATTTTCATAAGCTATACGATATACCTAAAGCTGATATAGTCGCGTGAAATGTTCCCGTATACCTATGTCACCTTAAAAATGAACAAAAAAGGATATCAATAGTTAGGTGGAAGGAAACGATCTCTCTTTGCGCTAGTTTGGGAGGGGAAAGGACGAGCGAGTCTTAAAATTACCCCTAAAGCCAAAAAATGAGATTCTTGGCACTATTTCAACAGTAAATTGATTTCGAATAATAGAGCAAAGCTCCCTCTACTCACTTTCACCCAAAATCCATCTATCTATTCTTCTATCTGGAATATGTAGGTGGTGGAGGCTATTGGCGTCATGTAGAATACGATTACTATAATGCCCTTTTTTTCATTCTAGGACTCTTCCAGTCTGCCTGATTTTGGGTTTTAACGGTGGTAAAATATAATACCACCGATGGCGTGGTCCACAAATTTCGGTGGCTTGATGATAGCTTGATTTCGTCGCTCGTCGTCGGCGTAGTCGTCGATTCTATGTGTCTGTCCATAAATATTGGAGAGGATATACGGTTGCTTTGCCATCGAATCGAACCAAAATCGAATTTTAATTTATGTTAAGAGCTATATATGAGGTGGGGGGCCTCATGGACAAAAAACTGACTTCTACTACCATTATTACTATTAGCAAAATATTTCAAGGATGCTTTAGTTTGTCTCGAATTAATGTCAAAAAATAAGATGAATCGATGAGCAAGTGAAGCAGAGCAAAGGGCTTTAGAGTTTTATGTCAGCACTTGAATAATGTATAATCTTTTAAAGTGGCTTGTTTTTCTTGTTGGCGTTGTCAGGGGTTAACAATGTCATCAAGGAGAATGTATCATTTTTTAATTTTTATACAATTTTGAATTGGAATCAAAAAGAACTTGAAATAAACCTAAATTTAAGATAATTATTTATGAGTTAACCGAATGAAAAATGTGGAGCAATACCATAACACCTGTGAAAAAATACTACCCTTATGGAACTTGGTAAAAATCTACAGAGTGCCACAAAATTAAAGAATCAAAAAAGTCTTTAAAAATATTAAGAAGGGAAGCTAGATTAAATTTTTCTTATTAAATTAGTTGAATATTAAACGATAATTAGCTCTAAAATAATACATAAATAAATAAAATTAATGGAAAAAAGGGAGCTTAGTGTTAAGGTTTAAGTTTTTAGATTTAAGGATAATTTAACTTGGTTTCTTTATTCTTTTTTGGTTTGGTTTCTTTGCAACCATTTTTCACTGAAATAAATAATCCACTTTTGTTTTAGGACGGAAAACTAACTCGGCAACTAACCAAATTTGAAGGCAGCATTGACATTTCTGTAATAGACTATTCAAATAAGTTTTATTTATTTAAACAATCTTGCATTAAGGTAAGTTTAAATTGTCAAAGCCTGAATTAAATTTCGTAGTTTTGCACTATTGCATATGAAAAAACACTAAATATGTTGACGTATTTTCGTTATTCTGGCATATCTCGCTAATGACTTAAACAATTTTTGATATTATTTTGTGCACCTATATGTCTAAAAAGTATCTACATACAATATTGCATTACAAAATTTTTTGAAAATACTTCTCTTACAAAAAAAAAACTCAAAACGGAAAAACATCATATCGCCTCCATGCATTCAAAAGAACTAAATAACTGCATTTTCGACTTTCAAAATAACTAAGCAAAAACGCACCGTATTTATTGTGAATAATTCACTAAACTTTTCGTACATTGAATTACGACACACATTTGTTTAATAAAGTTATTCAATATTTAAAAGTTCGTAAAAGTTCGGAATAAAAGAGAATGGGCATTTTGGTCTACCTATTGCCCACGAATGAGATATACATACATATATGATTTTAAAGCTTAACCCTAGTACATGATTTTTTTGTATGGACAAAAAGCTGTAGGGCATGGGCTTTAGGCAGTACCTATATGGCAACAGAATTCACAATTATATAAAATATTAATTGCAACAGTGTTCCAACCCCAAAATAAAGGAACTTTTATACATATGGCCAATAATAACGAATAATATCATGGTTGGTGTATAATTTGCTTAACAGTTTGAAAATTCTACTTTTTTTTATTTGATTTAGCGAATTTAATGAATGGGAATAATTGTCCGTCTAGTGCCCACAATTGAGATATACAACGTAGGAAAGCTTAGTTTAAGAGCTTCATTTTTAAATAGGCACACAGAACTGTAAACCATGGGGTTTAAGCCGTATATAACAAAATATAGAACAATTCGTCTATGTTTATTCGAATTTGCAACGTGTTTTTCTTATTTTTTGGTCGGCACTTATTTTAGCTAACTCCATAACTCTAATTCATTTTCATAGGTCTCGATTTTGGGTCCTGTTTCTCCTTTGGGAGGTATACGTCAGTTTTAAGTATTTAAAAAATACTATTTTTCACAAAATTAAAAAAAAATTTTTTTTAAATCTAAAAATAATTTTTAAGATAATTTGTAAATATTTATGTAAAAGGATCTCTTGGATAACAAATTGTCCGAAATCGATGAATTCGTTAACGAAAAAAATTGAAAATCGTAAAATCAGTTCTGTGAAAAGTACTTAAAACTTGTTTTATCAAAATCGCAAAAGCCTTTTTTGAGATAAATTACTTTTTGTATTTTGTTTGTATGTCAGGTGTACCGTTATATTTTGAGTTAAGAAAAAACTTCAATTTACCGTCTGGGGAGTCACTTATAAACCTAAAGTCCAAAGTTTGAAGAAAATCGCTTCAGCCGCTTAGGCTGCAAGACGAGGTACAGACAGACAGACGAACAGACGGACAGACAAAATTGCGAAACCAACTTTTTTCGCGTTCTCTATAACCGCTAGAGAAAATTGTTATCTCGAGTTTAAATTATTTTTCAACGAATCCAAAACTTGTAAGAATCCAATAAAGTAAAAACGGTGCATGTACAAACAATTCTAAAACTTTTACAAGCCTAGACAAACGGTAATGATTGCAATTACCAGCTTTGCTCTTTTCGAAATTCGAGGTTCCAAATACAATGCAAACAAAATTAGTTACCCAAAATTAAAACAAAATTAGAAATAGTATCCGACTGTAATAAAAATTGTACTTGCTATTAAGGTAAGATGTTACACATTTTTGGTGATTATTTTTATCAATTTCGTCAATATTATTAATTTTGCAAAATGCGAAAAAAAATTAAATTAAAAAAAAAAAAATCAACATAACCTAGAAAACATTGCCCTTACCAAAAATAATATACGAGTAGCAACAAAGCAGACCGTAAATGCAATAGTGCCCTAACTGAATTTTTAAATTTATTGAATAGAGCTAAAATAAGAAATAGGTAGGGCTGGCCACGAGACGAAAAAAGTCTCGGTCACGATCTCAGTCTCGCATGACGAGACCGAGACAAGACTGGCTTTTAAGTAACCGAGACGATACCGAGAAGAGACTGTATATTTGGACCGAAGTTTACAGAGAGTCTAATAAATTAAAAAATCCAATTTCAGTTAAATATTTATTTTCTTCTACTACGTGTGTAATCGAAAATATTTCTTTCCAGTAATCAACAGGTTGTTTAGAAATCGTATTTTTCGGAGACGAGACTTAATTATACGAGACCGAGACGAGACTGAAAATTTTCGATTTTAACGAGATCGAGACGAGACATACAAAAGTCTCGCAGACTCCCGTCTCGTGGCCTGTCCTAGACTAGCTTTAAAACAAAGAAACATAGCTTTGATTTTCTTTTTGCAATACGCTCAAAGAAGAATAGGATTTTGGTTTTGTATTCATCATTCTTCAAAATAATTTTAGAACTGATTTAAAAGTCAGATAGTCCACTACTGCACAGAGGAAAAACGTAAAAAAACTACAAATCTGTAAAGATAGGCCAAAGATTTGTAAATACATAAAACAATTAATTAATTTTTTTTAATTTAATTTTTGTAATTATGTTTTTTGTTAATTGAGTTGGAATTAAACATTTTTATTCACTTTCGGAAGTTTTATAGGATCCATAAAAGCCTTTGCGGTATTTGCAATAGAACTGTTATTTCTAAGATCAGTGTAAAATTGTGATCCTTTGTCATTAAAAACTGCAAAAGGTCCAGAAAATCATTATTGATCTCGATGCTTTATTTAATAGGTACAAGGTTATATTGGGCTTATGCTTGCTAGGCTTACACTTATTCTTTTTGAAATACAAAAACTTTGAAATGGAAAAATGTCTGCAAGAGAATATTTAAAAAAAATATTAAGAAGGGGTTGGTCCCTAAATATTGAAGCTAACCTAATATCTTTCTGTAGAGATCTTTCTATATGAAATTTTTTTTTTCCAATTTTAACCCTTTCGGTACGGATGTGGTACAAGTCCATATAAATGTTCTTTGTCTTGTTCCACATCCGTACCGAAAGGGTTAAAGTGGAGACAAAGTGGTATTTGGTCCTTTTTATGACATTGAATGGTTGTTTTTTTTTCTTGCTGAGTTTATGACTTCTTATCCAATAATCGGGGATGAAACATTTGTAAAGTATTTTTTTTTTCAATCAACCTAAAATCTTGGTTGGATTGTAAAAACGAATGTCGGCTGACAAAAAACTTATACTCAATGCATTGCATTGATTTCACTTGTGAGAAAATAGTAAAATAATTGGGCTAGCATAAGGTTTCAAACAATAAAAGTGCCCTATCCACTATTGCAATCAAGCTTTTTAATTTGTTTGTAGTTTGGACTAAGAACAAAGGGTCTGTGGCTGAGGCATGAAGCTAAAAATTAAAAAAAAATTAAATGAAGAAATGTTGGTTAGTAGATAGCTGTGTGATGTGGGAACCCCGAACTTAAAATTTTTGGGTGGGGCTTATCAGAATCAGTGGACAAACGAACGCACTTAGTTTCATTCGAGTAAATTTTCGTTTGGGGTGTTGGAAAAGCTTTTGCATTAAAAGCTTTTGCTATAAAAACGAAATGTTGAATAACTTTTGAAATAAGTGTCGAAAAACGATTATTTTTGGTGAATAATCATAAACAGCCGGTGGACAAACGAACGCACTTAGTCTCATCCTTAGTCATATATTGGAAGATCTAGACGAGTTTTTGGATATTGGGGAGTTGCTATTAAAAATAGAAGCTTAATTACTTTTTTCCTGAGGATAGACAAACGATTATTTTGGTTGGACAAACGTGGACAAACGATGGACAAACTATTCTGATAAACCCCACCAAAAATTTTAAGTCCGGGGTTCCCACTTCACACAGCTTTATTATAAAGATTCAATTTTCGGTAAACAAAATTTCGATAAAATTGCAGTTGGGCCACTTTTGCACTCACGGCCTGAATTTAAGAATATGATTCGGTGTAGAAAACTCTTTCTCATTAAAACCAATAATTACAAAAAAATATATCACAGACTTCACCAAGGCCCATCATGATTCTACAAATACACACTACAGATCAAAATCCAAAAAAGGTGGTGATAATAAGAATTTTTTCATATTCTCAGATTTTTGTGATCGCCAATTACGACACTATACATGTTTTTCAAAAAAAACTGGACACAAAACGGCGTATAGTTAAACTTTAAGGTTTTTCTAACAAAAAAGGTGTGACTCAGGTTTCTAGGAAACGGATTACAAACTCGGTACTTTGGCGGACAATTTTTGGTGGAGTCAAATAATTTTAAAATCTGAGTTTGTAGCACATTTAATACTAATTTTTTGACCAAACCAAACATTATATATTTGTATATTGAAAAAATATCAATTCAATCTTTTCGATATTAAACTAATATTTAAACATTTTTAAAGACATAAAATGTCAAAAACGATTTAAATTGATTCAACTATAACCCTTCTCTTTCTTAAAAAAAACTAAAATAAAATAAGGTAAGTTCCTCAAAATACTTTCGGTTATATATGCGTTGTACTGTTTAAATTATATTTCATTTTTCCTTGATCCCCTTTCGCATTAAACTGCGGCATCCTCTAAATCATAAAATATGCCGTTGCCCAAATAATATATTATATCTATTATATTTTTATATACCCTTATGAAAACCGTCAGGTATCTTTATTCTCTTCTCAAAACTTATATAGAATTTGCACATCACTTGAGAGAACATTGGCTTTTGGGTGCCCTTAGAAAGTGTACCCTGACTGTGAAGTCGTAGGTACAAAAAAAAGTCCTTCTACCGTTTATGCCTCTCTAGAGATCAAAAATAAAAAGAAGACCTGCCTTTCAAAAATCTTCCTAAATCAACCCACCACCCCCTCACTATATAGGTACCATTCAGGGAATACAAAAAAAAGAATACGAACCTAGAAGCCTGTCCAAAAGGTTGTGAACATTTTTTTGGCAACCCTTTCCGCAAATATATGTTAAAGTTGTCTGGCAAAAGTTAACTTTTTTTCGCTGTTGGTCCTGCTGAGTCTCCTTGCTATACCTGGGTTTTCAACACCGCTCCGGTGAAATAACCTACCAATAGGCTGTAAGTTCTTCCTCGGCTTTATAAAGTTTTCCTTCTGCATAGAAGACTTCTGCACATACCTACCTTACCTACATACATATTCTATGTGTATGTAGATTGTATGTGTATATTATTATGTGGGTGTATATATAATATTCGTTTTTTACTTAAATGACGAAGACCATAACAACCAACGTGGCAGTGCAGTGGAAAGAAACACAGCATCCATAGCCTCTCCTCTCACCATTATAGCTAGTTTCCTTCCTTCGACCTGAACATTTTACATCTTCTGATTTCTCGATAAGTTGTGTTGCTCTGAGGTTTTTCTTTCTTCTTCCTCCGTCCTCTTGTTATGGGGCTTGAAGAGATTGTGAAAATAAATTTCATCTCCAAAGTAGTCCCCTTGGCCGAAGGGGATGCCCCCAAAAATTATATATATGTAGTCGCTATACCTATGTATGTGTGTCTGTTTGGAGGAAAGTTTTTCAAGGATGCATAAGGAGAGAGACCAAACCCAAAATATTCACCTGAGAAGCCCGCTCAGAGTAACAGTTACAGCGATATATTCTTGTATAAGACTTTGCTAGCGAGGTGGCTTATTCACGGACAGCATACGGTACTTTGGTATAATGGTATGGTCTCGAGCTCTAAAGAAGGTGGTATTAGACTTTTTTTTAGAAAGTCCTACCTATGCAACGTAAGATTTAGGTTAATTTATGAGGTTAAGTATCCTAGTTTTTGTGACGTGCTAAATATCCATTGAAAATTACAAGAGTAACTGCGGTGGTGTTGGTGTGTTGTTGCAGTTGAACGATTCAGTTAATGGCAGGTGAAACACTACCATCCAGTAGCTGAGTCTGAGATTCTTATTACTTTCTTATTACTCGTAGGAAAATTGCTCATCAGCGAGTTTAACTTGAAAGTCACTAGGTATATCTTGATTGGATATTGTGTGACACTTTTTTAATTAGATGAAAATTAGATGGGTTGATTACCTAGAGAGCTGTTAGGTTATGGTGTGTTGGGAAAAGGATATTATGTAATTTTGTTTTGCGACTAGCGCAATGATGTCAGAACTTGAAATAGACCTCTTTAAACCTTTAAAACCACAACATTTTTTCCATTAAATATTCAACAGGATATAGTTAATAGTTTTATAGTAATTTTTAAGGCTTGAAATTGTTAAGGTGACGAATAAAATAAATAAATATATGGGGTGGTGCAGCGGCTCGTGTAGAACCAGGGCCTAGTGACTAACATCTTGCAACCATTCCTGTGTGCGCGTTTCGACAGGAATGGTGACGTATCCTTTTTGATTTTATTGATTTTATTTCTTAAAAAAGACCAACAGGTAGGTACTCAACTATTTGGATTTTAGTGTTCGATTAAAAATAATAATTCTTTATGAGGGTACAAAAAAATGCACGACTGGTTTGCATATAAAGGGTGGGCCAACGAAAATGCACGATGTTAATTGTAAATAAAACAAAAAGTTTTCAGAGAATTTTATGTGAAACAAAATATCGGCCAAATGCTCGCCACAGCTTCGGTGGCATACCTCTATCCGATTGTCTATATTTTCAATGACTCTCAAAAATAATTGAGGTTAAATTGCATTAATGTTCGGAACTATCTTATCCTTTAGCTCTTGAATTGTTCTTGATGTATACTTTTTCTTTTTAATATCCCCAAAGAAAGAAGTCCAAAGGTGTCAAATCACATGATCGTGGAGGCCAATAAATTAACATCGCCACGACGCGACGTGAGATAACACGGCCATTGAATTTCTCGCGCAAAAAAGCCATTGTTTCGATGACTGTGTGGCAAGTGGCACCATCCTGTTGGAAGCACATATCTTCGAGGTCCATATCCTCAATTTCTGGCTACAAGAAGTTCGTTATCATCTCGCGATAGCGAACACTATTCACGGTTGGCCGACCACATTTTTGAAGAAGTATGGCTCGATGACGCCGCCAGGCGCCAGCCCATAAACCGCACCAAACATTCACTCTTTGTGGATGCATCGGCTTTTCAACAATCACTCGTGGATTCTGATTTGCCCAAATGCGGCAATTCTGCTTGTTAACGAATCCATTGAGGCGGAAGTGTGCCTCGTCGCTAAAGATGATTTTCTTTGTATGAAGTGTACGAAATGCATTTTGATATGAACACCCATTTTCGTAAAAGGCTTCAACAATCTTAACGCGCTGATCTATTGTGTAACTCTCCATGGTTGAATTTGTCAAACACTGAAACAAAGAAATGTCAAATGGGCAAAAAACCTGACGTTAATGCGTGACTCACAATTAACATCGTGCAATATGGTTGTACCACCCTTTAGAATGTAGCTAGAAATTGACGACGTAGATATAGTAATGGTTTGCTAATCCTTTTATATCGTTAACGAAAAAATAATAAAAACATTTTAAAATATCAATTTTGAAATTTTTTGATAAAATAAAAAAAAAATTGAAGAAAAGTTAAAAATAGAAAAACACAAAAATTAGTTTTTATTTGATTTTATATTTCCGTAAAAAAATGTATCCATTCAATTTGTTGATGCAATTTTTGTTGAAAAACTAAGAATTACCGAATTGCAAAATAACAATAGCAGCCAAGCGAATGACGAGATATATGAAAGAATTTACCTAAATAAGTAGGTACACAGTTTTTTTTTCAAAAAAAACCATATCTTTATTTCCATTATTCGATATTTCTGGTAATAACGTGGTATGTAGTATTATTACAACTGGTCAAGATATGACATCTTCAAATTTAATCAAAATCGTTAAGGCCGTTTTTGAGAAAACTTGATAAAACCCAATTAGTTGTATTACAGCTACCCGTTCTAGATGAGTTAAAACAAAAAATCGAATTTTACCTCGACATACAAATGTTGTGTACCAAATTTGAAGAAAACCCGTCGTACATTTAAGGCTCAAGGTCGTAGTAGATCAGGACACACGGACGCACAGACGCACCAGACAAATATACTGACGGATTTCTTGTCGAAAATAATTTTTTTGAACTCCTTCAGCATCGTTATGTTAGTTTTGATTAAAACCTCGATTTTTATTTTAATGAAACTTATACTTGCCCTATAGAGCAAGTACACGTATAGGTATGACAATGTTAAAAATTCCGTAGTCTTGTGATAATGGTAAAACCGATAACAATTAATTATCCTTTAATGCACAAAACGTATATAAAAAACCCTGTATTCAAATGGAAAGGTTCCTACCAATTAAATTAAATTCCAGAAATAATTATTTAAATAATGATGGTTATGAGGATGACGATAGAAAATATTTTAATCGAAACAACATATTTTCAAAACAACATTACTGAATTTGTTCTCAAAAAAAAAAAAAAAAATATTTCGATATAAAAAAGTAGGCTTTGTTTTAACAAAACATTTTGGTGGAGCAAAAAATACTGCCAACAACTTGGGCTCTTAACCTTTATGGCACCTCATAGGGATATTCGCAAAAAAAGTGTGCCATCAAAAAGGTCAGTAATTGGTCAACTAGTTGTAGTAATTGGTCAGCGATATGAAATTTGTATTCAATGGTTAAGGTTTTTCAAGGTCACCAAATATTTTTGGCACCTCCTTTATAGGATATTCGCAAAAAAGTATACCATTCGAAAGGCCACCGACTTGTGATAAGAGGTCAGCTAGTTTCAGTAATTGGTCAGTCATAGGTTTTTTTTAATGAAGACTTCATATACTGTAACCTTGAAACTATCTTTAAAAATTCATTAAAAAAAAACATATGGCTGACCAATTTCTGAAACATATTGACCTTTTATGAGGATTTAATAACGTTTCAAATGGTATCTTTTTTTTGGAAAATTCGGTAAATGAGGTACTAAAACTCTTATATGGCCTTGAAAAACCAAAAACCTTCAAAAATTCATATAAAATATCCTATGGCTGACCAATTACCTACCAAAACTAGCTGACCTTTTATCACGAGCCTGTGGCCTTTCAAATGGTATACTTCTTTTGCGAATATCCCACAAATAAGTTGCTAAAAGTCTTACACGACCTTGAAAAAATAAATTTTTAAAACTCAATAAAACAAAAACTATGGCTGACCGATTTTTGAAACATATTGGCCTTTTATGAGGATTAAATAACCTTTCAAATTGTATCTTTTTTTTTATACGGCCTTGAAAAAAACAAAAAAATTCATATAAAATATCCTATGGCTGACCAATTACTGAAACTAGCTGACCTTTTATGGTCATACAAATGGTAGGTATACTTCTTTTGCGAATATCCCACAAATGAGGTGCTAAAAATCTTATACGACCTTGAAAAAATAAATTTTAAAAATTCAATTAAACAAAACTATGGCTGACCAATTACTGAAATTAGTTGGCCTTTTATGCGGTCTAGGTTACCTTTTAGATGGTGTACTATAGCTGACCAATTTCTGAAACTAGTTTCCCTTTTTTGACCAATTACTGACCTTTAAGATGGCATACTTTTTTTTTGCGAATATCCCATATATGAGGTGCTATAGCTTAGGAACCAACAAATTGGCCTATTTTATATTCTCTACATCATTTTTTTTTTTTTTTTTTTTAATAAATCTTTCTCTCTTATAATTCAAACCCTCGTAACAATTTGTAATTTCTTAGAATTATCTGATGTTTCTACCACACAACAAAATTTATTCCTCTATCAAACTAGATTGATAGCAAAAATTTGCACTTAATGCCTGATATATCACCATTTTTATATACCTATTGTTGTTATAGCTTGTTACTATATTATGCTTCATACTAAAACTAGTTTATCATCATCGATCTGTTTAAAAGTAGATTCCTGACTTCTATTTTCCATTTATATGTTAAAATATTAAACGATTCCTTCATCTATCTCCAAAGCCAGAGACTTATAACATCCATTGTCGTTCCATCTCTTATACGACGACGATATTACAGCAATATAAATTTTGTCTTTAATGCAAAGCAAGTTTGATCGCCTACCCTCCCCCCCCCCCGCCTTGCCTTACAACCAGAGTTTACCCCATCAAATAATCATCGATTTTTCTAGCCTTCTTCTTCATTCGAATTCAAAACAAAAACAAACCATTCTTTGTATAGGTAGGTACCCTTATTTTAACCGCCTACAATGATGAGGACAAAACGAGAGCCATTTTCCTCGTTCTCGTTCTTCTCTAATAAATTCCACTCATAAACCGAGAAATTCACATGGACGTTTCCTCGTCTCATCTCCTTTATACTCTTGGCTCTTGGCAATAATATTAACGCTAACTGGCGGCTCACAGTCTTCAGGCACAATAAGCGAAAAGAGGGAAGATGAAAATACCTAACTGACAGACAACCTAGATATACATTTATAAAGGACGAAAATTGCTCCTGCTATTAAAACCTCCTTACATCCATCAATAAACTATTCAAAAGTTGGTTCAAAAAAAGCCCCCTTCCTGCGCCTAAGTCTATATTTTTGCACAAGTTTATGTATCTGAACGGAGGATGACCGGAAGTATGTGTAACGTAACGTCTGAACTAAAATAACGATGTTAAATTTTTCACTTATGTAAGCCGTCGGCCGGTCTTCGTCTCCTAAAAGTATCCCTATCCCTATCCCTAGCCCTATTAAACTTAAGATACACTTATTCGCATTCGTACCTTTTCACAATTACCTTACCGATGCCGGATGAATGTTAACCATCCGGTCACGATGGCGATGGCTACTACTGCCTACAATTTAAAAAAGAAATAAAATATAAACAAAAATAGGTAAAAAAAAGAAGACTGATTTTGGAAGCACTATACACAGAGACTATGATGTTTCAGGTGGGTCGCAGGGTATATATCCTTGGGGGTTCTTATGGGAACCTTCTCCAAAGTCTTTCACTGACTTCTGGACCAACAACAGCAGCCATTTGGCAGTTTATTCAAAAACGCTTCGTTTATTTTGTTGCTTCTTCTTTTGTATTGTTGTGTTACCTTGAGAGTTTTATGTGCGCTGAGATCGACTATGACGGCGGCAGCGACCAAACGAAGAGACCAACAACTCAGACGATGACTGTGACTATATGACGACTATGGTTTGGGGTGCTGAATGTTTTCATATGGACATTTACCTCATATAAACTTAGGTGCACATAAAATTGTGAAAATTCGTCTGTAGTTATACGACTTACAAAAAAAAAGTAATACAACAAAAAAAATGTATAACGACAAGAAAAACTGCGCCTGTAAACGAAGGAATCTTTATTATTCTTTAGGTGGCTGGTGTTTAGGTTTTGCTTCGTCCTTTGTGTCGTGCTACTGAAACGACCCCAACGTTGATTTTACCCTTTTGGGGATTTTTGTCGGTGGTGTTGTTTTTGTCATGTCTTCAATACCTACATACTCGTATACCAGTGTTGTTTTAAGGAACGACAAATGGTTTTATTTCTGTGCCATGCCATGTGTCGTCTGTTTATGATATACGCTCAACGGCATCTCCTTGCCTAATAGGGTTGCCAAATTACGTTATAAATTATTTTTGTTTGTGTGGTAAATTTTAAGAATTATGGAGAGTTCTCCTTCTCTCTTCCTCATACTCTGCGAAAAAAGCATGGAAATTGCTTTATTTATTTTTATATTTTTGTTTTGATCAAAAGAAATACTAGGAAAGTTATGTTTAAGAAGAAGAGAAAGCTTAGTAAAAATATTAAAAATTAAATGTTTTTATTACTTTCTTATGAAATGTATATAGTATAATATTAGTTGTTTCATTTTAATAAATTCAACAAATAATTTATTTATTCAATAATCTACTTAGGTTACTGTGGCGTATACTTGTTTTTTTTTTTTTTTTTTTTAAGTTCAATTTAAGCAATTATTTGATTAACAAATTGAACAAGAAAATACATACAGAAATTGGACATATGTAAAAATTCAATACAGAAAAATATTTTACCAGAATTTTGTGTTAAAACTCGGCAAAATATGTAGTTACCCATTGTATTTTGAACATTCAACAAAATATGCTTATGTTTTATTTAACTACATACTACAATTCATTAATATATAATAAGCATATAATAATAATAATTTTAAATAGCTCTATGCCTGTCTCTTAGATGCACCATGAATTGCAATAATGCATACAGTGTGTTTAACACAAGAAAAAATCGTATAGGAGTTGGAGTCTACTTTAACCCTGCTTAGACGGGAGAGTTAATTTTCTAAAAAAAATATTAAAAATGTTAAACAAACTATTATAAAAAAAAAAACGGTCACACTTGCAATGACACGATCTGAAAACAAACAAACTAAAAAAAACATTTATTAGTTTTCTTCTAAAATAAGTTTGTTGTTTGTTGACTCAGTACAACAAGATCCAAATTGCCTTGAACCAACTCTTATTGAACACTCTGGGAGTCCCAACAACATCGCACAGGTACAACTTAAGAACAAGAGAACAACAACATACGTCAAACGTCAGTCTTATCCAGTGACCACGAAGAGTGCAATTTCTTCGAAACGTCACCGTCGCGTCGTCGGGAAGTAGAAATAAATAAATATATTTCTATAATTAAACGCGGTAAGTTTCAACGTTTAACCGTGAAAAGAAAAGATTAAAATTACATAATTTTGAGTATTCATTTCTCTTCTTAATTTCTAGTGGATTGATTAGAACCGGACTTAGGGTTGTTTTGAAAATTGGAAAGCACGGCAAATTCCGTTTCCTTAAACAAATTCTTTTTCGGTATTAAGTGCTGTAAAAAATGACCCTGAAGCTGAACATTACAGACAGTTTGATTATCATATTTTGGCCATAAAACGAGGCATCGGGGAGCGCGGCGGTCACAGTGGGGAAAGCAGGGAAAAATTCAATTTTTTTAAATTTATTTTTTGCGGTGTTTGATAGGCTACTGTTTTCATTAATAAATCAGAGAAAACAGTTCTAATTCGTTTTCCTCATTTTATTTTTGCTTGTGGCTCTGAGATACTTATTCTGTTCGACAGTATTATTTAACTCAAAAATCATCATGATCAATTTGGCTTACTGTGGTTTTATTTGTAAAGATACAATTATGAAACTCACCATATTTGTAGTTCGTACACAATATAAAAAAAAAATCGAATTAAACTGATGATTTTTGATTCAGTTTTCGAGTTTTCTAAAATAATCAAACAAAAATCGCGTGATTTGTTTTTGATTATTTTCGAGAACTCGAAAGCTGAATCAAAAAGCATTGCGCAATTTTTTTTGGTTATTTTCGAAAGCTGAACCAAAAAGCATTAGTTTAATTCGAAATTCAGTTTTCGCGATTTTTATTTAGTTATTTTCGAAAACTCGAAAACTGAATTTCGAAATAAACTGATGTTGGATCAAAAAGCATCAGTTTATTTCGAAATTCAGTTTTCTAAAATAATCAAATAAAAATCAAATCATCTCTCTTTTTAATTTTTGTTGTTGAAAATTGGTTCCTACTTTATACTTTTGAGTGTATACAAATTTCCCATAAGAAAATGAAGCTGGTTCCCATCTTGCATGTTAACGAATACCACTTTAGTAAAGTGGATTTCGTTCCCATTAAATGAGAACTTAGTTCGTCAGTGGACTTAGTTCCCGGGGACATAGTTCCCTGAAAATTTTTAATATCACAACAACAATTTGGTGGTCTTTTAAAAAGAAAGCATGATTTTGTGGTAGACCCTCGGTTCCCAAACTGTGTTCCGCGGAACCTTGGGGTTCCGCGAAAGAGTTTCCAGGGTTCCGCGACTTTCTCGAAGTACAAATAGTAAAAACACAAAAATATTTTTTAAGGGAAACCAGGTGACTCGCACATTTTCAAATTAAAAAATGAATAACTTTTGCATAACTAGATTTTTTTACAGAGTAGAGGCTTAACTATATAGACGTACTTTTGTAAAAAAGTACAAAAGTGAGAAATAAATATCTACTCTGAAGACACCTGCTGGCAAAAAAAACAATGTAAAATTGTGCATGGTGGTTTAATTTATGTATCAGAACAATTTTCGTATGTTTTTTTTGCAAGCATGTTTCTTTAGCGAGCATTTTAATTTCTCACTTTTCTACTTTTGTACAAAAGGAGGTCTATGAAGTTAAGGCTTAAAGATTTTTTGCACAAGTATCGTAATTTTTAGACAAATCAAGCTAGTTAAATTATTAAAAAATTGGTTAAAAAAAGGCACCCTGCAATTTTGGGAGATTTTGGTCAGGTAAACGTTTTCTAGAATCAATCGAAGATCCCCTACCAATAATTGATTTCAGAGACATTTTCTTATACTGAGGATTTTATATTTTTAAGGGTTTCGTTAATTTTTTTTTTTGTTTCGTTTTTAAAAACATGAATTGTTAATTAAAGTTTTCATATCATTGGAACAATATTAGGAGGATCAATCTTTCTCTGCAATAATGCAGCCTTATAAGGAGACTTGTACTTGTAAACTTAGTAGGTGTTTCTATGGCAAGGTTTCTTTTAATTTTAGAAAAGTCCTTTATATTAAAAAAAAAAAAAAAAAAAAATAGAAAAAATGTCCATTCTTCGGCCAGCTACCCGTTATCTAATTATAAATACAAACATGTTTGACGTGTTTTTTTTTCATTTTTTACTATCGTTAAGAGTTATAGGGTTCCGAAATCTATTTGGACCGCGTTATGGGTTCCAACGCTTTAAAAGTTTGGGAACCGCTGATAGACCACCGTGGTGTTGTTGTTGCATTAAAAACTTTCAATGTTTACATAATGGTCCGAAAGTAATGCGGAAAAGAGAATATGTGGTTGTTGTTATATTCAACACCTACAAAAACTAAAAAGTAAATTTTTTACACCGTTTGTTGGTATAGGTCAGTTCGTAATCTCTTTGTTATTAAAAATATCTAGGTATACTTAAGTTGTAAATAATATTATAGAATAATATGACATAATAATCATGAATACGTATAATATGAAAGAGAGTTGTTCCTTTTTCTTGCCGTTTTAACCCCATTTCTTTCTAAAAACAGTAACCTTGGTTAAAACCTTTTTTTTCAAGTGGGTTGAAATCTTCACTGGTTGTTCCTTATACTATTCTCCCCTTGCCTGAAAATAACATAAAAATCGTTCAAGTAGTTCAAATTTTATTGAACTAAGAACACGTCTATATAAACAAAAATTAAAAAGCTTTGTATTAACACGCAAAAAAACTATAGGCGGGGCAGTGGAAGAAAACTAATAGTGGAAATTTCTAATATCATTAACTATCATTCCTGAATATTTCATTAAAAATCGGCTTAGTGCTTTAGTTTTTCTTAAAACGAGCAAGAGTGGCCGGGAATGATAGGTAAGTTCTCTTGCCATTGATTATCATTCTTGCAAATTTCAACAAAATCGGTACAGTGGTTTAGTTTTTATGGAGTTTTTTCTGCTCTCCGATACACGTCGCCCACTGTGTGGCACAAAGTGACAGTGGTCCTTTTGTTGAAGTCTGTGGAAAAAAATCTTTTCCCACGCCAGTTCTTGACGGAAATTCAATGATTTGGGGACGCAGAATTTTGTGTTACTGCCTATATTTTTGTATTCGAAATGGGAACTTTACAATTTAGGCCAGGAGATGGTTCGAAATGTAAGAGTTCCAAAGAAAGCATCTTCAAAGCTAGGAATGTTATGACATTTATGTTTGAAATGTCTTGAGATATGTGCCCAAATGTGTAATAAAATATAAAAATGGCTCCAATATAGATAGGTACCAAATTTAGAAAATTTAAACCAAAATGTTCCGACAAGTTCATTACGGTTTAGAATTGTTTTGAGTGATATTCCTTTAATTTTTTTTATTGAATTTTTTTTTACCAAATCTGATCAAACCACATACAAATTTGACAATTCTCTTGGTTTCAAGCTGATAAAACAAATTTTTGTGAACATTAACATAACATTATAAGTTAAATATTTGTTCTACACAGGCCAAACTTTCAATTATAAAAAAACACAAAATAACCTTCCGATCTTAAAAGCTCAACTGCTTCTTACTAATAGGCGGTAAGAGATCTATTAGACATCGTGGCAAATGCATATTTGTGCATTTATAAGTTACGTTACTTTGGAATCTCGCCTAAATCAAGAAACAAACTGTTTTCATCAGTGGCGCAACGGAACCTTAAGATAAAGCAAGAGACGAACAATTTTTAAGGATATCGTTTTCTGGGCGCCTGCGCCCATGCAATCAAACCCTTCAGAATAATAATGATTGTCTCATATTGGTCAGATGAATTTTTTATTCAGCATTAATACGATATTAATTGGTGTTTCTGCGTCAATTTCTTTTTTCTCTACAACAATTTCTTTTGGAAGATTATTTAGTGTGAAAAAAAGAACACTCTTTGATATGATTATAGTTTTGTTGTTTTCATGCGTTTAATAAATAAAATAAATAATCTTAATTTTTGGAGAGTATCTAAATTTTCTATCAAGTGCAGTATTGTGGTTACCGTACGTTATATCTTTTATTTTGCCTTCAAAGCACCACTTACCGAATCAAACTATGCAAGTATATACAATAATTGCATATGTTACTAATAGCTTTTAATGAAGTCAAACTGGTGACTGGTGCGAATTGGTACAGACTCGTACAGTAAACAACATAACATATACACCGAAGAATCCTAAATTTAATTTTCTTCCCATAGTGCTAATTAAACTCAACCCTTCCTTCCATTGCCACCTCGTCTTTTCGACTAAAAGCCCCAAATTCTCGACTTATATGATGCTAAGGTTGGCAAAAAGATTCCCTCGATAAACATTGCAAAGGTTGCAAAAATTCCATTGCACTTAAACTTTTGCGTCAACAAAAATAAATAGACACACTTGATTCTGCGTTGTTTCTGGAATGTTCGGCATCAACTCCTCCTGATGATAACGACTACAACGCAGAAGACGATAATGATGATGGCGGGTAAAATAACATCGCAGTTCACATATGTTTCCAGAGTTGTTTCCGGTAGATGCACACAACATCAACTTCATTCATAAACACACGAAAAGTTAAACCTCAAAAGAGCAAATTTTCAATTTACTTAGCACAAACACATCACCAGATCACATCAGCTTCAGAGAAAAGCAACTATCTTGGCACGCTCTCTCAAAGCCTATTTCATAACCATTATACGAATGAGTTTTGCCACCATTTTATATCGTATATATAGGTAAATAGGTATAAGTTATAGAAGTTGTAGAGGTTTCTACGTTGTTACTTTAAGTCCCCTTCCTCTCCTCTAGAGAAACAAAACCCCAATTTGTATGACAGCATATCAAGACGAAGAAGGATGCCCTGAACCTTCGACATAAAAAAAAAACATCTAGATATAATATGGAATAGCAAAAACCTCAGAAGTTGATTTCGTTTCAATTTCGAATTCATTAAGTTTGGCTGAGGAGCGTATTTAGGTTATGTGGTGTAATGACATTATGAAACCCACTTAGCTTGGAATTCCAAATTGCCAACGCCATGCGGCTTCAAAATGAAAGAGTAGGTATGCGAGAAGTGATGATGATGATGATCAAGGATGAGGATGTCAGTTAAGTCAGGAAGGACTTTTTTCCCATTTCAGCCTCTGTTTCTACTGCTGCTGATGAAAGACGAGTAAAGAGACGAAGGACGGACGACGATGAAGAAGAAGAAGATGTTTGACAGGAGCTCTTCGCTGATGTTGTATATGGCAAAACAACTTTTATAAGCTTTATTTGTTTCACGAGAAAAATTCAACCGATATGTGGAGATATCCTTAGGATTTTTTTTGTTCATGTACACATTGAAACAAACACCCGCATTTTGTACTGTATGTGCTCCTGTAGGTACCTTTTTATATGAATAAAACTTTATGTGGGGGTATCCTCTGAAATCGACAGCGGTTAAGAGTGCGCTTGTCATTTTAAAATGATTAATTTCTCTGCTTGTGTTTTTCTATCGTTTCGTCGTCGTCTGCTGCAATTTTTTCGTTAGCTTTTGTTTATTTTATATTTGTATGTTTTTTTTTTGTAATTTTTTGCATTAAGGATGATGCTGTTGGTTTTTTGTTCGTTGAGGAAGCTAGTGAAATTTATTCCAAGTTGAAAGGTTTCAAAAGCACACATTCAGTTCTGTTCTGTTTTTATTTTGAAATATGATTAATTACCAGTTAGAATATAGATTTTGTTCCCTTTAGAGTCTCATCCATGCAGGATAGATGATGATGATGGTGAGTAATAATTGCGATCTTTTATTTGTTTTTTTTGTAGACTTTTCTCGATTATCGTCAAGGATTTATTATATTTCTTTTATCTTATCATTTTTTAAAACAAATAATTCTCGATAAAACGATATCTGTTAGCTGAGATAATCGATTTTAAAAGTGGATGTGTTTGCATCATGTCTCCACAGTACCGCATTGCACTGCGTGATTTAATCCGTACCCCGACCCCTTCTGCCATGATAATGTTGTAAATAAAACTAATGTAAATAATGTAGAATTATCGCCGTCTTTGTACGAGTATATCAATATAAACCAGTACCTTCATTATTAGCGAAACATTGTTTGAGTGTTCACATTAGTTTATGTACCTACACGTTCATCCTTATTCATATAGAAAAAATAGTTACTTTAGCTCCCGTATTTTGGAAAACTACACCATGGAATAAGAATTTTCCGGACTAAAAAAGCAATTGCCTTTAGTTTGAGCCCAGAAAATTATTATTCCATGGTGTAGTTTTCCTAAAACCGGGAGCTAAAATAACTATTTTTTCTTTATGAATACGGATGTTAATTTGTAAAGTTCAAACCAGAAGAAGAGTTGGTACCTATACCTACCTTCATAGTGAGATCGCAACTTTTCGGAAGACTATAAGGTTCAAAACTTGGTAGTGATCTAAAATTGTTGGAAACAATTGATGATTTGTATATTCAATTATGTACCTACAATGGTCCAAGAAAAAACAACGAGGTGCTCAACTTACTTTTCTAAAGTTTTTATGTTAAAATGTTCTTATTTATAGAAAGATTCGAATAAAATACAGTTGCACAGGAGGGGGATTTTATTATCACCATTTGGACAGGAGGGGCATATTTTTAGAAAATGTATTAAAAAATTAAAAATGTTACATTTACAAAATTATGTCAAACCTTTTTTTTAAACCAAAAAAGTCGCCTTTTACTTTGTTTTTAAACTATGTTAATTCAGTCAATAGCTTTTCAAAAAATTATTTTCAAACTTGAATTATAAACAAAATAAGAAAGGGTACTTTAAGGATACATACATATATAGAAGGACGTCTTATGCAGTCACCTACATGCATTGAACGCAAGTTTGCCTCAAGATAACTAACTTTTGTTCGACATGTTATTATGTCACTCTTCGAACTTTTCATCAATAATACGCAAACAGTTTATAATAATTTGAACTGATTTTTAATTTCACAGATGTCAATTTGGAGAAGTACCCAATGTAGGTTGGTATGTTGATATTTGTTAAAATCTGACGTAATTAAGTATAATTTAGTTTTCATTATCTTGAGGTTTCATTGATTTTTAATTGAATACCTTCTGGTTTTTTGAAAAAAAAAAAAAAATACAAAAACTGTTATTTTGTTAGAAATATCTCGTTTTTTGCGAAATTTAGTAGTTTTTTTATTTTACATAAACAGCATTTCCCACGAACCAGTTAGGCTTTATTATATAGGTGTGGAAATAAATGCACAAACTTTCCTAATCTCGATATCTTTCGAATTGTTGACCTCACTAAATACTGTAAGGAGCTTTTTGTGTGCAACTAATTCACAATTTACTTTACGTTTGTCATATTTATCTATGTATGTGTTCATGATCATATAATATTTATAACATCTTAAACAACATTCACCTTTTATTTTGTATGTATTCTAAAATTCTATATTTTTGAAGGCTGATCATTTTTGAAGGTGCAAAATCTTGAATTGACTATACCAGATTTTTTTGAGAAGTCTCCGCTTTTTTCCACATAATTAATTACCTGTACCATTAGTTGTATATTTAAAATGACATTTTGGTTTGTTTGAGTTTTTATTTGTTGTTTCTTTCATTACATCATTTCTTTAACCCTGAGGCTACACGAACCAGTACTGGCTTACAAGTTACAATACATTTAAATTCTCTTACTAACACATACAAACCTGAGCAACTTGCTCGTCAACTGGCTTGCCATTTTCGAAGCCAGTTGGGAAGCCAGTAGAGAAGACAGTGGCCTCGTTCAGACTTGTATATAAAGCTATATAGATAGCTTTTCGTTGGAAATTTAATGCAAAATTAAATATTTTTTCTACCACAACTTTCAATGAGAGGAGGGACCAAGAATTTTTAACGTTTCCAAAATAGGCAACTGTCAAATATGATTGAAAGATGGCTAGATTTATGATGAAATATACAAAATCTTTTAAAAATCCAAATTTTTTGAAAGTATATTTTTTTCTTGGGAAAAATGTGAGTTTTGGGAATTTCTGCGGTGACATTTTGAACTTTCTGTTACCGATCTGTCAAGCCATAGACTGTCAAATTAAATTAAGAGATTGCAACGGAGATAATGCATTGAAAAACTTAAAGATATATAATTTTTAGAGATTAATTTTTTTTCGCGGGAAAAGGCGATTTTAGCGCCTTTAGGTGACATTTTGGAACGAAATATTCCTCGTACGATGTAATTTAGTTTCTTGCCTATCTGTCAACGTATGAACTGTCAAATTCCATTAAAGGATAGCTTCGATGATAATGGATTAAAAAACCTCCAAAAAATCTATTTTTTTTTTTTAAATTATTTAAAACAACAATCGAAATTTTTGAATTAGATGAACATCAATCCATGTTACTTTGACGTGACAGAAAAGTCTGTCAATGCGTCCGTCAACGCATTGGCAGTATTATGCGTTGACCGTCCCAAAACTTGATGCAGAACTCGACGCCATTTTTTTTGAAGTCTAATGCCAACGCAATTCAATAAAATTGTGTATTTAGAATCCTATATAGGCTGTCCTTGTAAAAGCTGAACTTGACCGCAGATACTTGAAAGCAACTTGCTTACAAGTTGCGTGCCGCCTAGTCACAGCATATTCACACGTATACGAACTTGACAGTCAATCTATGTAGCCAACTGGCTTACCAGCACTGGCTCGTGTAGCCTCAGGGTAAATTTAGTTTTATGTATATTTTGTACTTGTGAAACTCTCAACTGTGTGTTCGTAAGAATTTCGTCGTGTTGTAGACCCTCAGGAAAATTTCGTTTATTATAAATTTTTCTAACATAATTTTTCGATAAAACTCGCTGGTTAAAATAAGTATGCGAAGACATGTTTTTCTTAAAAGCTGGATCTAATGCACATAAAGCAGTATTTTGCGACTTTTGACTCGTATGGTTAAACCATCAAATATTTTGTGTAGAAAATATTGTGGTCTTTTAATTGAGTGTAAGAACTTTTTCCAAAGAGTAAAGCCTAGTACGCAGCTGAAGCGAAACAAAAAAAGTTCTGTACCTACTCTAGTCGCCCACATGAATAGCGAAAACATAAACAAAAAGGCTGCGAAAAATATTTATGGAGAGCTCTTAGCTCTTTCATATGTGTTGAAAATAAAAAAATTTTTTTAGTTTTCTTTTTCGTGCTTTAATTTGTAGTTATACATTTCTGTGGCTCATTCTCTTAATTATTTCTTCTTAAAAAAATTGAATTATAATTTTCGTCCATTTTGTTTCTTCAACGGCAACCAACAAAATCTTCAATTGTCAAATTTTCACCACCATAAGTATTCCACTTAGTAGTATTCTGCTACGATTTTCAATTTTCGCTATCAAACTGCGTACTGCTAAGCCAGTGGCGTACGCAGGGGGGTTTAGGGGGCTTGAGCCCCCCCCCAAGCAAGATTTCATATAACATCGAAGAAAGTTTTTTTATTATTTTTTTAGTTTAAATTTAATTTTTTAATTTTAAAATTTTGCAGTATTTTCAGTTTTATTTAAAAAAAAACTATAGACATGGATGTCGTATTGAAATCATTCTTTCATACCACACGTAATCTAGATTTTGTTTGACATTTCAAACGTATCTCAGTATTCATATAAACTCAAACAAAATTCCTTTGCAATCAGTCAAAATTCGCAAAATGATTTCACACGTTTAATTTTTTTCCTTCTTTTCCCATTTAAAAAAAAAAACCGGAATGAAATAACTAATGCAGTGCACTTATAAACATAATGCATTCTTTTAGTATCTTTTCTTTTTTTATTGCTTTTTAGTGGGGTCAAATGCTCTGGTTGTGCTTTAACCAGTATCTTCGCGCTCAGTGAACGTATCAAATATTAAAAAAATATTTTTAAATATCTGTAAACTGCATACTTTTTTGCCGAATGTTATTTAGAATTTTTTTTAATAATATCTGTTCCTTTACTCTGAATTTCTGGGATTTGTTGTGCATTTTGTTCCCAAGTTCTATCAATTTCATTTCTTTTATATGAACTTGGCAGGACTTTGGACTAAAAATCACAGAAAATCACAAAAACTCAAATTAAAGGAACAAACTTAATAAATGAGCTTATTTAAAGAAAAAAACAAAATTTTATTTAATAAAATGTGATTACACTTTTCACCTACCCCTATTACCAATGACGTTGTTTAAATCAAGTCCATAAAGTTGATTTTTGCTAAAAATATTTGTTTATTCATTTTAGTTTCATAACTACAGGGAGTATTTTGTGTTTTTCCTTTTTTTTCTACATATTGAAAGTTTACTTCTGGTGGTTGATAATAGGGAAGACTTTAATTTTTATGTCACAAAAATTGTGACTGAGTCCCCCCCCACCCAAACAAAATCCTAGCACGCTACTGTGCTAAACAAAACGAGAACAAAATTTTCCGTTTATGATTTCGTTGTGTCAATTTTTGTATGAAAATTTTCGATTCAGCTGCGTACTATGTTTTAGGAGTTATATTTACGTGAAAAATGGTGAGTTGTATGAATCAGTTTTCAATAGCATTTACCGCTTCGGAGAAAATTGATAATTTCGAGATTTTTAACCTTGAATAACTATTGAGGTGTACAGGATTTGGTAATGGACTTTTTTTTGTACAGGCTTATTCCAAAATATTGACAATGGTGTTTAAAAACCTTTACTACTTGGATTTTTTTTTCAGATTGGCCATCTTTTTTTGATATTTTTCCTGGGCTACAATGAAATCGGACAAAATTTAGTTTCGTCGAGATTTGTTCGCAATATATTTTTTAAACAACATCCATTATGATTTCAATAAATTGATTTCGATCAAATTTCTACAGTATGCTTAGCTTATAGATTATTTTAAAACGGCCTACTTTTTTTGTAGAAACCAATTTCACTAGGAACATTATAGATCTCACAGTGTATGCCTGTAAAAGTCTTAACTAAATTCATTAAATAATAAATCTATTGCATTTTTAAACTTCCGAAAATATTTTTTTAGATTTTAAGGAAATCGAAAATTCTTGTACGTAGTCTAACAAGCTGATGGTTAGTTATGTTTTAGTTCTTACGACATATCGTGTAACTAGTTAATTTTCAGAACAATTTTTGCAATATTAAAATATTGGAATTTCTTTTACTTAAGCGTAATTTCACATCACAATAATTCAAAGACAGAATTCGGTTCTAGGGTCAACTTATTTTAGTTGTCCTTAAATTGAGTTTTCCCTGTTCTGTATATTCATAGAGAACATTTATTGTTACGCAACAAATTGTCTAAGTTAATGAGTTGTGATTCTTCAAACACCAATCCATTTAACAAAATATAATATCTATCTTGGCATTGAATGATTTCAGCTAGATAATTCCACCCGCCTAACAATTCATGTAAATTTATCTTCCAGTAAAGAAATATGAATACAAAAGATTCTTCTTCTCGAGATTGATTTTTCAATCGATAGATAAGAAAGCTTTTCTTTGTTTAGGTTTAACAAAACATATTTTCTTCAATTTTCAAGTTGAAATTCATTAAAAGCGTCAAGGACATTTTTAGTTAATATACATCCTTCATGAAATTATAGAGACAGATTGCTTGTATTAAGATAAGTATAAAGGCTCTAGACAATTATTTGTACTATGTAGTAGGTATAGCTAGTTTTAAATGTGTGCTCAAATTAATATCTTAATGACCGTCCGACTCGAAAATCTACATCACCACAACACAATTTGTTCTAATAATTACACGGTTCATTAGCCGCACAACACAAATAAGTATTATCCTTGTTGGTTGCACAACCGATTAATTGAATATTAAATTATCTCCGAAATGCAATTAAATTCATTAATATATACCAAAGACGTATCATCCTGGTTATCCTCTGATGCCACCATACTTTCTATCTATTACTACCTACCTATACATAATTTCGGGCATATGTACCGTACCTATGCGAGAGTAGATCCTTCCTTCCACATAATATGGCTTCCGCATATTAGTGGTCCATGCACATTATGTTGTTGGTTGGTTATACACACATATTTCAATTCTAAAATAACAATTTACCATATAAGACAATGAGAGGCATAACCTTCTCTCCATGTCCTTACCTCGAAACAAATAATAATGATGACTGTCATTATACAGAAATTCTATCTTATATTCAAATTGGTTCTGACTTCTGACCAATCGTCCTTATAATATGCACTTAAATATCTTCACATCAAGTATGTTTAATGAAATTGAATGCTGAAAGGATGTTTTCGCAACTATTTCTGCCTATGTATAGCTAACTGGGTATATACTGCCTCGACTCGTCATCACCCTCTGCATGGGTTTGATATTAAGAAATAAGATATGCAGATTCAAAATGCACCTGGGGTCCTTGCAGATAGATAGACGATGATGGTGATTATTCCTCAGCATATATCGAGTATAGGGTGAAAATTCATTTGCGGCCAATTAGCTACCAATGCCTACGGGTGCAACGCGGTGTCATCGTTTCGATAATAATTCCATTGAGATGTTCAAAATGTGTATAATGAGCTTTGACGAATTCCTAGAAATGTTTGCATCAGATACAGCTACTGGAAAGTGCAGGTTTGTGCTTCACGAATAATGGCTGTCGGCATAGAAGATGCAACATACATAATAGCCTTATGGAATGTAAAAGCGTTGATGATGATGATGGAAAAAATAATGAAATAAAGGAGTTTTAATGGTATTTATGATTTTGGGTCACATGTCATATTTTTAACCAAATCAAACTAAAACCTAACTTTAAATTTTGTTATGACTAAAAAATACTTAACCATACAAATTTAGCATTTAAATTTTCCTTTGCCGATTACTCCAATTAAATAAGCTAAAAAATAAAAAAAATCTATGAAAAAGGAAAATTAAACAGTATTTCTTGCGGATTCTAAAATCACAAAACTCGAACAAAAAAAACTAACACTGCATCGTCCGCCATATTTTAAACCCATCTCGTCGTCATTTGTCATAGAGCAGTTACTTTTGTAGAAAAAAAAAAATTCTTTACAATTTTTGGCTTACATTTTTTTTGAGACAACTCCTTCCAATTTTTTTTTTTCTTTATTAAGACTTAAATTCACAATTTTAGTTTTGATTACAATGTATATTAATTATGTAAGCCGACTTTATAAATTATTTCTGGCTTTAAAAGTTTTTTAATAAAGAATGATTCAAATTTCTTACAAAATAGTTACATATGTAATTTCAAAATGTATCTCTATATTTAATTTCGTACGCTTGCTCCCGACATACGTTCATATAATAGCTCTTAAAGGCCAAACTTAAAACTACATGATAATGATTAGGGCTTAAAAATAAAATAAAATAAAATAAAATAAAATAAGAAAAAGATGCATTCCATGCATACATTGATAACCAGGGAAAGGATTTTGCTGACCTAAGAAAATCAAAAAAGGCAAACAAAAATTCTTAAAAAGCCAAAAAAAAGGCATTTATTAAATAAAGAGAATATAAACATAACTTAACAGGGTGATTTGCATAAGGTATCACAAAAGGCTATGGCGTGTAGGTTGGACTTAGACAAGAAAAAAATCGAATGGGACGGGGGGTCTATTTCCCCCCGTTTAAGCGGGAGGGGCAATCTTTAAAATAAATCACTTAGAACAGAAAAAAAAATATTAAAAAATAAAGGTAATACTTACAGAGCCATGCTATAGCATTTTGAAAAGCCAAAAGTCCATTCTTTAGTATTATGTTTAAATAAAGTTGTTCGGGTGAATACCTTTTTGAAAAATTAATTTTCAAACTCGAAATTTTGAAAAAAAAAAAAAAATTTTAAGCTAATTTTTTTTCAAAATTGTATGTATTTAACTATAATTTTTGTTATCAAAACTTAATGCTCTTGTCAATTTTTGGTCAAACACTAAAAACCGCATGGTTTTAGGACTTTGACTTTTCAAGATATTAAAAAACAAAGAAACCAGCATCTTAGTAAAAAGAAGAAAAAACGAGGTTGATGATAATCAACTGGTTGCTGAAATGATCATTTAGCCGGATTCTTCTTAGTTTTATGAGAAAGTTGCTTCATTTATTTTTTCATATCTTGAAAAGTTTAAGTCTTAGATCCATACGGTTTTCAGTGTTTGACTAAAAATTGACAAGAGCATTAAGTTTTGATAACAAAAATTATGCTGAGTTACATAAAATTTTGAACAAAATTAGCTTGAAATTTTTTTTTTTTTCAAAATTTCGAGTTTGAAAATTAATATTTCAAAAACTATTTACTCGAACAATTTAATTTAAAAATAATATTAAAGAATAGACATTTGGCTTTTCAAAATGATATAGCATTATTCTGTAGGTATTACCGTTATTTTTCAATATTTTGTTTTCTGTTTTAAGTGATTTTTTTTTTTAAATTGCCCCTCTCCCATACGATTTTTTTCTTGTCCAGGTACAAGGTACAACCTACATGCCCTAGCCTTTTGTGAGACCTTATGCAAATCACCCTGTAAAATAGCATTGAACTACCAACAGCTTTTTGAAATTCTCAGGTAACAGCCTTCTACGATTGTCTCTTAGAAGCGTCTTAAATGAGCTACTTTCTACTTGAGCAGTAACGAGTGGAGCCCATTTTAAACTCTCGTAGTCTCAACATCATTCACTTCAACGTTTTCGGAAAGTATGGAGTTGACGTCGCCATTTATTACAAAATTTGCTCAACAGTTTTAAGTCCACGATTTACATTGAAAACAGTTGTGAACTTTTTCAAAACTTCATTTGCAATTATTGGCCCTTTCGATTTTTACAAATTTAAACCCATTCTTAAAATATTTAGAATTAAGGACAAAAATTATGTTTGGTTTTGGATGGATTTTTGTATTACAGACTTGATACACTTCTTGGGTGATATTTTATTTGCGGTTAATATTTCTGCTCAAATTATTTTATAAATTTTTAAAACCATTCAGGTTTATAGAAAATCAAATTTCCAGTAGAAAGTCTCTTAAGTTAAATTCTCAAATTCAGCTTATATAATATTAAAAAATGACCAGTGTGACCATACTTTCAGAAATAGATGTGTAAGTTTTGTGTGTTTAATGAATCTTAGATTCAACACGAAGATATTCAATATTTAAAACCCTCGACCACAATTGTTCCTTGCTGGAAGTTTTATATTCAATAGCTTATAAGCACACTCTTCTTTCTCTCATTAACAAAATATTCGCAGAATATTGGAAACTTTGTCGAGCTCTATCGTGGAAGTTTTTTGACGTAGGTACATGAAATCGAAATATACAAAAACTTTGTAAAATTAATGTATTTTGAGTGTTTTTTTGGTTCGGATGGATGAGATAGACTTTAAAATCCATTTTTTAATTCAGAAACTTGCCAGATTTTTGACAATTACTTTTTACTGAAAATGAGAAAAAATTTTGAGGAGCATTTTTTTCTACAAAATAGTAATAGTATTTCTGCCAAACTCAGTAGGTAATTATTACAGAATTACATGCATACATTATTATACAGAAATTCCACGAATCTTATTATTTCTCAACTAAATTCTTATTCCCAATAAAAATAGGTATGTCATCATTTTCTTTTGATTTTTTTTTAATTAACTTAACAAAAAAAGCCATATTTTATTCAACATCCCCATACACAAATTTGTCCAATATTGATTGCTTAAATATATACATACCTACTTCAAACTTATCCGCCAAACAAGCGCTTCGTTATGCAAAATTTCGCTGAAGCAACAAAAAAAAAATGTCCTCAAATAAATAACCTGTTCAAGTGGCATTCAATGAACTCAAATATATACCTATGTTGTATAAGAACGTGAAACGCGAAACGAGCGAAGATTGCTACAATACCTCATCGAAGAAACAACTTGACAATTTTTTTTTTTATTATTTTCTCGTTACAGTGTCCTTATTGGGAAAATTTCAGGTCTAAGAAAAATTGCATTGAAAAAAAGAAAAACTTCATCGAATTGAAGACGTGAAATACTCAGAGCATAAAAATATGAAAAATGAGCTGCTTGAGTGTGAGCCTTGAGCGAAAAATGTACCTATAAAATAAATTCTTGTATTCATCAAATCGATAAAATTGTGGTGAATACCTTAGCAATCCATATACATATACCTACCTGTACGTGTATAGATATTTTTTTTTTTATTTTTTTCTAAGAAAAGTTTGGTGGGTGCCAAAAATTTCCTGTAGGCATACATCTTTACATTTGTTAGAAAGAAACAGAAGAAGAAAAAAGTGCCGACAGGTTTATTTTAACTGATGGTGGCTGGTTTTTCTTAGAGGGTAACACACATTTTCAGATTAACGACTTTTCATTACCTTTCGTGATAGTTAATTGACGATTTAATTTAATGGTACCGACCTTAAGGAAAACACTTATGTTTTACATCGATTTCTTAAATTTACCTAACCAAGTGTTTAGGTATTTGGATACAATTATGAAAAAGTCATTAAGGGCCAGTTTGTTCACAGTGGGTTAAATTTAGTATGTGACATTCATAGGATTTAATTAAACAACGCTAATCAACCAAAATTGACTGGTTAGTGAAATCCATGATTAGTAACTCATACTTTGAATGAAACAAAAAATTTGATCAACGAACACATTTGAGGATTGCCCAGCTCCACTAATCATGGATTAAAGATGATTAGCTGTGAACAAACTGGCCCTAAAAGAAGCTTTAGTTAACAATTGATATCAAATCTATGGTGGAGTCAGTTTTTTTTAGGTTAATATTAAAAAAATTGTATGGTGATGCTTTTGTTTAGTTTCAAATGTTCTTAAGTTTAAAAATATTTTAAAACAGTCTAATATTAAGGTTTTTACGATACTACTTATTATTTTACTAATTTAATAACAGTTTATTAGAATTTTCTAAATTTTAAATAATTTTTAACTATTAGCATACTAAACTAATTTCCTTCATGAACTTCTACTGAAAACGCTCAAAAATGTGACAGCTCGTGAAAGAAATTCAGAAACTTCCCTCATTTTGATATTTATAATCATCAAAGCGCCCTACCAACAATCAAATTTAGCAAGGACTTAAAAGTATTCCAGTAATATTAACTTGAATTGAATTGATCCCAACTAATGAACTATTAATGGAATGTTTATTTTTTTGAAGTCCATGCCATATTTGATTAATTTTTTAGATTTAACTTTAATATTAAGGTCGTACCATGTATAGGTAGTTAGTAAGAGTTTATACCATTATGGAAATATTTAAGTCGTCACTAAATTTGATTATTGGGAAGGCCCAAAGTGTCACATGGATTTAGTACGATACTAAAAAGATAAAATAGCCAATTGGTGTATTAACTTTAGTAAAATGTTGAGAGGTAGTATACGGTACTAAACTTGTTTAGAATTAGCAAAATACAATTTTTAACCTTCTATCATGAAACTATAATTGATTTAACATTGTACTAAATTGACTAAAATTCTGCACTATTTTGAAATATATCGTTATCTTAAGTTGAGACTCTTTATGGTTGCTCTTTGTGGGACATTATTTTCCGAAATGATATTTTGAGACCCAGCGGTCGTTTTTAGGAAAAAAAAAATAAGTACAAAGCTAAAAAAAGAGTAGAAAACTTAAAAATATCTAGCGAGTACAACAACCCGTATCCATTACATAAAACAATAAAGAACAGCTGTGATGAGTACAGTCTCAATGTAGTTACTACACATTTATGTAATGTGTACAAAGTACATTTAATTTATGTTATGACTGCATATTTTGTTTGTAATGAGAACTTAAAATTAGTAACATAATAAAGAAAAACTTTACTCGTTACATTATATAATCACAAACTTTCCTCATCGCAGATAACCGATGCATATTTTACTACATGACTTATGCATGGAAACTTTTATTTCTATGGAATGAATGCAGAAAATACACGAAGAAACGGTGCTCATTCCACAACCAACACAACTTTATGTGATGGGTCTATACAATTATTTCTGGATTATGAATATCATGTTAAAAAATGTGTTAATAGTTTTATCGACAATAAGCATAAATATTTCTTAAATTCTTTACCTTAATAAAGTGTAAAAACACAAAATTAAATCTTCATAAAAGTAACGCTGACGTTACAATTCCTTCAAATAGAATTTTCATAATAGCTTGTAAGAGTACCCATCAATTATTACCCATTCCATTATACCTAAATATATTGTACAAAATATTATTTATGCAAATATTTTAAATCGCTCCCAAGGAGTGCAAATCAAAAGAACTTTTGCATTCTTAAATTCAATTCAAACAGTGTATGCATACTCTTAAGCTAATTGAAAGGGTGTTATTTTCCATTTCTGCAAATCAGTTCAATATTCCAAATGAACAAAAACATGCAAAAATAAATTATAATTGTATTTGTCCTGCAGCTGAGAGTCCTTTTTGTGCAAGCCACTTAAGCTTTTTGCCATTTGTATACAAATTATTGCAATCGCACCATACTAAAATAAGAAAAAATAGAAAAAAAAAGAGAAGTACTCAAACAACCAGGACACGATTATGAAGAAATACAAAAGGACAAATTAAATTTTCTATAAGAAGATTACAAAATACACCCTATAAAAACCTCTTCTCTTATACTCAACTATAAAATCTTTAATAATTGTATGTATGTTCTGAGTACAAGGATCTGAGAAATAAAAATAAAAAAAAACTCGAATTTCACAGGGAGCATGCTATATCAAAATACACATCAGCGAAGGAAACAAGCTGGCAAAAAGTACCTACCTATTCATCCAAAAGTCTACTACAACTCTTTATGGGGTGCCTCCAAACGTAGGTACGGTACCTATACCTATATAGATAAGTATATTTAGCTCCACCGAAATGAGCAACCAACCAAGTTGAGGTTCAAGCATCTCTACTTCAAGTACACAAATAGCATATTAGGACCATCAACTTCCAAAAGGAGGTTGAAACGACGAGAGAGATATACGCTTTCAGTTTTACGAGTAAAGTATAGCTCGTTCGTAGTTGATGGTGTCAGAAAATATATATGCACCACATACACTTTGACTATAAAGAAGGTCTCCATTTGAATGTATGTATGGATACAAAGAGTATAGGATTATTTTTGAAAGAGTCCTGTCGATGCATATAAATCTTGAAGTGTGCATGCGAAACTGGAAAATATAATTTTCTAAAATGGGAACAAACGGTACCTATACGGTGCGCTACGTACCTAATAGAAAAGTTCTCCTTTTTAAATCTACTTCAGCAAATAGGTACGAGTATATTCCATCTTTTTGCTATTTCATTTAGTTCTACACTCTTCAATCTTCATAAAAAGCTATAAACTTCAGACGGACACACAAAATGTATGGCGATGAACTGTATGGGTGAATTTGCAAAAAAAAGTTAAAATTAACCAGGAAGCGCATTAGATATTAGATTGGGCCTTTTGCCTTAAGAAATGATTTTTATTTTTGATTCAAAGGTCAATTGTTGCGTTTATTCAATTATCTGATTGAGCTTATGCGGTAAGCCATAAAGATATTAGCCCAGGCAAATTGTACTTTTTCTGCCAACAAAATCCAAGTGAAGGTTTTTAAACGCAACTGTCTTTATTTAAGCATAAGAAATAATACTGCCGCGATAGTCTATTGCTAAATCGTGTGCGCGTCCAGTAGCGGATCCAGGGGGGTGGCTATAGGGGCTAAAGCCCCCCCCCCACAGCCGAATCATAAAATAATTAAAAGTATAGAAAGCAATACATTACAACGTGTAGAATTTTATATTCCGTCTAAAATATTGTTAAGATATGAGATTTGATGGACAAAATAACGTGGTTGTGGTTGAAGTATTTGCATACACGTTAAGTAATTTTTTTTCTAAGCCCTAAGATTGGGGCTAAAGTCTGAAGCGAATTGGACAAAAACTAAATTGGGGGCTATGAATATGGACATGTTTCATGCAACGACAATTTTTCCCTAAAAATAAAACCCAGAAAATTGGGAAGAAAAAAACAGCTTTGGAGCAATAAGGTCTGAGAGTATTGGACAAAAAACCAAGCCAGGGTTAAGCAACTTACTTCCGAAAAACTAACCTTATTCCAGAGAGTGTTTGGGGTTCAAGTCTAGGGACTGCCAAAGTAAGTAAAAAGAGATAAAAATGGCCGGGGCTTAACATTAACGTGTCAAATGCCCCAACTGTTTATACTAAAAACAAAGATAATTTACGGAAAGAAACGTATTTGAGGCTTAAACCATTTGATAACAACGGGATGTCAAGTTTAGTGTAAATGTTAAATACAACAGGAATTGTTTCTCACGGCCTTGGCTGGGCTTAGAAATTTTCGGGGCTACGTTTTCAAAATTTGAAAGGTCCAAGGCAATAATTGTACATACAAAACATTTGTGTACTAGGCAATAACATACAAATTCCAAAAGCGTGAGTTTTCTCTGTGCTCACCCAGAAAATCATGCAAAAACAAATGAATATTTTCAATCCCTCTAGACTCTAGAACGACGTGCAAATTTTTTCGACATATTTTCTTAGCATGAATAAAAAGTGTATGCAGCGTAAACACAAAAATTAATTCACGCTGGCAGAATTGGGCCACGGCTTATTTCTTAGAGCAGCTTTGTCTTATGTCCTAAAGTGTCAGTTTGAACAAATTAGTTTTTCGTTGATTTGGCTAATTCAGGCAAAATGAGATCTCAGAGGACTGATACCGTGTCAAAGCACATTTATGATCTTTTGTCAGTACTAACACTTAAATATAATTTTTCGGAACAAGCGAATTATAAACAGTTTTCAAATTTTGTCAAACATGGGAAGTTCAAAACATACCCACAGCTTATTTAAAAATATAACTACATAAGGTAGGTACCTAATCAATATATGGCTCGAATTATTATTTTGGTGCACCTTTGAATTTGCTTCTATCTCCGATACAGCAATTATGTATGAATAATTGTTATTGTACTGTGTAGATATTGAAAACATTTTAAAGCGTGACAGGAGCGGATATAAAGGCACACAAAAAACGGATATCATTAAAATGAAAGTGGAAATGTCAAAATTCGTTGTCTTTTATATAACTACACATGTATTTCCATATATCTTTTCAACAAAAAAATACTTAAACCTTAAAAGTTAGACCGCACTCGCCGGAACTGCACTGCATCGGAACTACACTTCACACGAATTCGTATGAATTTGTATGAAGTTCAGTTGCCGCTTAGTGCGATGTATCTCCTAAAATTTCATAAAAAATAATGTTTTGCCGCGTTGTCGTGAAGTGTAGTTCGGCTGAAGTTGATACGGTCATGCATTAAACCTAAACTCTCTATTATATGTTATAAATTATAAAATGTATCGTAGGACAAGCAAATTTTATTACTTAAGGTCTCAAACTGGATCTCCAAATTCTAAGCCCCCCCAGAGCCATATCCTAGATCCGCTACTGTGCGCGTCCCACCGTTAAGAAGATATTGACATTTCAAAAAACCTAAAATGTCGAAAATGATCGTTTTTCACGTATAACTCCTTAACGATTCAAATTTTTGAAAACATCTGAATACAAAGTGTGTACATTCTGTAAATCTCTACAAGAAAAAATTATTACTTTTTTCTTAAAAACAACCATTTTAAAGATATAATTTTTTTAAAAGATTTACAAGAAGTTCAAATTTCTGATTTTTCGGTTTTTACTCTTAAAAACACGAGTTGTCGTAAAAAATCGTACGCTCAGTTTAAAGACCATAATATTCGCTTTAAAAATTATGAAGTTTTTTTCCACACGGGTCATAAGTCGCAAGATATTATGAATTCAATAGTGTCAATTGTCAAAAAAACCTTAATCGAAAAATTATATTACCAGTATTTTTACATTATGTAATATAAAATAAGCATGCATTAACAGTTTTTTTCTATAAGCCATAATTTTTTCGATAGCATTATTTAAATAAAAATACCAAAAGTCTATAAAATACCGGTTTTTGGCTCTTTACTCTTAAATGATGAAATTTTCGGGAAATATTTTATACCTATTTTGCAGATTTTAATATTCCCTAGAGGAAACATTAATACATTTTTTTGCGTATAACGCATCAGTTGCAAGATATTGCGACTTCAAAAATGGTCAAACTTCGAAAATAAAGTTGTACATACATTTTCTTACAAAATCCTGTTTTTTTCGAAGTTGTCCATTTTTGAAGTTGCAATATCTTGCAGTTGATGGAATATTAAAATCTGCGAAACAGGTATAAAATATTTGCCAAAAATTTCGTCGTTTAAGAATAAAGAACCAAAAACAGGTATTATAGACTTTTGGTGTTTTTATTTAAATAACGATATCGTAAAAATTATGGCTTATAGAAAAAAACTGATTAAGCTTAGGGTTTAAAAGATATATTCGAAAAACAGGTTTTATTGACAGTTGACACTATTGAAGTCACAATATCTTGCAACTTATGACTCGTGTGGAAAAAAATTTCATATGTTTTTAAAAAAATATTATGATCTTTAAACTGAGCGTACAATTTTTGTCGACAACTTGTGTTTTTAAGAGTAAAAAGCAAAAAACCACAAATTTGAACTTTTTGTCAAACTTTAAAAAAAATTATAATTATTAACGGTTGTTTTTAAGAAAAAAAATAATAATTTTTTCTTGTAGAGATTTACAAAATGTATAAACTTTGCATTGAGATGTTTTCAAAAATTTTAACCGTTAAGGAGTTATACGTGAAAAACGACCATTTTCGACATTTAACATTATGTCGATATCTTCTTAACGGTGGGTCGTAAGAAAAAAATAGTGTTAACTTTTTTGTTGGAAAATGACATTATCTACAAGTTTTGTTTAAAACAATTTTCGATAGCATTTACCGTTTCCCAGTTTTATGTGTAAAACTGATATTTTCGACATTTAGCCATGCATTTAAAAAACTTCACTTAGATTTATTTGGCAGATTGCCCAATTTTTTGTACATTTTGGCTGGGCTATTATAAAAAAAAATACAATATGGAAGGAAATTAAATTTAAAAATTTTCAATAACGGGATTTTTTGAAATTTTAAATTTAAGTTGGGTAAAGTAAGTAGGGTGACCGTATTAAAAGGTCCAAAACTTATTTTCTAAACGGTAAGTCATAAAGAAATTATTTTTTTTGCAACCGATAGATTTATTAAAATAGCTATATGAAGGTTTTCTATGTCAAAAATCTACAACTCGACATATGAAAGTTTGAAAGTCAAAAATGGGCAAATAGATGTTTGAGGAAAAATTTACTTCAAATCAGTATAACGTTCTATTGAAATTATATTGTATGTTGTTTTTACGCTTTTTTTCGAAAAATGGTTATGTAGGTACTGATTAAACCTCAGGTACCATTTTGTTTTTTTTTTCTTTAATTTCTCAAAAAGGAGTCCGTTCATATTTTTAAGTTTTCTCGCAACCATTCCTGTGTGCGCCTGTCGACAGGTATGGAAGGGACCTACAATTTTATGCCGAATCCGAACGGCTAGACGGATTTGACGGATTGGAGGATTTGTGAATTCCTTGCAAGAGGCAGTAGCCCTAAAAAAAACTTTTTAGTTTTAAGGTAGATGAGGCTGGGAAGCGAACCCAGACCTCCAGCACTAACCATTACGCTACGGGCTAATACGTAGGGGTTGGCTACGTTTTACCGCACAACGGTTGACCGCGTAACGTTTTCTCGCACACGTTTTCTCGCCAAACGTTTGACCGTACGTCAGTTTCCCGCGTAACGATATTTCTTCTCACGTTTGCCCGGGTAACGTTATCTCGCAAATGCCTACTTGATTTTTTGATAACAGCCAATCAAAATCCCTTTTGCATTTTTCGAAGACAGCACTGTATGAGGATGTCAATACTTTTATTAAAGGTCACTCGATTCAGTGAGAATCAACGAGAACGAACATAGCACCTCTTGAAGGGATATTATATTTGATTTTCTTGCATGTTGTGTCTTGTGTGTTGTGAGCCTGAGCTCGAGCTGTATGGTTGTTTGGGTTGCTGGTGCTGGTGAGAAATTGTTTGGCCTAGGTTTCTCGTCTAAAAAAAGTATTTAGACAAATTTCGATTGAAAGATGGCAGTCTCTAGATCACGAATATGCAATTTATAGTTTTGTAAGATGCTTAGTTTAGCCACAAATCAAGTATGAATGTGCATGTGCAAACTTTGGGGGGTCTACGACGCTTCTATGGCTCGCAAATTGAGTTTAAAGATAAAAGTCGATTTTTCATAACATGGGATACATCGATTGAAAGGTGGTAGTCCCTGGATCACGAATATACAATTTTTAGTTTTGTAAGATGCTTAGTTTAGCTGCAAATTAAGTATGAATAAGCAAACTTTGGGGGGTCTACGATGCTTCTTTCGCTCGCAAATCGAGTTTAAAGATAAAACCTGATTTTTCGTAAGGTTTATGTTATCAGTTGATGTGATTTCAGTTTGTGTGTAGTAAACAGCACCTTGGGTGGCTCGCTTCGCGGGTTCAAGGATTGTAACCCGCTTTTCGGGTCCTGTGCCCCGCTCACGTGACTCCGTCGCTCCGCTTAGTTTATGCTCAGTCGTCTGGCAGGCGCCTATGTTTTCAGTTGATCTGTTATCCAAATTTGTTTGTAGTAAATAGTCCTTTGGGTGGCCCGCTTCGCGGGTTTAATGATTTTAACCCCCTTGTCGGGTGCTCTGTCCCGCTCATTAGACTCCGTCGCTCCGCTTAGGGTATGCTCAGTCGTCTGGCAGGCGCCTATGTTGTTAGTCGATCTGTTATCACAGTTTTTTGTAGTAAACAGTACTTTGGGTGGCCCGCTCCGCGGGTTTAAGGATTTTAACCCTCTTGTCGGGTCCTCTATCCCACTCATGCGACTCCGTCGCTCCGCTTAGGGTATGCTCAGTCGTCTGGCAGGCGCCTATGTTGTCAGTCGAAAAGTAAAAAAAAGTTATTTTTTGCAAAAAAAAAAATTAACTTTGTTTTTTTTTGTAAAAAAGTTAACTTTTTTAAAAAGAAGTTAAGTTCTTCTGTAAGAAAGTTAACTTTTTTTGTAAGAAAGTTATTTTTTTTTTTGTAAAATATTTATTTATTTATTTTTGTAAAAAATTTTATTTTATTTTTGCAGAAAAGTAAATTTTTTTTGCAAAGAAGTTGATTCTTTTTTGTAAAAAAGTTATTTTTTTTTGTAAAAAAGTTTTTTTTTGTAAAAAAGTTATTTCTTTTCTTTTTTGTAAAAAAGTTATTTTTTTTTGGCAAAGAAGTTGATTCTTTTTTGTACAAAAGTTATTTTTTTTTTGTAAAAAAGTTATTTTTTTTTTGCAAGTTATTTTGTTTTGTACAAAAGTTATTCCTTTTTTTTAAAAAAAAGTTATTCTTTTTTTGTAAAAAAGTTTTTTTTTATCAATTCCACATCTCTATGTTTTTATGTCCTGCCACGACCGAGTTCCAACAAGAACTGAATTAAATTCCGGAATTTAACTTGCTTAAATTAAAAATTAAATACTTTTTATTGGACGAGAAATTTTTCGTTGATCAGAAAAAAAAATTTGTCGTCCAATGAATGTACTTAACCGAATGGTAAATGAAATTCAATGCCCCCCCAGACTGTGGCCTGGGCTACCTTTTTAGTTCTTCTAAGAACTAAAAAAAATCTTAAAGAGATTTACCTTGTTAGTATTATTATTATTTTCATTATTATTATTAAAAAAAAAAAACTTACAAAATTCCAAAAAAAAATAAAAATATTTTTTCTAGTACCAAATAGTACTTTTTCAAAAGTACTAAAAGTAGTGTCAATCTCGCCAAATTTTGGCCAGAAAATCACAATTTTTAGAAGCTCTAACTATAAATCATATGCATCAAAATTTATAAAAGCCCTAACCAACCATATAGGGCCTTTTATAACACAGTGTATAGAGAAAGTATATCCATGTTTGTTTTAAAAAGCCCTATGCGGTAGTTAGGGCTTTTAAAAATATTCGTATATACGATTTTATGCGTAAATTAAATAAGAAAATGGTTTGAAATTAATCAATATCATTTAAAATTTCTTGTTTATATGTTATGTTTACATTTTAATTATCTTGTACGTACATTTTTGTACATAGGACCTCTTTATTATTTTTTTTTTTTGTCAAAGGCTAAAAAGCCATATCTACATTATTTCCTAAATACTAACCAATTTTTATTTTACAACTATTTGTAAAAATCAAACATTAATTAAGCTTTACAAAAAATGTTTTTTGGTAATTTTCACTTTTTATCTTCAGGTTGCGGTAAGCGATTTAGTGTTTTCATCATTATCTCGAAATAGTGAAAATGTTAGTTGGGACCTTTACGAGATTATGGGCAGAATTGTCAGTAACATTCTTTGTTATTTATACCTAAGGCAAAGTCTTGTCGCTTGAACCACTCGGTTCAACATTTTGTTTGGTATTTAATAGAGAAATAAGAACGTGTTGCTTCTTGCCAGCTAAATAAACGAGTGAGCTAAGGTTTTATTTTAATTGCACTTCGATCGGCACGACAAAAAATACCTGCTGCCCCTACCGCTGCCATACCAAACAAAGATTGCAACAACAAAAACAAGAGCAACCCTTTTTTGTCATAAAGTGATGGGAAAATAAAAACAAAATATTTTCGCAATCCCAAAATATTCTGAAAAATTTTTATTCTATGAATTGTTCCAATCCTTGTGAATATCTATAGGGGATGTTTAAATAATACCTATATTCCATCAGGATGGAGAGAAGTCAATGTCATCTTCATTCCAAAAGCTGGCAAGCCCACGCAAACTGAACCGAAGGATTTCAGACCAATTAGTTTATCTTCATTTCTTCTCAAGACATTAGAAAGACTAATAGAGACCCACATTCGCCTTAAACTTAGTGATGATGTTCTCTCACAGGCCCAGCATGCGTATATGAAGGGCAAATCTGTTGAGACAGCTCTTCATGAGGTGGTCGGCACAATTGAAAGATCAATTCATTATAAAGAATTCACTCTAGGAGCTTTCCTAGACATAGAAGGGGCCTTCAATAATGTCGAAAGTAAGTCAATTCGGCAAGCCCTAGACTCTACGGGTATTGATCCATTGTTGTCAAACTGGATCGATACTATGCTTCAAACTAGACTTGTTAATGCGGAATTGGGTAACAGCAAGATAAAAGTCAGAACATGTAGGGGAACACCACAGGGGGGGGGGTATTGTCACCGCTACTTTGGCTCCTGGTTGTTAATCAGGTTTTGGTCGATCTAAGCCAAAGTGGAGTCAAAGTCGTGGCATATGCAGACGACATCGTGATAACGACCTCTGGAAAATTCGTTTCCACACTTCGTGATCTCTTACAAACCGCCCTTGACATGCTCAGTAATTGGGCCAATAGATTTGGACTTAATTTCAACCCACTTAAAACTGAACTAGTTTTGTTTACGAGAAAACATAACATTCCAACAATTAACCCTCCCACTATAAATGGGACACCGCTCCATATCACGGGCACGGCAAAATACCTTGGACTGGTGATTGATCGTAAACTAAACTGGAAAGAAAATGTCAAAGAACGCGAGAAAAAGGCGTCGATAGCATTCTACACTTGCAGTAGAATTTTTGGTAGGAGATGGGGGCCTAGCCCTAAAACCATACACTGGATGTATACAGCCATCATATACGGCCAATACTAACATATGCACGTTTGGTCTGGTGGCCAGCACTTGACAAAGTCACCAATCTCAAGAACATGACAAAAATACAGAGACTAGCGTGTATAGGTACAACAAGTGCCATGAGAACTACACCAACCGCAGCCCTAGAAACTTTCCTTTCGCTAGCCCCACTTGATCTTTTTACAAAAGAGCTGGCGGCCAAGAGCACTCTCCGTTTAAAAGAGTGCAAATATTGGAAACAGGGCCATTATGGTCATAAGACTATAATTAACTTCACTGATATTAATATTCGAACTGACTACATCTTACCGCATATTGATTCCAACCTAGTTGTACTTGCAGACTTTCCATCTAGAGAACTCTGGAAGGAAAACCGGGTCACAAACGAAGATCATGTGTCGGTATTCACTGATGGGTCCAAATCAAACGAGGGGGTAGGGTCTGGCATCTTTTCAGAAAACCCACCTATAAATAAGTCGATAAAACTACCGAACTACTGTAGCGTCTTTCAAGCAGAGGTCCTTGCAGTTTGTTAAGCTTATCTACACGCTTGAATTGACGGGTAAGAACATTGATTTTTTCATAGATAGTCAGGCCGCAATCAAAGCCATATCATCAATTGTTACAAAATCCAAACTGGTTGATTGCTGTCGCAGCTAACTAAAATCGTTGGGCGCAGCAAATACAGTTACCTTTCGTTGGGTCCCAGGACATCGTGACATTTTTGGTAATGAAAGGGCGGACGAACTGGCCAAAAACGGGGCAACACTTGAACCGAGCCAAGTCATACCCTGGGTACTTATGCCTCTAGAACAAGAAAAATTTAGAATTCACCACAGTTTCTTAAAAGCCGCGAACGACCGGTGGTCAACACTTGATACCTGTCGGTTTTCAAGGACTCTGTGGCCGTTACTCTCTAGGAACAAAACAGACTATTTACTTAAGTTGAGCAGGCCCCAATTATCCCTTTTAGTTGGCACTCTCACGGGTCACAACTCCATGGGAACCCACTTGAGCAGAATGGGCATCAGCTCATCTGACCTATGTAGAGGGTGTCAAGACGAAGAGACGGTGGAGGGCTCATACCACTTCCTTTGCGAGTGCCCCAGCCTAGCTAAAATAAGAAGAGAAACTCTCGGAGAACACTTCTTCGACGAATTAGATAGACTCACAATTTTGCCACCTGCAAACATCATGAAATTCATCCATATTTCAGGATGGTTCAGGGAGGCTCCTCCTACCATAACCCCTCCCTGATGCCCACCAACCTCTCCTCACCCATCCTTTCTCCTACCCAAGTGAGCTCCCGGGGAGCACAATGGATCCACTGAGATCCGAGTGAGTTGTTTCGGCTTGCCGCTTCATCACCCCTTTTAACCTAATTGGTATTTAAAAAAAGTGACTTTAAGTAGTATTCTTAAGATCCTTTTTTAACAAATATCTCATGAACGACTAAACGCACTTTAAAGTTATAAAAATGTTGAATAATCTATCTTTTTCGTTTTCAATGTTTTTTCGTATAATTTATACTTTTCAACTTACAGAGCCAAAAAAAAAATATTGACAATTTTTCTTATTTTTCAAAACTTTTAGCTTCGGTAGAAGTGTGAAGTGAAATTTATTTTTTTTTTCTTATTTTGTACCTTTAGTTTACGTAGTTTCTGGAGTTTCCAGTTGGGGTAAATACTCAGCGGTTATTCCAGGGTTGACAGTACGAGAAAACTTTAGCTTAGTATGAAAATTAGACCCCCCCTCACATACGATTTTTTTTGACTCGATTTTTTTGTTACATCTTAGGACTGATGAGGTTTTTGATAGCTTATTTTTAATAAAGGGTCTGTTCCAATTGTGATGTAAATTTGTCTTAAGCTTACACTAATGTATGTCTATTTGGACTGGACTATTACAGGTTATGGTATTCACATAGAAATTTAGCTAAAGGTTTCTTTTCCTTCAGGCTTCCATTCATTTAAGTATAAACTCTGATTACTTTTCCGTTTTTTCTCACTCAGTATAATAAAGGGAAAACTTAATCTCCTTCATTATCAAAAGAAAACTCGCAGGGCCTTGGATAATGAAAACCCTTTTAATGTCCATGTACTAAAAATATGATGCGTCTAGCCACCCAATCCCCCACTCATTCCTCCGCAGATGAACGCAATTTTGAAAATTCCATGTTATCCCTTGGTGTTCAACTCGATATGGCAAGCGTAAAAACAACCCGTGACCAATTGAGTCCAGCTATGGTGATGATGGTGTGAGTGTGAAGTTCTCTTGGGGCAAACAATAACGACGACAAAGCGACGAAGGAGCAATCCTTATGCCAAAAGTAGTTTTTTTTCGTGTTTCATATTACTTCCCATAAACATATACGTTGGTATTCGTATTGTTGAACTAGAATTTGACAGGCTTATATCGTGTCGGTTAAAGGTTCCGTTTTATGAGCCTTATTTTGGCAGCAACGCGAGCCCCATTATGAAATTAATTTTTCATGTGACTCGGGCTCCAAACATTGGCCGACACACCAGCCCAGTAAGACGTGAAAGGACGTGGAAAATAATTTATGTTTTGCTTGGAGAAACTTTTGTAACCGTTGAGTTGTAGGCAAAAACACCCAACCTGGTGATGGGGGTGGAATAGGCCGCTGGGGTCGTATAGTCGTATTTTGTAGATGTGTTTTTCTAGGAATCAGTCTTGTAGGTATAGTATGTAGTTAAAGCCCGCCCTTCTGTTACTAGGTATGTCATCGTCTCTCGAGGCTTTGAAAACATTACGTGAGACTCGATTTTATTGCCAAAGGCAGTTAGTCATGTTCGGAATGGTAAAAAGTTTTATTAAGCCATAGACTGGACTGCCTCTAAGTCATTTGACTTTAATTTCGATTAAATATTTCTGGGTTGTTATTTTTGTTTGTATTTTTTCGTTGATGTTTTTGTTGCTCCGGCAGGTAATGTTTTACAGTAGTTTCGTTTTGTTCGTGTGCTGACTGTCGCGCTCCGGTGCGGTGATTAAGAATTAAGATTATGATGAAATAATTATTATTATATACATTCATTTTTTTCTTGGTTTTCAGATCGAGATTGTTTCTTAACTAATTGTATCTGATTTATTACAATTCGTTTTTATTTTTGTTGCTGTTGAGCATTGAAGTCGTGAAAAGAATAATTAATGGACTTATAGAAGCCCTGAAGGACTCTAACTTGTGCCGAGAGTTGGTTTTATGATAATACGGGTTGGGATCCTTTTGTATAAGAATCGAATAAAGGTGAGGTGTATGATATGCATAATTTATAATTACACAGACAAGAAAGTGTCGCTATATGCTTTGTGGAACGAATATTAATGCTTTTAGAATCTTAATTAATTATTTAATTTTTATTAGTTAACTTGGGGGACTTATCTCAACAATAAAAGGATTACGATTCACTGGATCTTTAAAGTTTATTTCCTTTTTTTATGACAAGGCAAAATGCGGTTGAGCGATACTGGGTATCAAAAATTATGATCCAAATACAGTTCAGTCCAGTTTAAAAATTGTAATGCCTTTTGGTCAACCAGAATGTAACTGACTTCTGTATATAAAAACGAATGGAGATAGTTAAAATTCACGTCAAACTTTTGAAATTTCTGAACTTTTATCTTACAGTTTTTTTTTTTATTTGAAGATACATTACTCTTGTTCAGGAAAACAAAATGTTAGAGATTTTCCTCAATTAACAGCTGAGCAAGCGAATCCAAAATTTATTTCCCTCAGTATTTTGACAACAAACTGAGACTTTCTGCTGAGGAGTCCTGTTCAGGCAACTTAGATTGCTGTTGTCCTCTGAAATCTTCTTTTCCTGAACACGCCTACTGTTTCTTGTGTTAATTTCAGATGGATTAATTATAAAAAAAGTGACAAAACTAATTTTGAAGCTCTCAAAACCAGTTATTTCAATTTCTAGATACCAAAACTTCCATGAATACAACCGATATGTTCAAAACTTGAAGCTCGGAACCTCTATAGTCCTGCACTAAAACTAGTTTAGGAATGACTGTTAATATTTTTTAAATACACGAATATTTTTCTTGGTGATTTTAATATCGCTGCCAAAAATCTTTCGTGCAAGTGGAACAACACCATTTTAATTTGTCAATCCAATATAAAATCCCAAATTAAAAATAACGTGTTAAAAACAAAATCTTTTACAATGAGCCAAATTGTCTGCCATTGGCTGTGCAGTGAGCATGCATTGTTAAGTCCCGTCGGAAGTCGAAGTCCCTTCGTTTCGTTTTATCTGTTTTTTCTCTATGTTGAATTAGAAATTACCTTTCGGACCGTTCAATATGTTTTTAAGTCAAGATGTTTTTAAGTCAAGAAATTCACAAAATAAATATTGGTGTGCCCCAGAGCTCCGTTTTATCTGCGACTCTCTTCTTCATATTCATTAACGAGATCTTGTCTAAAACTAATAATCCATTAAAATGTATTTCTGACGACAGTACGCTTAGCTTTTCATATTCGTTCCTCAATTCACATCTATCTCCTTCGAATGTGGAACTTCAGCGTCAGCGCTTGATAAGCTCATTATATTTTGGTCTTGTCAGCTTTGTCAATGAGGAAAAAAAAACAGCGTATAATTTAATACTTCAAAAACTCAATGCTGTCTACTGTCGTTAATGAATCTATCTTTGAGCGACACTTGCATTGAGTAAACCGGAAAGCTTTCAGTCCTTGGTATTTGTATCACTATCACCTTCTCTGGAACGATCACATATTCGACTTCGGCAAAAATGCTCCTAAGTGTTTAAGTATTCTTCGGTGATCCAAGAAATGTGTCTCCCCTTTTGATCTGGCTATAATCTTTAAAGCCTTTATCTGTCCAAAACTCGAGTAGAATTCTCACATTTAAGCAGGTGCTCTAATAACCCACCTGAGTTTTTTTTTGGATAGAGTACAAAGAATAGGCGATACAAATATAAAGGAAGCATTTGCATCTCTTAAACACCACCGCAATGATTCTTGTCTTTTATTATTTTATCGCTATTTTCATAAACACGGTTCTAGACAAATAGCCAGTTGCATTCCTCTCCTGACAAATTTAACAATAATACTCGTATTTCTAGGAATGCACATCAGTTAACCCTCGAGCCCAACTTCGGAGTACTATAAACAGAAACAAGGTATGCGCATTAGATACACCCAATTCTCCATCTTGCTTATGTTGTGACGTCATCATCATCTGCGAGTTTGCAAGCGAGGTTGTTAACTGGAAATTTTCAATTGGTTTTTGTTATTTTATTTGTTTTTCGGTTTAAAAAGTAAATTTTAAAAATGATTGTGTGTGCTGTTTTGGGGTGTACGTGTAATGATATACCGGACAGAAAAAAACAAAGCGAACAAAAATTAAAATAGATACATATAGTCGCTGTTTAAGAAAACCGGCATAACTCAAAAAACACGTTTTTTGAGTTAATGATACCAATCAACTAAATAAAAATTCTCTATCTTTCTGTCAAACTGGCACTTCTGTAGCACTTCGGAATTTCGCTAGATGGGCTTTGGTCCAATTGGCACATCTTTCGTTTTCATTGTTTGTTTATGATCAACAATGACATAATTCAGTTTCTGCCATTTGCTTGAGGTGAACGGAAGTGTATTTAATGTTAAAAAGTGGCAGATATGCGTGTTGTGCCAAGGATTTATCGTTAAATTTCAGCGAAAAAAGAACTAACTTGTGTTGGGTCAGTTTTTACAATAAAGTTAGTACAGTTTTATAACTTACTTTATGTTTTAAAACAAAATGTTCCACTTTTCCAGATAAGTTGAAAAAAACTGTGTTTTGCATTGGTATCACTTTTCAAACTTTTTCCGTTTTTCTTTATAATATTTTGACTAATTATATCAAATAAATTTTACTTGAATATGTTTTATCAAGTTATGCCATTATTTCCCTTTGCCAACTAACTTTTGTTGAACTAACTCCAAAATAAAAAAAGCTTATGTGAATAACAAAAATTTTTTTTCGGAAAAATGACTTAATTAGGAAAGGGTTTGGGAAATCTTTTATTTTTGCACCTTTTTCATACTTTTTTTTGTTTTATTTTGTTGAATTCCATTAAATAAAATATTGAAGTAGCTAACCTAATGATAAAAAAAATTCTACATATTAAAAAAAAAATAAAACAATGAAAAAGCATAAAAATTAAAAATTTTAAACTCATTTTCTGAAGAATCAAGTTTTTTGAGTTATGCCGGTTTTCTTTTAGAGCGACGATATTACTATTTCTTGAAAGACGCTAAAATATGCAAATTGTGGATTAGTGCTTGTGGGAAAAAAAACGATTATAGGTACTCTAAAAAACAGTCGTGTTTGCTCAGGACATTTAGTTGAAATTGACTATACAGTTAAGGATATACATTTATAGAGGTTTTAATAAAGAATCAGTACATCCTATACATCCTGTGGCTTTACTTGGTGGATGAAAACTGATACCATTCCTTGAAAATGATAGACTTTTGCACCCATATTAATAAAAACAGCGCTTCATTCACCTGTTACTTTCGAGCTCTCGTGTAAGCATGTATTAAGAGATAATTGGTGAATTAAAACGTATATTGACATTTCTTATTTAACCCTTCGCTAAACCACCTTCCTTCTTGGTTTAGCTAGCTTGTAAGGGGCAGAAATCTAACTCCTAATCCATCACGAGTGATAGATAACTCGCCGCTAGCTCCGTTTTTTTAATATGGGGGTTAGAAAACATTTTTATTAAAAACATCTATATAGGTACAGAAGGGAAGTTCCTGGAAAACAATTTAAAAAATGCTGAAGCTGTGCATCTAGACTAAGTGCAAAAAGACTATTTTTAGAGTAGACTGTATTTTAGAATTATGCATTTAAACAAATTATTTTTAGGTGAATTTAACGGTAAAAATAGAAAAATTATAAAAACAATCCAATGAAATGGTGTTCTTTTCTTCTATCTTATATCCGAACCAGATGACGATGACGTCACACCATATCTGTCAAAACGCAATGAGTATATATATATATATATATATATCTGTTTATCTTGACTTCAGATGTATTGTCAAGTACAGGGATTCTTTCTTTCCCCGCACCTCACGATTGTGTAGTGCTTAACCCGAATTTATCTTATACTTCCATTTCATCATTTAGAACTTCAAAACGAATGTGCATCGGTATCTCCTTTTAAATCCTTCCCTATTTTCCTCGTACTGTGTTCAATCATCTTATAAGAGCATAGTAAAAACCCCTTTAGTACACGCACAAAATAAACAAACATTGATCTCTTTTATCTTCAACTATACTGGTGTTGGTTTTGTAAAATTGGAACATGAATCATGTAAATCTTGAATTAATAAAAATGTCATGTTCTTTAGATAAATCTTTATCTTTCTCATCAACACGTTAAAGCAGTTTATATATTTTCTAAATAACCTTCCATTTTAAAACCAGGTAGGTAATTCTTCCTTTTTTTTAAATCCACCTTGACAAAACACAAAATATCTAACCATTTCATTTAAATGTCTTTTATCATTTCGTTTATAAACCACAAGAACACAATTCTACTTTTCGTCTTTTCATATTCATGCCCAATTTTGCAGTCTTTTTTTCGTGTAAAATGCAAAATAAGTACTCGTTTGTACCTACTTTTCATAGGTATTTTTGTAACGAGTATTTTACTATAGACGTTTGTCGCCTTTTCCCGCTCATATAAACATGACACAACTTGGAATGGATACCTGTGTATATTCCATATCATATACGACCCAAATTGTCCTCGAAATGTTTGTAGTTTTTCAAGTATCTTAGCGTACTTGAACAATAAAGCTCAAATAATGGATGCTTTCAGTACCTGCACATGTATATGTATATAACTCTATTTAATGATATCATGTGGGGGTGTAAGAGTGTATGAGTATTGTGTTAGGGTTTAGAAAAGTAAAACATGTACCTACCAAGATAAAAAAAAAAGAATTTAAATCAGGACAGCCATATAACACCATCTAAGCCCACCAACACGTTACACATAAATTTGTCATATTTGAATGTGACACATTAAAGTCCTTTATTTCCCTATCCAACATTTATTGTAGGTAGAGGTATCTGTCTTTATCCTTGGCTGATTTTGAGTTTGGCAGTTTAGGTTATACGATTATCTCGTTTCTCGTAAGCCAAAATGCCTCTTCAAAACTACATAAGTTTATTCGTTCAAAAACTTTTACCTGATGTCTTTTCGAAGTAAGTTTTATTGATGGTTTTGATGGTTTCTGCGAAGTAAAAGATGAGATTTAAAACTTTTTGTTTGTTTTTTTTTTTTTTTTTTTTTTTTTCTTACAAGTTGAGGAACTTATTTTAAGGGAGAAAATTATATTCCGTTAAGCATCAGACAATAAGAGGATTTGAAAATATCCTATTATAATAAACAGTTGCGATTGAAAAATTGGTGAACTTAAGACTTAATGCAAATTTTTGTAGAGATGGAAATAGATTTTAAATGATGGCGACAGAATGAATGTGTTCCTCTTCCTCAAAATCTTATAGAAAGTATCGTAAGATTATAATTACTTTGCTATAATGAGTAAAAGCTCTCCAAAATGTACATAATGTACTTCCTCGTGAAGTGAACATTCGCCTATGGAGAAAGTGAACGATTGACATTTATCACTGGTACACACTTGTGAATGCGTTGTAAGCGATTGACGTTTGAAACCTCAATTTATCAAATGCCCAGCACCTTTGTATATTAAAACTATAGTAATATCATCAACATCGACGACTACTGAGTCACGTAGTGTCGAAATCCACCAACTTCTCTCAACACTTTTTGTTGAGGAAACAAACTTGAAAGTCGAGATCTCGAGATCTAACTCCCTTACATATAACCAGGCTTACTCTTTCTAAACATTCCCGTGCATTTTGCTCGTGAATTACCCGTGAACGAGAACTCTCCACTTTGTTCTCCACTCAGCTTCACTAGCACGTTCAGGAGTGAACAAAAAATTGAAATTTGTATATGGGTTCACGAGGTGGTTCACAAGAGTATGTTCTAGGCTTTATACCAAAAGCTTTCAAAATTATTTTTGAAAATTTTAATTTAAAGTTAGCGAGGGAAATGATTTTCAAAACAATACATGGGCTTCTATGAAATGTCTGGTAAATCGATAGATTTCGATTCTTTTTTTTGCAATTATTATGAACTTATTTTAGGCGATAATATTTAATTTTAGCATAGGGAAAAATTGAGTGTAATAAGTGAAACATTTTCGAAGTAGATTATTTACAAATGTCCAGTTTACACATTATATCGATAAAATTTGATTTTTTAATTCTTAAATTTGTATTAAAAACATAACTTTATAGCAACGGAAACATTTTTGTTTTCAATTAACACTAAAATATAATTGCAAATATTTTTCATGCTATACGGTACAGAATGTTAAAATAAATATCGATGTATATTTCGATATTTTACCTTAACACGAACAAATTTGGAGAGTAATTAAAGTACATCAATGCGAAGACCTTTTAAATCTAATTTGGAACCAACATTTAAAAAAAATATGGCAAGGATATGATTTTTGAGACTCTTACATAATGGGGCCCATACACAACACAGACACGTCGCTGCAGACCACTACATTTTGTTGTTGTGCACAAACCTGCGCAGACCGCCTGCGTCGTATGTATCTATGTCGACTGTTTGCAGCGGCCGTCTAATTGAATACAAAATTTTTGGAAAACACGCAGACATGTTGTTGGTCTGCAACGACATGTCTGTGCCGTGTATGGAGAACTGTGCACAGACGAGCGAGAAAATTTGTGGAAAAACATGAAAAACAATAGTGAAAGAAATTTTTTAAACAATTCCCTGCTCTAAATTCTTTTTTTGTCTTTGATTCTAATTTTTTTTTTGTTTTTATTGTCAAATTTAAGATCTGCAGCGACGAGTCTGTGTCATGTATGGGCTATTTCCGAGTGCCCCCTCGTCATTTCTAAAATGTTATCGATAAATAAAATTGAAGAACTATTATAAATCCAATAATTTTGTATCGCTCGAAAAATAATCTGAATATGAAGCCAGATATTTAAAAGTTAGTATGGGAATATTTTTTTTAAAACATCTTCCGAAATAAAATATCGATATCTTTCGATATCATTATAGTTCGGGCGTTAGGGGAGCCAACCTTGCACTTCATTCTGACGGGATGAGCTTTGGTACACTAAAAGTCCACATCGTATGTTTACTCTTAAGAAGTGTGGCAACACTGGCAGACTGGAGGTATAAGGGCTGCCTACTGACCATGTTTTAACACGAAATTTCACATCAATTAGCCTATAATTTGGGAACCAGACATCGTTGACGTCACGGAATGTCTTGTTGGATTGAGAATACTTGAAGCCATAGGAATATGTTTATCAACATACCAGTTTTGGGAGGGGTATAGTAATTCACTTGTCCCTTTCACTCAAAAAACACACTTTCGCCCCAGATATTTTTACGGACTCTTTTGATTCTTATTTCTTACGACAAATGAGTCATATGTGTGCCTAGTTTTATCACAATACCATTGAAATTAGGTAATATTATGCTCGTTTCACTAAAAATTTAGTCATGATTTTATAAAAAGGTTATAACTTTTTCTATGGAAATTATATTGAAATTATTTTGATTGCATAAGATTGGGCATTAAAAATTACTCTAAGGTCATGTGCCACATTCTTAGATTATACCAAGCCAAATGTAAAGTGGTTTGATATACTTCCACCTTCCCCTCCCCCTATTTTGAAAGCGATTATACCAAAAAATAATACATGGATAAAAATAGACTTTGGATATGCTGTAGAGTATGAAATTCTACGTCAACACTTATCTTAAAATTTGTTGATCAATAATTTTATTACCATTGGGGGAGGGGTCAACAAATTAACATATTCCTATGGCTTCAAGTATTCTAAATCCAACGAGACATTCCACGACAGTAATTGATGTCTGGTTCCCGATTTGTAGGCTAATTTATGTGAAATTTCGTTTTAAAAAATGGCCAGAAGGCAACCCTTATATGTCCGGTCTGCCAGTGTTGCCACCGTGGAAACACTTCTTTTAAGTAAACTTAGGATGTGGACTATTAGTGTACCAAAGCTCATCCCGTCATAATAAAGTGCAAGGTTTGACCTAAAATATGGCATTAACACCAAAAATATTAGGAGAATAATAATGTATGAACTGAATATAACATATGTATGTAATGTATGTATGTATATTATCAGATTAAATTTAATATAATGTCTGAAAAAATCAGTGTTCGGAAATATTGTTATGTCGATTTTATGTATGGTAGCGATGGTTATCGATATGTTTAATAAAGTTATCAGAATCAAACAAAATATTTTAAATTTAATTCGAAGATACAAATTTAAAATTATACCGCAAGTGAATAATTTTCGAAGACCATAACAATGATATCGATACATTTTTGATTATTGAACTAGAATTATACCTAATTATAAATCGAAAATTCGTTGAATCAATACAAAGACAGTTGAAAATCAATTTTAGATTACGTTAATAGTAAAATTATGTAAAAGTCGGTATGGCAGACGATACTGGTTTTCTAAACTCTCCATATAAAAAAAATATCGATTTATTTCGAGAAACCGAACAAAAAAAATTAATAAGTTAAATTTCACATAACTTTCTTTAACTTGAATTAAAAAAAAAAAAAATAAAAATAAAAATAAAAATAAAAATAAAAATAAAAATAAAAACAATCGGTTTGCATCACCATCAAAGACCTGAGTAACTGGCAAACTACCTTCAATGAACCGTTTTATTTATTACCACCCAAACACTTCAGAATCGAATGCCCTTTTCTATATTATGTATCTCCAAAGAAGATGCACCTATAAAACTTCTTCAATAAACAAAACTAGAAATTCAATTATTTGCCAGTCACACTGTTTATATACAAATCTTTTCTCTCCTTTCAAAACCATTATGTTCGGAACCAACCGATTTTCCTCTCCTCATCTTAGAAAAGTGAAAAACTTTCTTTCTAAAGGCAGGTAAGGTATGGAGTTGTAGGCATCGGATATCCCAAGTAAATTATATGAAAAATATCGAGAACATTACCCTCCTCTAACTTTAACCGACTACACGGTTGTTAACGGGGTCGTCAATTTTCTGCAGCCGCTTTCTGTTATAGGTATATATGTTTTTTTTCTCAGCAACGAACAAAAAGTCTTTGCAAAGAAAATACAAAAAAAAAAAAAAAAAAAACAAAAAACGAAAACCTGGCACGTTGAGAAACGATATAGGAGCCATTTCTTGTCACGGCCCATAAACTCGAATACCGTCCAAACGACCAAAAAATATATCACTCTTGGTTCCATTTTTCGTCCTTCAGTGAGAGAGTATAATATTTATATGTATCTTAGAATATATAGGTAGTTTTGCGTCCCCCGAAAATGACAAAAAATTATCCCGAAAGGACAAAAATTGTTCAAAACAAAAAAAACTCTTATACGAAAAAATCATCGAGCGGAAAAAAAAAGGAAGTGTGAGAAACTGGGCGCAAAAAGGACACCCATATACGCGAAAAAGGATGAAGAGTATTAATTACGCCTCTTTTATGTACGAATTCACATGATTAAATCTGCACTGGGCGGATGTAGTCACCCCCATCATATGCCATATGCAGAAGGTGCTCTCCCATCCACACACATATTCACATATTTTAAATACAGTATTGTGCATCCAGAGGCCCGTTTTTTTGAAAATGCCTCTGCTCTTAATCTCGGTGTATGTGCATAAATGCATGTTCGGGGGGAATAAAACTCCACCTCGTAAAAACCAACTAGCTATATATTATGGGTGCTATCCATGCTCCTATATTTGTTGGGTATACCATAACAAAAGGGGCTCTAGAAGGGGTGAGAGGGGGTAAACGTATATTTTAATTCATCGAATCGAAAAACCGGTATTCCGCCGAATTCGCAATAAATCGTAAAGTTATTAAATTCCTTAAATTGAAATTAAGAAACTTTTGTGCATGCGGAAACTTAATTATGCTTTTGAGGATTATGATCCCTTGATGGTATGGATGCCAGTTATACTCGTACCTACTGCAATATTGCTGGTTGTTTTCACCGAGGCGATGCCGATGATGATGGTGCTGCATGGTGTTGATGGTAGTGGGTATATAGGGTAGACAAAAGATGCAAATTCGGATCGTTTTGTAGAAATTCAAAAAATATGTTATGGATGTGTGTTTTTCTTGCTGGTGAAGCAGGGAGGGTGTTCGTATACTGTATAGATTATTATAATCCGCGCTTATGGGCTCACAAGAATATTATATAATTGAGAAACTTTTGCGATTATTCTCTGATGAAATTTAAAGCTTCAAGCTTTCAAGATTGGCTAAAATGAACACTGAACATTATATGAAACACCTTCTGCTATAATGTATGACTTTAGCTTCAAGGTACGAGTATATTTATTTTTTTAATGAACGTGTGAACCGACAACGGGATTAAAAGTTTTATTCTATGAATATATTATTTATTTTAAGACGGCGCGATTACAAAAGTTGCTTCGATTAAACATTTTGGCTTGGAAAAATAAAACCTTTCAACAAAGCGCACACTACGAGTATGAACCATAAACCTAGTTTACGGTTTCGGAATAACAAATTTAAAGCACTAGGTAATTACCTATACTGATTTAAAATTATGCCAGTTTAGAGAAAAAGAATTTATGACTTGAAAGCCTTTCACGAATAAAAAGTAGAAAAATGATATCAATAGATCAACAGATTTATTTAATCAACATAAGTTCAAAAAAATGACATTAATTTTATTTTAATTACCTAAATTGCTATAAAAAGTTTGAGCTAAGCAGAAAAGATGACAAATTGATTTCTTGAACTAATTTTTATATAAAACAAAATTTGTATATCGTTTTTATTTTGTGTAATTTATTTTTAAGAAAAAAAAATTGGAACCCGAATTTTAAGTTATTGTCTATATGCCATTTTATTTTAAATAGAATTTTCAAATCAAATTATATTTTTTTTAATTTTGGTAGACACAAAAAATAAAAATATTTTAAACTGTTTATCAAATGATGAGAAAGTTGAAAATATAAAAAATGGTTCCATGGAAAGTAGGTAGCTATCTACTGTTAATAAGAACGCAAACAAAAATTGTTTCTTGTTAAAAAGTAGAATGTACTAAAAAAATCATAGAAAAATTAAAATTTTACGGCTTTAACATTTGTATTGAATGTACCGTAATTTATAAACTTAGAAACAAGATTTTTTTCAAATATATTAGAAAATTAAAAAAAAAATACATTAAACTGAGATTCAAAAAAAAAAATGACTAGGGTAACTTCGGGCATTATGGCGCACTCAACGTCAGTTTGAAATAACTTTACTAGGGATAACATTTTTTGATTCAATCAACAAAATTTATTAAATTTAATAAAAACGGAACATTAAAAAAATAGAATGAGATAACTATTCATGTATAAATAATAAATAAATTAAAAAATAGTTTCAAAAAAACTATAATGCCCTACCTATGGGCAATATGGCGCAACCCTAAGGGCAACATGGCGGGCCGCTTTTAATTTCTGATTTGAACGTCCACATCAATAACAAGTGTTTTTAATTGCAAGTACATGCGTCGTTGGACCACTGACCATAAAGGTTTTTGTATCGTCTTTACCACAACCGGCGGAAATATATTCGCCAAAATCTTCGGACCCATCAAGGTCATCGGCTAGCTGGATATTAACGTGTTCTTCCTTGGATAACATCGATTATCTTGAGCGTCACTTCTTTATATTATTTTTTTTTTTGTTTAGCGATCGTAGCCTTTTGGTTTTTAGTGTTTAATTTTTCAGACACTTAAGTAAGGATCAAACTAATTTTACATATTAGCTTCCTTACAGCAGTACAGAAAATAACATGTATTGATAATAAAACATACCTATAAACATATCTACTCGGCACATGGTAATTCGCAAAAGTTTCGTAAAACAAAGTTTCTATTAAGACAAGGCTTCGAAAACTATTTTTCGAAAAAAACTGATTTTCATAGGGCAATGTTCGAGGTTTGGAAAACAATTTGTTAAAAGCGTGGCGGACGCTATATTTTTTTTTTGGAATGTGAGGTAGCAACAGTATAGGAAGGTATAGGAGGAAATACATGTGCCTTGAATGTTGCATTCTATTAATTGGAAAATGTATTAACAGTTATAAATTGGTATATTACGTTTACTAGTCTCGTCAATATATCAAAAGTACTCTTATCCAAGAAATCAATTAGCTGATTCCGGAATAAATTATGAAAACAAACCATTTCGGAATTGTACCACTGCCGATGCAAAATGCTTAGTTTTACCGACTTCGTTTTCATTTCGGAGCTTTCAAGTTACATATTTATGTAGTAACGAAAAGACAGGTCTTATTTATTCATAAGTATAACAGTATGCGAATGATTTATATGTTCTTCTTAATTCTTACGCACATACTATTTCCTAGAACAGTTGTCCGGCATGCTTAGGTAGGTAACTATTTTTTTGAAACTGTTGAGTTACGGTATGAGTGATAACCGCCATTTTATGAATGAAGACATAAATATCTTGTGGGTGCAGATTTTAGTGACTTTTGGTTAACCTCTTAAATAACATGAATCAACCACAATATGAAGATGTGCCACATTTAACTTTTTTTACATGAAGAAACACTGTGTTTTTAAAAATTTTAAATTGTCATATCCAGCCCCGAGGATAACTTTTTAAGAAAATGATTCCATATTTGTTATCTACAATTAATGTCCTTTTAAACCATGTATGACTTTTCTTAATCGACTCTAGGTTTTCGCCCATACATTTTTGGGCATTCTCCTTTGTTATTTTAATGACTAAAATACTAAAAGCTCCAAATAAAGTATTCCATCTGATTCGCTTGATTAATATAAATTTATGAAAGAAAAAAATTAACAATCGTTGGAGCGGTTTTGTAAAAAAATAATTTTTTATATACAAATTTTTTTTTGCCATTTTCAAAAATAAAATCTGGACTGCCAACGTTTAGTTCTAAATAAAATTTAATTTTGTACAAAATACAAAATTATTCAAGGTTTTGAATTTTCAAAAAGAAAAAAATAATATTTTTTAAAAATCCAAAAAATATTTTTTCGAAAATTTGTATAAACAAAATTATTTGAATTGTGCAGGAATGTGTTAACGAGAATTTTTTAAAATCAAAAAATTGGTTCTGTGACAGGTACCGCTATAATAATCGTCATTGGTGAAACAAAAATTTTATGGAAATATTGACCATTACCTTTAGTAACATACGTACATCTTTATAAAAATGTTTATAAAAATTCTTGGAGCCGTTTTCGAGAAAAATAAGTTTTTTCTTAATGGTTTTTCAACATTTGTATGGAAGATAGGAGAGAGCGGGCCTACAAGTAACACTTTTTACTAAATTTTATGCTTCTCCTTAGATTTTGCAAATAAGTAAACCAAAAGTTTTTTAGACGACAGAGCAATATTTAAGCTACAAAATCTACTGTATACAATCTTCATGAAATCTTATCAGAAGTTGTCAAAATATCGCGATTAGGAAAAAACTTTAACGACAACTATTAAATTATGAAAAGCAAATGAAAGAAAAACATAGCACATAATTCAGTAACACATACAGGGTGTCCCGTAAGTAATGGATAACCCTGAAATGCCGCATAGTAGACTTTATGACCGTCCTGAAAACTGATAAAAAAAAGTTCCATCCCAACCACAAGAAAAGTTATATGCATTTTTTTGTTCTTACTTTACATTTTTGAATACCACGACTACAAGTGAATGAGTTCCATCATTTTTTTTTTGCAGGAATATTTTACATTACTTGTGCCAACACATAAGTAGAAGAAAATTATTATAACTGTTGGACTTCTTAGAGAAAAAAATGATTTAACATTAAATTTCAATGCAAAATGTGAAAACAAATAATTTTTGAAAAAGTTAAATCATAGCTGGTATAAAAAAAATGCATGAATACCTGAGTGGCCAACTATTTTAAAAATATGCGCGTTAAATGCAGATTTCAAAATGGTATTACTTACTATTATATCTAGAGTCAATAGCAAGTTATTGGTAAAAATCTGCAATACTAGAGTAAATTTAGCAAACACAAAAGTTTTCAAAATTAGCACAGTAAACGTGAAAATAATACCAAGCGTTGAACATAGCAGATTTATTGGCTGTTTCTACGATGTTGTCCTTATGATAAATCCAAGCTTTCAACTTCTAGGGCCGAATGCATTATTGATAAAAATGTCAAAAAAGTGCAAAAAACGGTTACATTTTCGAGCTTGTTTTGAATTTTACCTGTTCTATTGGGCTTTAACAAACCCATCAAATATTTTGTTGGTTGCTATTAGTTTATTTGATATTTTCTCTCAACAAAAAGTTTTTGAGCCAGCTTTTAATCACATGATCACTTAGTTAGAAAACAAAAACAAAAATAGATAATTTTTTAATTTTTTTTTTATTTAAAGCAAATGCTCAAACTGTTTTCCACCCACTCTTATACAGGTTCTGCACCTCCGAATAAATGAACGTCTTAGTGAACGTGCAAGGTTTTGCTCAGAAATTTGTAATGCAGGTGCCTCCACACGATTTCTTAGCTCCTCTAAAGACCTAATGCATCCCCAATAAAAAAAATCAAGTGGATTTAGGTCTGGTGAACGGGGTGGCCATAAAATTGGTCCCAGACGTCCTATCCATTTGCCTGGATATCTGGCATTTAAATATGCCCGCACAGGCACAGCATAGTGTGCTGGACAACCATCATTTTGAAGCCAATGGGATTCCTTTAGTTCTTGAGGCACTTCTTTCAGCAAGGTTGGGAGATCATTTTGGAGGAACTCCAAATAACCTTGGCCAGTTAAAATCCCCGGCAACTCAAAGGGTCCAATTATTTTCCCATTGAGAATCCCAGTCCAATAGTTTATTTTGAATTGGTACTGGGACCTGTCTTCCCTCATGATGTTTGGGTTTTGTAGTGCCCAGAAGTGGAGATTAGTGTAGCCATCTCTTTTAAATGTCGACTCATCGCTCCAAAGAATTTTGTCAAAAAACTGCGGATCTTCTTCAATTTTCATTATCATTTGTCGACAAAAACTCATTCTCGTTTCAAAATCTTGTGGCTGGAGAGTTTGCACCCGTGTTAGGTGAAAGTGATGATATTTATATTTACTTAGCACATTATTTCCGATCCCAGTGCGTCGTGCTATTGCTCGGATTGATACTGTAGGATCTCGGTCAAGTTCCGCAAGCACTATGTCTTCGGTATCTCCTTGAGGGGCTCGTCCCACGCCAGCACCACCAACACCACTACCCGGCAGCCTTCCTTCCGAGAAACAGCTATGGGCTCTAATAAACACTCGATAATCTGGGTGACGTGCGTTAGGGTACCTTTCCCTATACAGAGTCGCAGCTTCGTTTGCGTTGCCTCTGCACTCTCCATAAATGAAATGCATGTTTGCATATTCTTGTGCAGAATACAGAATACGTGGCATCGAAAAAGTTCAATCAAACGTCTTAATTATCAAAAAGCAGGTTCAGGAAAACAGCTATTTAGACCGTTAATTTTTCTGAAGAATGAACAATAAAAACGATATAAATAAGTGTTCGTCGTGGTCTTAATCTTATGAATTAAGATCAAATTACAAAAACTTTAATTCATAATTTAAAAAACTTACGATTTTATGCGTTGTCACTTTCTCAGGATCTTACAATTTACTATTCAAAAAACACAATTAAAATTGAATCAGAAGACTTTTTGTTTGGAGAAAATAACAAATAAAAAATAGCAACCAACAAAATATTTGATGGGTTTGTTAAAGCCCAATAGAACAGGTAAAATTCAAAACAAGCTCGAAAATGTAACCGCTTTTTACACTTTTTTGACATTTTTATCAATAATGCATTCGGCCCTAGAAGTTGAAAGCTTGGATTTATCATTAGGACAGCATCGTAGAATCAGCCAATAAATCAAAAATCTGCTATGTTCAACGCTTGGTATTATTTTTACGTTTACTGTGCTAATTTTGAAAACTTTTGTTTTTGCTAAATTTACTCTAGTATTGCAGATTTTAACTAATAACTTGCTATTGACTCTAGATATAATAATAAGTAATACCATTTTGAAATCTGCATTTAACGCGCATATTTTTAAAATAGTTGGCCACTCAGGTATTCATGCATTTTTTTTATACCAGCTATGATTTAACTTTTTCAAAAATTATTTGTTTTCACATTTTGCATTGAAATTCAATGTTAAATCATTTTTTTCTCTAAGAAGTCCAACAGTTATAATAATTTTCTGCTACTTATGTGTTGGCACAAGTAATGTAAAATATTCCTGCAAAAAAAAATGATGGAACTCATTCACTTGTAGTCGTGGTATTCAAAAATGTAAAGTAAGAAAAAAAATAATGCACTGAACAAAAAAATGCATATAACTTTTCTTGTGGTTGGGATAGAACTTTTTTTTATCAGTTTTCAGGACGGTCATAAAGTCTACTATGCGGCATTTTAGGGTTATCCATTACTTAAGTATATAAAATAAATATTTTAGTTAAAAGAATTAATATTTATAAATTGATTCGGTTAATTAACTGATTAAAAAAAATCATTAAAAAAAATAAAATAAAATTAATATTCATATTATGGAAAAAACAACATAAAGTTAAATTAAAATTAAGGAAATATTTAGTAAATTAATAAAATGTTAGATAATAAATTTAACAAAAAACTAATTAACAAGAGAGGAATTCACATGATCGAGCTCATTTCTCATTAACAACAGTTTTGTACATAGGAACCAGCGTGTACCTTAACATTTTTTATTTTTATATCCAAATAATGGCAAAACAAGCGATATACGAAAGAAACCCAAGAGAAACATGTTACAACTAAACACCACCATTAAATTTGACTAAAGTTACACAATTTAAAAAAAAACCGTACATCGTAAAATACTCGCATACTGACCAAAACATGAAAACATATTTAAAGAAACAAACTGGTCTGTATCTCTTCGGAGTGCCGTAAGCTCTGGAGAACACAAACATTATTCCCTTTCACATGATTCTTAATTTTAATAGGAACCCTTTAATTTTTAGCTGTTAATTCTTACCCCTCTTACTTCTTGCCCCGCTCTCCTCTACCTTTGTTTTTGAATCTAGAAACATTGTTTTTTAAAGTATTCTACAAAATAATAAAAAATTATCTTACCTACTTTTGAAAACATTGACCAAGTCGTTTACAAAATATTTAGTTTACAAAAAATAATAAAAAAAATATTGTTTTAATTTTTAACTTTTTTTTAAAATTTGGTTCGCAATAATGTTTATGCTTTTTAGAAGATACCATAAGCCAGAAGAAAAATTTCAAATTAACTTTTTTTGAGAAAATCAAAAACCAAAAAAAAAAATGGTTGAACTGGAGGTACCAAAAATAACCAATTTTTGAAAATAAAAATATTATTGAAAAGAAGCATTTCCATATTTTAATTTTTTGATTTTTTTTAAACAAATTCCTCGGAACCTTTTTTGAGAAAAAAAATTTACAGATTTCACTCATAGAGCATTGAAAATGAGTTGCATTTGCTAGATAAACCAAAAACATAACTAATTGTATGCACTTAAACAAAATTCCATTAATTAAAATTAAGTTGAAGCAAGATATGTTATATAGAACTCCTTATTTAACATAAATAAAAAATAAAAACAAATAATTCCATTTGTTTTTGAATTTTGAAATTCTTGTAAGGAGGTGATGTTGATAACCTATCGTGATGCAATTATATATTATAATTATTTTAATTTGTTAAGCTTTTCATTTGTGAAAGCTACAAAAATAGTTGTATGTAACTGATGGCTGAACACAAGACTGTTACTTCAATCAAAAGTGCTCAACTTTGTGTCATACCATACATTTCTTGCAGCAACTAAAAGACATTATATTGTAGAGCTCTTCACTGTGTTCGCATCTTTTTTTTGACAGTGATATACAAGCTTCATCCATAGCTACCTAGACCATTGGCTTAACCATTTCCCAATGTGCTTGGAAGGTTGAAGTTCCAAGCAAATTAGCTACCTCTCCCTATTATTACTAATTTTTTGGCAAATTTCATCTTGCGTGAATCCGTTATTCTACTTTTACTGACTAATGACTTTTTCTGACTTAATTGACTGCGTAACTTGCCTGTAGCAAAAAGTTGAAATTTTCTCAATTTTTTACTGCACCGAATTTTGTTTGACAATTAAATTCTGCAAGTAAGACTGGAACTTTTTTTCTGTGCACCAAACCAACTTTGTAGTCGGATAAAAGCACATTTTTTATTTCATCTTCATATGGCTATAAACGGGCTCGCCTGTATAATGTTTTCTTTCTTTCGACTTCGTCAACTACAAGTGAATCTTCTGCTATTGATAGAATAGATAAGAAAGAATAGTTTTTGTTGTTTGTTTCAGTACGTTTGGAGCTTTCAATAAGTGCACAACTATGTTTGATTAACATAAGCGCTTAATTGCTGACAAGAGAAACAGAAGATTGAAATCCTTCAGTAAAATATAAAGTAAGGAACGATTTTATCATTTATTTGTCCGATTGAGTGTCACAACAGCTTGTCTTTAATAACCATAATTCAAAAAGCATTCAATTTGAATTTTGTATTAGATTTCCAACTTTGTAATCTCTAGTTTGTGTAAAGAATATGCCAACCAACGAATTTAAATTAATAATTCCAGAATAATTAAGTAAATTTAAATTTTTTCGAAGTTTTCAAGAATTTGTTGATAGTTTTTTTTTTTGTGTAAATCCTAAGGGCAGTATTTTTTCACCTTAATCTGGAGGATCCGTTCAGAATTTTGTAAGTAACGAATTCATTTTATTTTAATTCGTTTTGCTCTTGTTAAATTAATCAACAAATTTTGTTTAACATTATCTTATCCCTAATCGTAGGAGGTTTAAGTCAATATGTGCGTGGGTTTTGTTTTTTGTATCAACTTTTCAATTTTATGCGCCGAAAACCGAAACGACTATTAACTCAATCACATTTTTAGAATGAACTTGCACAACATTTTCCAATTAGGTTTGCATACAAATTTAAGTCATCCCTGCTTTAATTTTTCAGCTCATTCATAAAGATCTGATATGTTTTGTTTGGGACAAACCATCTTCAGAATTAGGTACAAGAACAGCCACATTTGTCTCTCATCTTCTTGTGACTATAAGTGGCCTCTACAGTATATTACTTCTATCTTTCCAGTGGTACGAGCTACGAAATAGATTATTCCATTGAAATCCAAGAAAAAATAAAGTTAGGAACGATTGTACCTATCCGTTGCGGTTTCACAAAGTGCTTATCCTTTTTAATCATAATTCAAAATGTACTAAATTTAAGATTTTCTATTATATCTACAACTATTTAATCCTCTACTATATGTAGAGAATATGCTACCAAGAATCTTAAATTACAACTTTTGTACCACGCTAATTTTCCGTATAAAGTTTTGAATAATTAAGTCAATTAGAGAGGTACAAAAACATTAACTCAAATTGATTTTCATTTTTTTTTTTCAAAGTTCTCATGCAACTGTAGATTTTTTTTTTTTTCAATTAATCTTTTATGTCTCGATTAATGAAGTATTTTAAAATCTTAATATCGGAGACTAGTGGTTGCAGGACCCTAAAGGCGCCCGTCGAACATAATTATGTTAGCCAAGGTTGAATGCAAATGTATAAAATTTAGTAGACAAACTCACCGTTCACTTTCATAAAAAAGTTAATTCCAGAAAGAAGGAGGGTTTTTTTTTGATTTTACCATCATAGCAGCGTTACCCAGTCAGTGAGTCAGAAAAGAGCGTTAATATTATATTTTGTATGTGTAATTTATAATAAAAATATAAAACATAATTGAATAATTTCTCATCACATTTGTTTAAGCAAGTTACCAAAGATATTTATTTTTACATGAAATTTAGTTTGAAAAAAGGTATTAATTTTTTTGTAAGCAAGTTAATTTTTTTTGTACAAAAGTTATTTCTTTTTTTGTACAAAAGCTATTTTTTTTATGTAATAAAGTTGTTTTTTTCTGTAAAAAAGTAATTTTTTTGTTTGTAAAAACGTTATTTGTAAAAAAGTTAATTTGTTTTTGTAAAAAAGTTATTTTTTTTGTGAAAAAGTTATTTTAAATTTATTATTATATACATAATAATAAATAGGTATGTTTTGCATGTGTCCCTTTATCCTCCGTTCCTTTTCTACCCCTCCAACCACAGTAAACACGCACTCTGACTGTACACAACACAACATATCAACCGAAAATTCGATACTCTGCTGTAGTTGTGCTCTGCAGTCTGAACCTGCCAATAAAAGACCTACAAACATGTAGCGATGTAGCTCATTATTTTTGTCATCGATTATTTTTCATTCTTTGGTAGCACAAGCAAATTGCACAAGCACGAAACATCGCCCAACCAACAAGTCGATACGCTACAATGTTCATCGCTTACAAAGATATGTTCATTTTAATTTATAGGTAGCTTCTGTGGGAACACCAACCAAATTTTTCGCAAAATGCCCCTACTACACTTAAGTTCATTTTGATTTGTATTCATTTATACTTTATTCATTTTGGTAACACCATGATTTGTGCAAAACGAGCCTATAAACATTTTCAATGTTAAAATATGATTTTCCTTTCTGACGAAAAAAAAAAATTGTATGGCAGGTAGAGGTACCCATTGTTTTTGGTCCTAAAAAAATAAAATAACGTGTGGCATTACCTACGTCAAAAAATACTATGTACCAAGTTTAAAGAAAACCCCTCCAGCCATTTAGGCTGTAGGGTTGAAGACAGACAGACAGCAAAAAGCAAACAAAAATCGAATAACGGAAACTAAGTTAATTTTAAAATTTGTATAAATATTAATAAATAAAATCAAAGAAAATATAAATTATTCTTTGGCTTTTTTCCACACTTTCCTATTTTTTTGTACTTTATCAAACATTTTCAAAATTATTTTTTAACTTTAGATATTCTTAAATCATAAGGTCTTGACTTTTTTGCTCAGGTTATATTTTATATATTTTTATTTTACTTTCTGGGGTTGTAACCTTTCCACAAATTTTGCACTTAGTGACGACTTTTATGTTTTTGGAAAAAATGTCTATTATTTTTCAAATATGTATTACCATCCCAGACTGTCGATTTTTTGTTAAAGTTTTTTTTTTATTTAAGTATTCTATTTAGTTCTATTAATAAATTGACCCTCTCCTCCTAAACGGTCTCACCTCAACACTTTGTTAATGAAAAATAGCACTAACCAATTACTATACAAACTAAAAATACCCAAATCAGAAAACTTATATTTTAGTCAGGATTTTTTTTACGACAGAAAAACAGTATTAAATGTGATGAATCATTAATTTTTTTTTTAATAAAAAAATATTCACTTGAAATGTAACTATTAAAATGAACATTTCCTTAAACCTTCTCTTTTCTAAATATACACAGGTACCTGGTACCTTCAAGAAAATCGATGAGTCAGCTTTCTATTCTATGTACTTTCGACAGTTAAACTAAATTTTCAAGTGATAACTATTAAATTGTTAATACCTACCACTTGCTGTTAAGTTCCCAAACCAAACCACACCTGGGGTGTATATTTAAATCGATTATCCTATATTATACTCTAACATCTTTATGGTAGGTATCTTTCAAGGAATGTTCTTCGAGTAGTAAAAATAAATTTTACGTTCCAATATGCGATAAACACTCTTTTCTTCTAAGTGAAAGAACCTAAATGCCCAGACCAAACCATCATACACATCTATATATTTACCGCTACCGCTCAAGGACTTTAAGCACCATCTGGGGTGTACGTACCTATTGCAAGACGGTTGGTAGTACCGACGATTTTCAGTGTTGTCTCTTCAAGGACATAAAATTGTCTTGACCTTATACCTAGATGAAATGAAAATAAGCAATAATTTGCTAAACTAAATAATTCAAGGCATGAAAAGTCATTTTCTTTAGTATCTCGGTGTCTGGGTGTGCCATTTACTGGTTTAGGGTTCTTACGACTTCTAACTGTTTCAGAAGATATCCGGGCTACAGACTACCCTCTCTGTTCTTTGAATAAATCTGAAACTTTTTTAAAGATTTACTGGAGTTACCTTACCTACCTCCAGGGAGGAGAATTGGCAAAGGTGTAGTATTGGATGCGAACGGCTGGCAATGGTGATAGATAATGTATATCTTTTTGCGGATGTCTGTTTGTCCACCCTCCAAGGCAAGGAAAATAGTCTTGAACTCATTTTATAGCCGACCGGCAAATGAGTGCGTACGGGAAAACTTTCAGAACTTTTAACTCAACATAGTAAAATGAACGATCTAATAAAAAGCAAAATAAAAACGTGACAAAATAAATTAATTTCGGTTGGTAATAATAATTTCACTCCAGAGAAAGTAAGCGAGTCCTTCGACTACTCTTAATGGCCATACCACAGATTAAGGGTCAATTACAGTGCGTTGTTGTCGCATTAAAATTCACAACTCCATCACTTTTCTTAACAGAATTGCTGCCAATTTTGCTTTTACAGCTACTATTAGCCTTCTGAAATAATGCACTTTGCCATTGCCACTACTTGCAGACTAGCTATATTCTCTTCGTCCTCGTTAAACAGCTGCATATCCATTCAGAGCAAAAGCAAAAGCTCAGCGGTTTCATTGTTTTAGTTCCTTTTTCCCTTAAATGAACTTTGGCATGAAAAATGACTTTGGGTAACGAATGTATTTGCAATTCGCAGAAGTACCTCTACTACATCCTTTTTGTTTTACGTACTATATTTTATATGTTAGGAAAAAAAAAAGGTTAGAGTAAAGGAGTATTTGCCTTCGTTTGTACGTCTTATGCATTTATTTACTATATGAGTACGAGAACAAGTATGGATATGGGATGTGAACTATAGCAGCTGTGAGGTTGGTTGAATTTTGTGCTCAGTTAGCTTTAGAAAGACCATCATCATCAGAGAATATGTGTGATGTCTAGATTTGTTCGCAAGGAGGAGGAACTGAACTGTTGATAATATATTTTATTTACCTCCTAAAAATATACATCGCGCAAGAGGCTAATGGTAATTTTATTTCAAGCAAATTTAATTAAGGATGTGAATAAATTTGAAAGTTTTATTTTTCTAACAAAAAAAAAGACATGAGTTAGATTTTCTGGGGAAATTAATTTGGTCATGTCCACAAGTCTCCATCCAGAAGAAAACTCATATTCACAATAAACGTGCTAAGCAAAGCACGTTTATAGCTATGTTATGTACATACTAGGGTGTCCGTTATTTCCCAAATTCATTTTTTTGGATAGCACCAATCGAAAGATTATGTCGTAAGAAAAAAAATTAACTAACAAAAATTTTATCCGATAGATAGTAGGGTGCGCCTTATTTTGAAACTTTTGAAATTACTTTCTCCTAACCCTTCAACTGGTTCTTTCTCATGAAAAAAAAATTGACAAACAAAATTTTTCAAATCGGATAAAATTTAGGGGTTGCTACCTGGCTTTGAAAATTTACCTGGTCAGCCCAAATAGCAACAACTATACTGGTTTGAATCATCTTCTAAGAATTCAGAATCTCTTGGAATTTTTTAGTTCCCTGGAATTTTAAATAGTTTCCCGAACCTGGTTTCCTAGAATTTTTAATAGTATTTGGAACCTCCTCCGAAAAAAATGTCGTTTAACTACCCGAAAAAATATTGCGTGACCTGAAAAAAATTTCACGTCTTCGAAAAAATATCCGTGCAATCGAATACTTATAGGAGTAAACTCCCTTGGAAAGTTTGTGACAGGTGAGACTGTGTCAAATGTAGTTAATGAGGCAGCTATTGTATGGGGAAATGGAGATAAAGTTAAGTGCTTAGGTTTTGACACAACATCAGTCAATACGGGAAGAAGAAATGGGGCATGCCTTCTTCTTGAACAAAAAATGGACAAGCACTCGCTGTGGTTGGCATGCCGTCACCACATCCATGAGATCGTGTTGGAAGAAATGGTCACGAGATCAATTCTTATTTTTAAAAGATTCAAAAAGCATTGGCCCAACATTGATCGACAAAAATATGAAATTTTTGCAGCTGTAATTATTGAAAGCAAGGAAGAAATGATTGCCTTTTCTACATCCCAAATCTACGAGATGGCTAAAAAAGAAATTTCTGAAACTAACAGTTATTTTCTTGGGAGTAGTTTCTGAGCAAAAAAATGTCATATAAATCTCCAGCTGGTATAAACTGTGCTAGATGAAGAGGGAACAACAAGGAATTTGTGATATTTGCGTATTTGTTGTGAGAACCTATGTAAGGACCTGGATGACTTCTTCTGATTCCACGTCAGCTTCACGAAATGATCTGGAACTTCTCAAAAATCTTGAAAGCTACAACAAAATAAATTAAGTTATTTCAAAAGTATCTCTCCAAAAGTGCCTGGGGCATCTCTGGTACTTGTTGGAAGAACTTGTGGTTTTTAAATTTTTCGATGAAGGAGTTTCCAATGAAACAAAAAACAAAACAGAAGGAGTAGAGAATCCTTAAAGCGATTAACAGTGGATATTGCTAATATTCAGTTAAAAGGGTTGGAAGATTTCGTAATCTCAAATACGCGGCGGTTCTTTAATATCACTGCGTTTTCGTCGGAGTTCCTTACTCAAGATGTGGATGAGTGGCCCGAAAACGAGCCCTACAATGAAACTTAAAATTTAGTACGCAATATAAGAGTGGTCAACGAGTAAAGCTCATGGATGAGTAAAACCAGCTTCACACTAACAATGAAGAAGAAAAGCAGTTTCTGTTATTGGCAGTTAAGATTACAAAAAGAAATATCCTGACAGGAATAAATCTACATTGATGAAATGAAAAAATCATCATTTTTATGTTTATCTTTTATGTTTGCATGTTTACTAAATAAATAAAATAAAATCTGTTCCCAAAACTTTCACTTTTGTTTTTTATAATAAGTTTTACAAATTTATTATATGATGAAGCACCCTGTAATATTAAATTGCCGGTTGCGACCTCTAAATAGTGTTCAATTTTAATAAAATGTTCAGATAATTTTTGTTTTCATTCAAAAGAACTAAATAGTGGGTTGGGACGGTCAAAAATAAAAATTTTCATTTTTGCCTAATATAAGTCGCACCCTAATAGATAGATATATGGTTTATTGAACAAAATAATATTTACAATTTGACTTTTAACTAGTTAGATACGATGATATTATACATTTATTGGCACATAGAGGGCCTAATCTTATACTTTTTCTTAAATTTAAAGGATTATAAAATATAAAATACATGTCAAAAAATTAAATCTAAAAGTCGGCTGACTTATTGTCCTCGTGGTGTTCTGTCCCGGTTGTTAAGTTGTGGTTTTAGTGGGGGGATGGGTTGACATTTAGCCGCGGTGATATGCTGACACTGTGTCAGCAAAGAACGAAACTGCTGGCTCGTTGCACGTGATGATGTTGTCAACCAGGATTTCCATCGTACTGAGGTATCTCAGCTCGGGGTGTCGCTGCTGAGTGGCCATCCTTCTCATCAGCTGATTTGGGTGCCTGTTAGTGAGTCCTACAAGCTTCTATGCTTGAAGCAGTAGGTACCTGTCCAGAGGGATGATGCTCGCCTCTGTGTAAAGACGCGCGTTGCTGTGATGTCTCATTCGCTGCCGATCAAAATGTAGTCCGGTACAAATCCTTAGCAACTTTCTTTCGAACATTTGAAGTTCCTTCATGGTCATCTTCGAGATGGAGAACCAGACTGGGAAGGAATAGCTGATTACAGTCCGCAGGACTGCTTGTACATAAGTATCTTCGTCTTCTGGCTTAGTCCGTTTCTGCGTCTTATCAATGGCTGGAGTCGGTGGAAAGCCCAGTTGGCTTTTTTGAGGACGTTTCGTGAGTGGGGGTTGTACCTTAACAACTCATTGAAGTGGATGCCTAGGTACTTCACGGTCTTTTTGGCTGCTATTGTAGATCCGTCCGGAAGTTTCAGAACCAGACTTCTGCACTTGGCTGCGCTGCAACTACCTCTACTGAGTCTCCTGAAACACACAAGCTCCGATTTGGAGGTGTTTGTCAGGATGCCCCATTTCTTGTAAAAGGCGTAGAGTCTATTGACGTGGTGCTCAACTTTTCGTAACGCTACTAGAGGAGATATCGAGGCGGCATACATAAGGGAGTCATCAGCATACAGAAGATTTTCGCATCCAGATGGCAATGGTTGGTCAGATGGCTATAGAGGAAGGGGCCTAGCTTCGAACCTTGGGCAACTCCGGCTTTCATGTTCTTCACTTGTGATTTGCCGTTGTCCATTTGTACGTAGAATTTTCTGGAAGAAAGAAAAGAAAAAATAATTTTTACGGGGGTAAATGTAATACGCAAAGCTTATGGATAAGGGCTTCAATCCATACGCTGTCGAATGCTTTCTCGACATCCAGAAAGCATCCAACGGTGACACGATGGTTGTTGAGCGCTATGGTGATGTCATGCTGGAACTTCAGGAGCCGATGCAAAGTGGAGTGCTTTTCCCTAAAGCCAAACTGCATGTCCAGGATGATGGCGTTTTCGCTGAAAATTTTATCACAGGTCATTAACCCGTGCCTCTGAGGTCATACTTTTCCCATACGAATTTGTATGTGAATTTTACACTTTTAACATTTTTTTCTCTCGAACTATAACAGGTATTCTAAATCTTTTTTTTTTTTTTTGAATTCTGATTTACTTATTAGTCTTTTACAAAACTGCATTTAAAAGTGTATTAAAAACAATTTAAATTATAACTTATTTCGATTTTTAAAGGCTTTAAATATGTACTTTAATATTTTACCCTTTTTATCTCTTATTGTTTCTCCCTCGATCATCAGCAGTTTTTGTTGTTTTTTTTTTAATTGATTATCATTAAGTAATAAGTTAAAAAAAAAAACTGGATTAAAAAATTAAATAAAATCAAATTATAAATAATTTAATAATGTGGTTTTTAAACAAGATACTGTTTAAAACAAATCATTCAAAAAATAAAAACTTTATTTAATAAGAAACAAAAAAAAATAGAATACAAATTAAAAAAAAATAAAAATATATAATATTTTGAAAAATCAAAATTAATTATTATTATTTCTAATTTGTTTTTATTAATTTTTTTTTAATGGAGTTTCTTAAAAAATAAATATTATTAAATGATAATCAGTAAAAAAACCAACAACAACTGCTGAAGATCCAGGGAGAAAAAATAATTCAGAAAAAGGGTAAAATATTAAAGTAAAAAGTTATAGTACGAGAGAAAAAAAAATAAATATGAAAGTGTAAAATTCCCATTCAAATTTGTATGGGGAAAGTATTATCTTATAGAGGCACGGGTTTATTACCTCAAATCAAATTTAGTTTGACTGATAATGTTTTTTACGGCATAAACTGTCAACTGACAGTAACATACATGTGAACTCATCCAACTTAAAGCATACATGTAAGCTAACCATTAAATGCTTAAGTTGGGTGAGGTTTAAGTTAAGATACAATATACATAGATAGTAGATTAGCTAGAAAGAGAGAAGGCAGATTTGAAAGGGCAGCCAACGCGACAAGAACTACTTTTTTGTAACGTGCTAAGAAAATAAATCTATCTTTTTTAATTAAACTAAAATAACACTTTGTGCATTATTTAATTTCACTCGGCTACATTTTACATGGTGTCAGGTGTTAAACTGACAAAGAAAATAAACTGATATATAAAATAGAACATGCAAAAGCAAAAGAACAAAAGTACCTAACTTTATTGTGTGAAAAATCAAAATGGCGAATGATGAGCCAAATGCGAATGTTGCGATGGCGATTGCCCCATTGAACAATTCACAAGGTCCCTCGCCAATGAATTTTTCTTATGCTGGGAAAGAATGGCCATTGTGGAATCAAAAGTTTAACATTTTTATGCTTGCGTCTGGTCGTAATGGTGACCCTGACAATATTAAGATTGCAACATTCCTACACCTCATTGGAGAGAAAGGAATAGAGGTTTATTGCACCCTTTTTAATAAACCTTTTGATTGCGACCCAGATTCGGCAATTAAAATGGTCGATGTGCTAAAAAGCTTTGAGGAGTTCTGCTTACCACAAAAGAATATTGTGATGGAATCCTCAAAATTTAACACGATTGCGCAAAAAGAACATAAGCCGTTTTGTGAGTTTGAGACGGAGCGTCCTCTTCAGATGCAATACTGCAATTTTGTATGCGGTGATTGTAGTAAGTCATATGCAGAACGTATGTTGCGCGATCGCATTGTCCTGGGTGTGGCTGACAAGCGCCTCCAAATCAAGTTGCTTGAAAATCGTGACGACACGTTGGACAAAAGATCGATCAATGCAAGGCATCTGAGTTGGCAGCAGCTAACAAACAATTGCTTGATGTGCTACAAACGAAGCAGCAGGATTTGGTCCAGAAGAAGCGCCCTACCATAATGAAAAGCGGGTTTGAGAAGCAGTGTCCTCGCTGTGGTGGAAATGCGAATAGGAACCAGGACAAATTTTGCCCAGCACTTAGAGAAGAAGCTAAGTGCTACAGGTGTCAGCGTTTGGGCCATTTTGCAAATGTTTGCCGATCCACAGACAATCCGGAGAGTCAACTAGTGCGGTATAAATCAGGAAAGAGTGACAAAGTTAATTCGAAAATTTGTATTTGGCTGCATAGGGACTCTCGTTTAATAGTCAGCCATGTACTAAATGTTCATTTCTTTAATAGCATAAGTAAACTTTGGTGTTAAGGTCAATTTCAAACTGGACACGGGGGCAGACGCTAATTGCATTCCATTATTTTTTATTAAAAAAATGAAACTTGATCATTTGAATCGCTGTTCTAACACGCAACTGTTAAATTATAATAATTCTAAAATAAACACAGTCGGTCAAATAACTTTGTCTTGTTGTGATTCGGCTCAAAAGAGAAAACAAAATATATTGTTTGAGGTGGTAGAGGGTGATTTTCAACCCATTTTGGGTCGTGACGCTTGCTCATGTTTAGGTCTGGTCATTCGAAATGTGGGTATCGATTTGATTTCAGAGGTTGCCAAAGCAGAAGCTTGTGCATTGATTGAAGAGTCATGGGGATGTGTTTGGTGGACTGGGTAAGTTACCAGGGAAATGTCAAATTAATCTCAAACCTGATGCTGTGCTTGTGCTCAGATATAGAAAAAGGATCCCGGAAAGTCTTCATCATCGTCTTAAGGATGAACTATTGGAGATGGAAAAATCGAAAACTTTTTCACTCGTAGATTATCCCACAGACTGGGTTATGAAAAAAGCGAACGGTTCTCTCAGATTATGCTTGGATCCAAGGCCATTGAATGAATGCATTCGCCGGGAGCATTTCATGATTCCAACAGCGGAGTCAATAATTGGAATATTAGCGGGGAAGTCTGTGTTTACGGTTATGGATCTCAAAAATGGTTTTTGGCATCTAGAGCTGGATGATGAGAGTGCTGATTTAACGACCTTCATGACTCCGTTTGGGCGATATCGATGGAATCGTGTTCCATTCGGATTGAACAATGCCCCGGAATTATTTATGCGAAAGATGATGCAGCTCTTTGGAGACATTAGGGGCGTTGAAATTTATTTTGACGACATTTTTATATCCGGTCGTACAATGGAAGAGCACAATCAAGTACTCAGAAGGGTTTTGGAAATTATGCGAGAAAATGGTATCCGACTTAATAAGGAAAAATTACAATAAGCTATGGAAGAAGTTCGATTCATGGGGCAACAATTATCAGCGTCGCAAGTCAGACCTAACCCAGAGTATCTAGAAGCTATTAAGAACATGCCATTACCTGAAAACGAACCTGAAGTAGCTCGATTTCTCGGAATGTTGAAATATTTAAGTCAGTATATCCCAAATCTGTCTCAACGAACAGCGAAACTCAGAGAACTAACGCGAATTGATGTCAAACGCGTCTTTTGTGCAGACTTGATATTGATCAGAAAGTAATTTTTAAGAAAAATACAAAATGGTGGTACGGCAAAATAATTCATTTTTAGTTCTAGATATATCAACAGGTCAGATATTTAGAGGAAACTGTCGATATTTAGCGGTCACTTTGACGAGTAAAAATGAATTTTTAAATGACAATGGTGTCAAAAGTAGTAAGGCTTTAGATGATGGAACTAATGCTTTAAACGGTAGAACTAATGTTGAAGAATTTAATGATTCCTTTGTGACACACATGTCCCTTCTCTGAAGCCTCTGCTGAATCCACAGATGATGCTGAGGATTATAGAAATAGCTTCTCTATTGGAGAACCTGCACCAAGTGTGGAACCAGCTGCAGGAGATAGAGCTGTCGGTGGCCAACTGCGTCATAGCTCACGTTCTTCACACCCACCGAATCTTTACGGAGACTGGGAATATTATGACTAGATTATTTTATTATTTTATAAAAGAAAAAGCGTGTAAAATAAATGTGAACTCATCCAACTTATAGCATACATGTAAGCTAACCATTTAATACTTAAGTTGGGCGAGGTTTAAGTTAATCTACAATATACATAGACAGGCGCGAACGCAGGGGGGGTTTTGGAGGTTCAAGAGGTTGGCAAATAACGGACACCTTACTACATTATGCACGTAATGTTTTGGTAGGGACTGTCCCGTCGGAAATAGGATAAAATTATGATTTCTTTGTAGAAAATTACGAGGACAAAATAATTTGGTTGAAATTTAAATGGGCTTTTCAATGATGGTATCTAGTGAAATTGTATATTTTTTTGGCTTCAACTATTTTATACCTGTGATAACTTCTGTCTTGAGTGGAAATAAAATTTAATTCAGAAGCTCAAGTGACCTCAGTTTCAAGATGCCTTTCTCCTAGGATTGACATTAGACTCATTAGTAAGATGCTGTGAAACCCTTCTGTGCAATAAGTTAAGGTGTTCGGCTTTGTACTGAATTGTTCTTGACTTTGACTGTCCGAAGAAATTGATGGCAATTTTTTCAAAAATTAAAGCTTCTGAAAATTAAAACTAGAACATTATTTCATTTTTTTTGTGGATCTATTAGGCTTCACGAGAAGCTTTCAGAACAAACAAAATGAAAGAAAAAAAAACAACATTGTGTAAGCTGCAAAGTTTGCTCTAGAGTTGTTGCAAATCGAAAGTCGAACACGTCAATTTGAGTGAAATTCACAAGTTAAAAATAAAGTCCTCAAGTTACGCTAAATTTTGAATTAATAAAATAGGTCTTAATCCTTCGAACACCTTTTAAAACTTATCAATTATTTTTAAATCAAATCAAATATTGTTTTTAAAAATAAAACCTTCATAAAGTATTATTGCGCAAAAAACATGTTTTCGAGCATTTTTATTTGAAGATTTTTAAGGTAATTTAAACAAAAATCACACGAAAACTAAAAATAGTCCAAAATTTATAATCCTATAGAATAAATAATTATTATTACATTCCTATATTTCTAAAAAAAGGGTCACAAAAAGGATTTTTTTAATTTAAAAAATACGAATCAAATACCGGTTTAATTTGGTTTAGAAAATTAAAGTTTTATTTAAGAAATAATTTTTTTGTAATGACTCGAAATTTTATAATTCGTTGTTTTAAACCGATTGCACCCGATTTTATTAAATAATTTTGCAATGTTTTTAAAAGTACCTGCAAAATTTATTTCAAAATAAACATTATTTAATTTAAACTATATGGTTGGGTAAGGTAAGTCGTTACTATGTTTTTATTTTAATTTATCAGTTTTTTGGAAATTATATCACTTAAAAACCTTGAGTACATTTTTAAATTGTAACAGAAGTTAAGTTTTTTTTAAAGAAATTTTGAAACAATTGATTATAATTTTTGAAAATTTTAATTTTTTTTTCTGTTTTTTAAACAAATTTTTTTTTTAAATGTAGGTATTAATAAATTTAAAAAAATTTTGATAAGCGACATAGATACAGAATTTGACTAGACATAGACATCTTCTCCTTATAGCCTTTTTACACCAAACCCAAAACCCAGTTTTCGCGAAAATATCGTTTTTGGCTGAAAACCTAACTCGAAAACATAAGTTTTCCCATACATTTTCGCTAAACCACAAGTTTTGATAAAACTTAAGTTTTAAATAAAACCTGTCGAAAACATGTTGGATTTGCAAGATGAACTAAACAATCACACCTTGAAACATTCAGCTCTCAATTAAACGTCATATAAATAGCTGACGGGTTGCTGCCAGGTAAAAATTAATTTTTCTGCTGGAACACAAGAGACCGCGACGCAGTGTCGCGCATCCTTACTAATACGTGAAATTGATCGGTTAAGAAATACATTAAATATAACGAATCAGGATTCATTGCATTTCCTTTTTTAACTTCCAATATTTAAAAATTATCTTTTAATTTCGCATTAAACACTTGACTTTATCCCTTTACTTGGGCACTGCAACTATTCAAAGCGGCGCGGCCCTTCTTCGAGTTCATTGCGTTCAAGCAAAAAAATGAAATGTCAAATGAAAACTTTGTACATTTTTGTATGAACGCTTTTTAAGTTTTCGTAAACTTATTGCAGAAGACTGCGTTTTGGGTTTGGTGTGAAAAGGCTATTAGACAGTTTTTTCTTTTGATTGTGTTTTATTAGGCTCTTTTGGTCTTTTTGATTTTGGAATGCGAATAAAAACACTTATTCCATTCTTATACCCAACGTTTCGTAAGTATTCCTTACTTCTTCAGGGGTTTATTTTATTTATTCCAGTTTTGTATTAAATCATACTATATATCTTAAATAATTCCCATAATTGCATCAACCCGACGGCACTGACACAAAAATTGAAAATAAATTAACAAATATAGGTACGAAATAAACAGAAAAAACTATTCAATTAAACGAGAAATGACATAAAGGTTATCACAGATTATCAGGTACTTTTGTTATAATGCTGCAGCATAGTTGTGCTTGATGTTATCGGTGTCATCTTTTGTTGATTTGAACTTGAGTAGTTTTCTTAAGAACAAAAAATGAATTTAAATTTAATTATTAAAATCTAGTAAAAATAATATCGGTAAGCCCAGAGTAATAACTTTAGTTCGTACAAAAAAGGCAAAGGAATCTTTCTTCTTCGATAACTTGCATATAGCAATTAAATTTTTGTATTACCTTTTCATATCATGATTTTATCATAAAGTTTTATTTTGTTGGTAGCCTTCTATTGATGATTACAATGTTTCATCTTGACTAAAACAGTTCGATAAGATAAATGACTCATACATAACCAACTCAAAAACGTTGTATTCCCCTTTTGTATATCGATTTAATGTCAAATGTGATGATATTTTCCTTCCAGACGGGCTTTTGGCTAAAGCTAGACGCATCGACCCAAATTGGGCCAGGAAATTGAATACTGGGTATAAAATAACATAATATACGTAGTGTAGGTACATATTCAAAAACACATAATACCACCTTCTCGTACTAGTAGCACGTATAAGTATAACCGAAAATATTTTCGACGTCGTCGAGGTTATCTTAAGGATAAAGGATATTGTATCTATACGTTATATTGTGTGATCCTCGTTTTACTTAACAAATATCTAAAGCTCTTAAGTCGGATAGTAGCATGCAATATTTAGGTCCTAGAACTGAAAATAGAACCCAAAAACACACCAAACCCCATACATTCTCTAATACAAACACCATTATCTCAATCCTGTCTGACCTAACGCTAACGGTTCGTCTCGTTTGAATGAAAGGATGACAGAGGACTCACCCACACTTACCGACACCCTTTACACTTAGTTGTCTTTCTTCAAAACAATATGAAACGTGTAAAGGAGTCAATGACGAGAGAGAAGTCAGACGAAGAATGATTTTGTTTTTAGAGGCAAAATCAATAGAAGTTTCGTTGTCTTCAAAGAGCTCAGCTGGTGGCGTCCGCCACTTTGCTTGTCATTCTGTTAAGTGAACAAAATGTATAGATGTCATAGCCAAAGGCTGAACTGCTGTCCATAATAAATAGTTTGAAATTGTATTAGCTGAGAGCTGACTAACATGAATTTTAGTTTCGGTCATTAACCTTACGGACTTCCGGTTGACTGTTTCATTGGTACCTTATCTATAAAATTCTCAATTTGTGATGAAAACATGGCACTATCTACCCTGGTCTTTATTACCCGTGTTTTATTGGAAGACCTATGCACAGTAATATTCCATAGTACATAGCTATCTATACTAGGATTTTTCATGTATAACAAATACAACATCGGCAGTATGAATACTGCTGATAAAAGTTAAATTAGAATCATACTGCGGATGGGTTTTCCGATTCTCGAATGGATTTTTGGTGATTTTATTCTCAAATGTTGGTTACTAGCTATTAGTTTTTTCGCGAAGTTAATTTTAACTGCTTCTGATTCTCACAAATATATTTTTTTTTCTAATATTCTGACAGGTGTTCTTTCAGTTAAACCAATTTTGAAATACGACACCCAGGCTACTGCGGATGCGTTTTTTTGGTAATTTTCTACTGTACCATTTATAGAATGCCAAAAAACACCCGTATTGTCTTTATATAGATGAGTTTGCAGTGGAGCCCTTGTGTTCTACAGATTTAAATCCATACTGGACTCCAAATCCGCCTTTGAATTTAACACATCACAAAGTGTTTCATGAGATGGAGTATGGAAAATATTTAAGACGATACTAGGTATGTGGTTGGGGTCATGGTTATTGGTTATGGTCTAGCGGTATAGATATCACAACTTCAAACATACATAATATGAAACAAAACACAGCATTTTGTGTATAGCTATATAGAGTCTCGAAAATATTGTATTCAGTCGATCTTAATTGTTTCACAGTTTATTTTAGTATACGAGTAAGATTGTTTCAAGGAGCATATATCATGATGAAGGCAGGACGCAGGAGAACGAGAGGTTATTGGCCCTAAGGATGTTTTTGTGATAATGGAAAGAATTTTTTTGTTTGTTCTTAGCCATCAATTATATTGGATCAATTTTGTACATGTAGATAGGTACGTTTCTATATTTGACCAGACAAAAGACAGCAAACAAAGATGTATTATGTTCTTGAAGAGATATCAAGTGTGAACATAAGAAATACAAACATTTGTTACATAGAGTGATGGATCCATTAGGATGTTAAAATGATACATTTGATCAATTTGTTGATAAAGTAAAATACATTTTATAGCAAGGAAGCTCTTTAAAGATAAACAAACATTTATATGATATTTAACAACTGAATCTTATAAAAGTCTTGGATTTTTCATTTTAGCTCATGAACTTGAAACATTGAAACAAATGCTATAGGGCAATTACCTTCTATTTGCTTAGGAATTTTGACACAAAAGAAAAGAAGTATTAAGACTTTACTTATCTGTTTTGTGTTATTGTGTTATTATTGTGATATTTATATCAAAAACTATATTTTTCATTTATCCATCATTTTAGTTTTTGCGTATATGTATCTATATGAAATTCTCAAATGTTTTTAATTATGATCATCATCATCATCAATTCCTATAACCCCGATCGGGGCATAGGGCGCCAACAAATCGTCGCCATCCTTCACGGTCTGCAGCTAGATATTTTAACTGGGGCCACGTCTTTCTCTGGGTATTTGCTTCTGCTAAGACTGTTGATTTCCATGTTGTTCTTGGTCTTCCAACCCGCCGTGCACCTTGAGGATTCCATTCAAAGGACTGCTTCGCAATATCGTCGTTTGGTTTCCTCAGTGTGTGACCAATCCATTGCCATTTCCGCTTTCTTACGTCGACGTCCAGCCGATCTTGGCTTGTCCTGCGCCACAACTCCTGGTTCGAAATAATTTGTGGCCAGCGAATCTTCAGGATTTGACGTAGACAGCGCTTTACAAAAGCCTGCAATTTCCTCGAGATGGTGGCCGAGACTTTCCAGGTTTCGCAAGCATAAAGGAGCACGGATTTTATGTTGGATTCGAAGAACCTCAACTTAGTGCGTAAGGAGATTTGACTAGACTTCCAAATTTGAGACAGGGCACCGAAGGCAGCACGAGCTTTAATAATTCTACCTTGAACGTCCAGATCTGTACCACCGTTTGCTGATACAGTACTCCCAAGGTAATTAAACTGTTCGACCTCTTTAACTGGCGTCCACTGCAGAATTATGCGCTGATGTGTGGATCGGCCTGTGAGCATTATTTTTGTCTTTTTGCTATTTATTCTTAGACCAATAGACTCTCCTTTCACCTGCAGTGTTTGACACATCCCGTTCAGCCCACTGATGTTGTTTGCCATGAGACATATATCATCTGCATAGTCTAAATGACTAAGCTTTTCAAACGGTTTCCATTGAATGCCTTGTCTCTCTGCTGTACCAACACTGGCCGTCAATACGTCATCTTTCGCGAGTAGAAAAAGAATTGGCGATAGAACATCACCTTGTCCCACACCCTGCCGCACTTCGAAAGAGTCGGATAGCTGACCATTGTGCAAAACAAAACACCTAGCATTGTTGTAGGACTCTCTTATAATGGCAACAAGTTTTTGAGGAATTCCTCTACTAATAAGTGATCTCCATATACAATCGCGGTCAACTCGGTCCAATGCCTTCTCAAAATCAACGAACATGAGATGAAGTGGTGATTGAAACTCGGCAGACTGCTCGAGGACAATATGTAGGGTGTTGATATGGTCGACACACGATCAACCGCTCCGGAAGCCAGCTTGGTGCCTCTTGAGTGTAGACTCCATTGTAGCCTTTATCCGCTCAAGAACAATGGTTGCCATTCGTTTTGGGAAAACGGACAAATCGGTTATACCACGCCTATTGTTGCAATTTTTAAGGTCACCTTTCTTTGGCAGCTTAACAATCACTCCATCCTTCCAGTCCCTGGGATAGGTTTCATTTTCCCAAACAGTTTGTATTCCCGGCTGTAGAATACTAGCCGTTGTGACGAGATCGGCTTTCAGGAATTCAGCTGGTACTCCATCAAGTCCAGCTGCTTTTATGATAAAAATAGATATTACATTCGAATACTTGATATATTTTATAAAAATAAGAGAAAACTATGGAATTAGGTCTCGTGATTCTGTCTGTCTGCCTTATTGTAAACGGCTATAGATCGATTTACAACAAACATTGTTTTATTTGTTTTAATAATACCGCCGTCGCCCATACGTTTTTTTTATTTTCTTATGCCCAAAAATAACGGTTTTAAACAGGTCAGGGAAAATGTATTTTATCTAAAAAAAAAACGCTCATTTGAAAAAAAAATGTTAGTAGACAAAAAAATTCGAAAAGTGGTTTTTGTATTTTCATGAAAATGATTTTTTTTTCGCAATGGAATTGATAAAAACCATTTTGGCTTTTTAAACATATTTAAAACTGTTTTGGTTGAAGGATTGGTGAATGGATTTTGAAAAAAATCATTTTAATTAATATCTCAAAAACGAATCAAATGGCAGAATATTATCAATTAAAAGAATGAACTTCATGCTATGAATATTTTTTCTTGTATTGATTTTTGTACATACCTGCACATAAGAGCATGTGAACTAGTCCTGTATTTTATTTTTAAGTGTTTTTCAGCCATTTTGTTCTAATTTAACTTTCAAGGTCAACAAAAGAGACTGAAAATCCTATGGGGATTACAAACTAAAAGCAAGGCCAATCAAAGTCTCCAATTTTTGAGTTTTATTACCCTGGAACATTTTCAAAAAGCAAAACCATCATCATAAGACAATGGTGCACTCAGACATACACTTATATTTTTAAATAAATTTTTATTTTAGTCACAACAGGTACGCACTTACATTTGAAGGTTTTTGTTGCTCTGAATTCGAATCCAGATTTAAAATTAATATTCTTGTCAAATTTATTTTTAAAACCTTATACAAAATGTTTTACAGGTTTTAAGATTTATATTCGTTAAGTTTATCAACAAAAAGAATTTTATTGAATGTTTGAAATTTCAACAACCACTTGAGTGGGCTACCACCATTGTATTTGGCTGGAATTATTGCAATTTCGTGGCTGCCACACCAATCTGAATTTTAATTAAATCATTTTTTAATTCCTTCATAGAGTAATTATGTACATATTTAAGTTTATATTTATGATTTTGCAAAAAGATATTGATTTACATTATGTTATCTGTTTTGATAGGTATTCCAAAAAAAAAACAACCTACCGAAAAAAGAAGAATACCTATGGCATAATGTTCATAAAGTAAGCTGCGCCAATTGTGATTGTTTTGTTCTGCTATTTTTCGACCAAAAAAATCACACTGTTTTCGATCATTAATACAGAAAAAATCCGAAAATCGAATTTACAAATTTAATTAATTTGTCAAAGGAAATCACTAAATGAGCACCAAAAACGGACATAAAAGTAAACAAAAACTCTAAATCTCCTGTGAATGTTCATTCATTCATTGAGCCTTGTTCTTGTTCAAATCTCGTTTAGTTGTTCAATTAAACTCGTTAGAGTCAAATATTGCAAAGGAACCAAAAAAAAACAAAAAAATCACAACGAAAACGAAAAAAAATTAACTAAAGAGTATCCGGTCTTCTGTCGACAGGCTTTAACTTCGAATTCGAACAAAAAAAAAACTACACCCAATCACAGAAAAAGTAGATGTATTTTTGCTTCCTAGCCATCATCTCTTATCCTTATGTGCTCCTGAATTCATGGCATGGCAATAGCAAGCCATGTATACCTTAGCTATACATAAATACATATCTACAAATCGAAGGATCCTAACCAATCTTCCATTAACTTTTGTATTGACTTTTTCACACTAGGTCCCTCTACCTATGTATACATTTGGATGTACTCTTATTTGTTCCGCTTCATCCAGAAGACAGATAGGATACTCGTAGGAGACGATGAACGATGGGCGTACTAATTTTTTTTTTCTATTTTCCCAATGATTTTCAACATTTTGGATTCATATGAATTTGAGTATCCTTGCTTTCAGTTTCTCTTATGATTAGGGCCTAATAGGACTAGTCTTGCATTCACAAAAAAAAAGGCTTTTGTGAATATGATTAAAACTGATATGAAATGAGATCTTAAAATTGATGCTCATAACAGTTTTGTTATTTATTTGGTTGATATAAAACTAAAAGGCTTAATTGAGGTAGAAGGTGTCTTGCACATCCTTAAAAAATATTTCAAAATTTTATTCATTTTTCTCTCTTTCTTTCAAGACACTTATTGGCCTTTTAGTGTTAAATACTTATCATATAATTCTGACAAAAAAAAAATAAGCTAAAAAACATTGAATGTAAAGTTTTCAAAAACTGGGATTTTATTTACTGAGTATACATAAAATTTACTTCTATCCAGTTCTTAAAACTTCATTTAATTTGTTTGAATACTTTTTAAGTATAGGTTCATGATCCTATGTCGAATGACAGAAATATACTCTTTGATTCTAAGTAATGAGAAAATTTGGAGTCAAATCCAGCTTAAATTCTTTAGGCTAAATTCGACTCAAAATTCGTTCATTAATAATAGACTAAGAGCCCAGGGCCGCCAGACATACGTCATTTTATCAAAGCTAAGATTTTTTCTGCGAACAGATACTATGGTAGCTAAGAACAAATGTATACTAAGAATTTTCAATTCGGGTGCAATTAAGAGGTAGCGAGTGTTAAAGTTGCATACAAATGTTGCAACATTGCGTTCTTTTATCAAAGCTAAATTTTTGATATGTGTTAGGGGATGGTGTCATTTAATTTATTTGACACTTGCCAGACATCTACAGTGCGACCTAACGTGAGCCAGACACTTCAAATCTGTCAAAATAATCGTGCCATTTACATAACAGAATCAAATCAAGATTTTATTTTTTCTTTGGGCAAATATTCTACAATATTTTCTTATCAGCAAGCCACTTACAGCGGGGCCTTACATCACCGCAAAACTGTCAAAATAAACTTCTTTGTTACAAAAACGTGATTTTTTCGATTATTTTAGCTGTTTTGAAATGTCTGGCTGACGATTACGCCCCACTGTAGATGTATAGCTGATGGGGAATTATTTTTAAATAGTTGCCCATAAAACATATAAATATAAGCTTTAAAACTTCAACGTAAATCGCACGATTAGTTTGACATATTTTTAGTGTTTGGCTGTAGATGTCTGGCAAGTGTCCAATAAAGTAAATGACACCATCCCCTAAGACATATCAAAAATTCAGCTTTGATAAAATAACGCAATGTTGCAACATTTGTATGCAACATTTGTATGCAACTTCAACACTCGCTACCTCTTAATCGCAGCCAGATTGAAGATTCTTAGTATCCATTTGTTGTAGTAGCCCGTAGCGTAATGGTTAGTGCGTTCGACTGTCACGCTGGAGGTCTGGGATCGCTTCCCAGCCTCGTCCACCTAAAAACTAAAAAAAAAAAAGTTTTTTTTCAGAGCTACTGCCTCTTGCGAGGAATTGACAAATCCTCCAAGAGTATTACTTGTCACGAATAAGTGCTTCTCGTCTAGCCGTTCGGATTCGGCATAAAATTGTAGGTCCCTTCCATTCCTGTCGAAAGGCGCACACAGGAATGGTTGCGAGTTGTTAGTCACTAGGCCCTGGTTCTTCATGAGCCGTTGTGCCACCCGATTTATTTTTTTATTTATAGTATCCATTTGTTCTTAGCTACCATAGTATCTGTTCGCAGAAAAAATCTTAGCTTTGATAAAATGACGTATGTCTTGCGGCCCTAGGCTTTTACTCTATAAGGACCCTTATCATCTTTTAAGAAATACAAAACAATCCAATCATATTTTCAGGAGATCCTTATACATTAATAGTAATTATTTAAATAAAGACTACCATCTGCCAATTAGTGACTAAATTCTCATCACCTTTAAATCCAAAAAGTCCCCTTTTAAACATTCATAATATCCTATTAGTTGAACTCTTACACTTCAATTCACTGTTTACTTAAGCTTGCAAACATTGAATATTTCCATGTACTTCTAATTAGTTTTTATTTTATGAAAATAAGTTCACAGGTGAAATAGTAAAATGCATCATTTTATACTACATATATAAGTGAGCTGACTGATTCAAATGTTACCTAGAATATGTGCTTGGTACCTAGCTACCCACATTTTTCAATAAAAAAAAGAAAATCAATACCAACCCTTCATCGTTCGAAATTTAACTTCAATCTATAGAAATATCCTTCGAAGTACCAAATTCAACTTCATGACTTTCTCTATCATTGCTGGAAGTTGGTTGATGTTATTTTTTTTAGGAACAGATGAGGTAAGGGAACGGAAATGAAATGTATTGTCACAGCACAGATAAAACTGAAACAAGAATAAGGCCAGAGTGTGCTACACTTCTCTGATGTGAGGCCATAGCCAAGCCATACAGCATCCAAGACTCAACAAAATAACAAAAATGGAGAAAGAGAAATGTAATTTACAGTATGGATTGACATTAGGATCTATATATGAACGTGACTACTGTCAGTATAGTAAATTGGATAACATGACTAGACATCATTTCGTTTAACTTCAAATTCGTCTTATCGTAACTATGGATAAATATAAGGGTGAGGGTGTATTCCATGGGTGCTAGTTGATTTTCCATGGTATACGAAGGATTGATCTTATAGAGATGATGGATGTAATGAAGGTTACAAAATTATTGTCATTTACAAAAATTTAATAGAAAACAAAGTATAAAAAGAAAAAGAGATTGCAATATTATTTTGTTTCTACAAAAACGAAATATAAATGTGTATTTTTATAGATTTGTACTAAAAAAAATGAATTTTACAGCCATAACGGTTGGTATAAGGTAATTCAACTTAGCAAAAATGGTCAATTTGTCATACTAGCTATTCTACCAGAAGAGAAATTGAAACAAAATTGGCGGACTCAATTAAGAGATATTGGAAATCAGCACCAAAAAAGACAATTTTCTGAAAAGAAACACCAAAATCCCGTAGCGTAATGGTTAGTGCATTCGACTGTCACGCTGGAGGTCTGGGCTCACTTCCCAGCCTCGTCCACCTAAAAACTAAAAAGTTTTTTTTCAGGGCTACTGCCTCTTGCGAGGAATTGACAAATCCTCCAAGAGTATCACTTGTCATGAATAAGTGCTTCTCGTCAGCCGTTCGGATTCGGCATAAAATTGTAGGTCCCTTCCATTCATGTAACAAGCGCACACAGAAATGGTTGTGAGTTGTTAGTCACTAGGCCCTGTGTTCTTCACGAGCTGTTGCGCCACCGATTTATATTTATTTATTTTATAAAGCCCGTTTGGTGAATATTTTTGGCAAAAACCTGAAATGCAATTTTGTTTTATTCAAACTGCTTTGTCAAATTTCAAATTCTGATTTCGTAAAAAAACATATAGTGACCGAGACCGAAATTTTGTCAAAAAATATTTAAATACTCCGTTTCTGATTCAATTACGGCTTGCCACGAGATCTGAAAAGTCTCGGTCTCGATCTCGCATGACGAGAGAGAGCGAGACGAGACGAGACGAGACTGAAAATTTTCGATTGTTGCGAGACCGAGACGAGACTTACAAAAGTCTCGCAGAGTCTCGTCTCATGGCGATCCCTAGATTCGATTCCACGAGACTTAACCGTACGAGACCGAAACGAGACCGAGACGAGACTGAAAATTTTCGATTGTTACGAGACCGAGACGAGACTTACAAAAGTCTCGCAGAGTTTCGTCTCATGGCGATCCCTGAAAGCAATCAATGTTTGAATCCTGGATCGGCTTCAAACAGGATTTCTCGATCGGATTATAATTTGCGAGAAAAATACAAGTAGACGTGGATTGAAAAATTAAAGAATCGAGTTTAAAGTGTTGAAATGTTGTGTTAAAATTCTGTGTGACCATAATTATGTATTCCATTGTTCTGTAAATTTAATATTCGGATGGACAGTTGGATGGATGGACGGTCGGACGGATGAACCCACAATAACGGTGTATGAACAGACGCACGGTCGGAAGTATCGTTGGACGGACAGTTGGTTGGACGGGTGGGTGGACGGACGAACGAACGGAGAGTCGGACAGATTCACTGTTGGACGTATGGTTTGGATGGACGAATGGACGAACGGACGGGCGGAGAGACAGACGGACGAACAGATGGACAAAAGGATGAACGTACGGAAAGACCATTTTATTTTAAATAATAGTAAAAATAAAACCATAAACGAAAACAAAAGAGTAACTACACAAAGCAAAATACAAAACGAAATACCTACATTGGACGCAGACAGCGCTTGCGCGATAGCGATACAATATCCTTCAAACTTTAAAACTCTAGTTGTTTTTAGTTTCTAGGCCAGATTCAATAAATTTTAAATTTTCATCGTTTATCATTGAGTAAAAAAAATAAAGTGAACGATTGGATCGCACAAACTTGCTCTCGTAGCTAACAACTTGTACATAATATGTATTGGATCCATAATAATGGTTTTATTTAAAAAAAGTTTTAAAAGCAAAATATAAAATATAAATTATTACTATAAATTACTTTAAATTTGTTATTTTAATGGCTAAAAAATTAAGAGCTCAAAAACAAGAATACCATCTGATTTACAGCGGTTTTCTTAAAAAATATTTTTTCTTGTAAATTTGTTTGCACATTTTAAAAATTAAATATGGTATGCTTACTTTTAGTATTTAATCAAATACAATCTTGCACAAAATTAAAAAGAAAATATCCATTTACCCGATTTCAAGATATTGAATTTTCAAAAATAAATTTTTAATATCATTTTCTTAAATCCAAAAATTATTTTTTCCAAAATTTGTATATGCAAAATTGTTAAAATCGTAAAGGATCTCTCTTGTATAAAAATTTTGGTTTAAATTAGTGTAGCAGTTAACGAGAATTTGAAAACAAAAAGTGGTTCTATGACAGGTAACGTTAATAAACGTTATTGGCAAAATCTTATTTATCAAAATATTAACCATATCCTTAATATAAATAGAAGTTTTTATGCAGGCTCCTGGTCAGTAAAAAGACGGTGTTAAATAGTAAGCCACGTTTTTTATAGGTTTTACTGATAAGTCCTTTATCTAAATTGTGGAAATGTGAGATACATATTAAGTCTATAATCTAATTGTTGTTGTAAGTGTAATTGGCATTTGTATAACTTTTATACAAGAATTTAATATTGTTATATTTTTTCAAAAGGCCTGATGGTATTCATGCTCGAAACGTCGCTTACTATAATGTACCACCGTCTTTTTATTGACCTGGAGCCTGCATAGAAACTTCTATTTATACGTACAGAGAGGTCAAAAATAAATTCCTATAATCATATAGTTCTTTATAATTTTCTTATCAAAATCGCTTGAGCCGTTTTTGAGATAAATAAATTTTGTATTTGGTTGCATGCCAGGTGCCGTTATGTTTTGAGCTAAAACAAAAATCCCCTCTATGGAATTACCTTAGAATATTAAGTCCAAAGTTTGAAAAAAATCGCTTCACTGGTTATAAGGGTGCAGCTCGAGGTACAGACATAGACAAACAGAACTGCGGGACCCATTTTTTTTTCAACTTCTCTACCATCGTAATGTTAGGGAGAAATATTATCTCGGGTTCGATTTTTTTTTACGAATACAAAACTATACCTATAATATAGTGCTCTGCATTAGTATATACGCACCTGTAAAAATGCATTTTATAGAAAACTGGAAACGGAAGCAACACCCTACTATCTTTTTATTTAATGGCATCAGTAAACAAGCGAATTGAGCAAAAAAAGTCCCGTTATTTTCCCTTGCGTTTTTTAGAAAATAAAAACAGATTTTTTCGTATTGCAGAAGTATAAACGCACCATGCCAATTTCATTTAAGCTTCATTTAAATAAGAGTTTCGAGATGTCAAACAACAAAGCGGCGTGGTTTACATTTAAGCGATAGGAAAAAGGCCATAATTCAAGACTTTCGTTCAAGTATCCTAAGATGTAGGGCTATCTTAGGAAAATTTCGAGATAGGGTCGTTTTTCCGTAATTTCGTACAAGATCCAGAATCTTATGGAACGAAAATAAGACAATTTCATGGCTGCCACACCAATCATCAGATTCCTTTTTACTCTTCTTATTTTAAAAATTTATTAATACCACAATCTAGTGCATTTTTTTTTACAAAGATTTTTTTCAGTGATAATAAGAAGTTTATCATTGATGGGCCAGATGGTTTTAACGGTTATTGGCACAAAATACAAAAATGATTAAATTGTGGAATTAATACATTTTTTAAAATTAGAAGAGTTAAAGCGTTAAATAATAAAATGTTTATTATGGGAATAGCGGTCCATATTTTGACGGGCATATTCCAATATTTTTGTTTTTGTGGGCTGTTGTCAGATTTGGAGCTGGCGCCATTTTGCCCGAACAATCACTCCACTGCTTCTTGAAGTACGAAAAACCATCGAAAACGAAACGCCTACCCCCAATTCGTAATGAATTTCCGTCAAAAAATGCACCGAATTAGATGCTACATTGATTGTTCGGGTCTTATCGCGACGTTTAAGCATCTGCGAACCCCCTGGTCCTATTTCCGTTTTATAAGATTCTGGATCTTGTATGAAATTACGGAAAACAACCCGATCTCGTAATTCTGCTAAGAATAGCCCTACATCTTAGGATACTTGAACGAGTCTTGAATATTGTCCTTTTCCGTATCGCTTAAATGTATACCACATGGCTTCGTTGTTTGTCATCTCGAAACTCATAATTAAATGAAGCTTAAACCAGATCTGCATGGTGCGTTTATACTTCTGCAATACGAAAAAATCTGTTGTTATTTTCTTAACAACGCAAGGGAAAATAACGGGACTTTTTTTTTGCTCAATTCAATTGTTTACTGATGCCATTAAATAAAAAATAGTAGGGTGTCGCTTCCATTTCCAGTTTTCTATAGAATGCATTTTTTCAGGTGCGTTTATACTTATGCAAAGCACTGTATACCTTATCGCAAATAAAAAAACAGGTTTTTAAAAAATTTATTCAAATATGAAGATTTTCTTATAATAATATTAAACGTACAAATTAATCTCGTAAACTTATATGACTCTTTCGTAACAGCCAAACAATTTTCTAAGGTTATGCGCATATTTAGACGCGTCCGGCACGTGTCGTTTCGCAAGAAAAACTGTGTTTCAATCACTGTCAGGTGTTTTTCGTAAAATGAGTGTTTTTCGTAAAAATGTGTTGTATCGTGATATCAATTGCCGTTATTCAATTTCTTTGTATTGTTTACAAAAATTCGTGCTGTGCTGTGTCGTGTTGGAACTGCCGTTCGCGCCTCAATATGCCTAGCCGTACAACACGTCTAAAGCAACCTTTACACATGAAAAATCTATTAAAAGACATCTATGATAGGTATATTTACCTACATCATTCTCAGTTTAAATGATTTAAAAAATATCATATCGCTTTGTATATTTGTGTAGGTATATTATATATATGTATACAATAAACATAATGTACACACCACGCTGGCTGTGAGCAATATGTTACTGTCAGAGTTACTGTCTCGAGCAAGGGACTCGCAGTTGTGCAATTTACTTTATACAAAAATCCACTTTTTAGCTCTATCTTTTTAGTAAATTACTTTATGGCAAACAAAAAAAATATACTAAAGCGGTATCTCCAAAAAAAATACAAACAAAAAATAAAAAAAACCCTTCTTCGACCAACTTGCACACTAAATTGCCTCATTCATGGTTTTGTTCATTATCTCAATTGCTATAACTTCTCACTTAAAGCAAAAAGAAACCTTTCTCTCAAACAAAAGCAGTTTGTAGGTATCCCGGTCTTGCCTGACTCCTATATACATAGCTCCTGGGTAGCGGTTAAATGGATCCCATAAAGGTGGTCAAGCGAGGGAGCTACAATTTATGTTGAAATGTGGCCAGATAGTGTGAGCTACATCCCCAAAAGGGTGCTCCTCACTGATCTAATACCACTTTGTATGACCACAATAAAAAAAAAAAAAAAAAAAAAAACCAACCAACGAAAGAACTAAAAACCAAGCAAAAGAAACACAAACCACTCTCAACTCCTATTTGCTAACAGGTCGGAAATCCAAAAGAAAAACTTTCACACAACAAAGCAAAGGGAAATATACCATCCCTATGTTTTTTTCTAGGACTCTCTGGCCCACACTTTTTAGCTTCTCTGATTTGTAGTTCATCCCTAGTGAGAATAAACATAGCCGTTGGATCTGATGTCACAAGGACATAAATTCTAATCATTTATTTAGAAGGACGCTTAAGAAAAATACCTATACAACATACGAGTACCATCACTCCCACATACACTACACAAACACACACTTAAACCTATTTATTGTTATATTTCCCTCTGATCTATGATTTTTTTTATTCCCTCGAGAGAGACACACTGACAATGAGATACAAAACTTATAATAACAAGTTTCGTACTTTATTGAACAATGTCCTTATAAATCCTTTTTCTTCTTCTTTTTTGTATTTTCAGGTGTATCAGGTGTAAGTCGTCACATAGCAGCTGAAGTGTGGTGGTGGTCGTCGCAGTGTTTTGGGTAGAGTAAAGAAGCACTTTCTATAGTGCTCTCTGCTTTCTATATAGAGTCATAATAATTTATTTCGTTTTTTTTTTTATTTTCTACTACGGATACGAATAAAAATTCAACAGCATCCCAAATGTTGGCGTTTCACAACGAACACATAGCAAGTGAGTACATTTTCCTTTTTTTTCTTCTTCTTATTTTATTTTTCATATTTTGTTTTTTTTTATGGAGAATATATTTTTAAAATAATAAACTTAAAGTAATCTAAGAAAATGAGTTTGTGAAATGAAATGTGTGTGAGTGGTAGAATACTAAGTGATTAGTTTTAGTTTAACATTTTTTGTTGTTGTCTTTCAAAATTAAGATAAGTGCTGTTTTAAAATTATACATTTAATATGACTGGGGAGGACTTAAATGTTTTAGAATAGGGTCAGTAGTTTCCTTGGAGAGAGTTGATAAATGTGATTCAATTAAGCTTGAAAAACAATTAATATAAGATAATTTGTTACTAGCTGATGCAGGTTAACGCTGCTACGATAAATAAAAAAGGTGCTCCTGCTATGCATTCCTTAAATCTCTGAAAAAAAAATCTTTGAAATAAAATTTAACGATTGACGCAGAATTTTACCTTTCTTCATTCTACAAGCTATCCAAAATCCCCCGAATCTACAATTTTTCACCTAATCCGAATAGCTAAGATGATAAGCACTTTTTCTTAATAAGAGACACTCAATATTTCAGTAGATAGCACTCAAAAATTTTATTTATTTTTTAGATGGACAAACCTCAAAATCGAAGCAAGCCTTTAGCTTGGCCACTACACCACATAATAGTGCTTAAAGTGAAAGTTACTGGGGGCTATCGTGAATACAGGCTCGAATTTGGTCAGTCAAAATGATAACCCCAGTTTTTGCGATTCAATATTCATTTTCGATGCCAATAAATTCCAAGAGCGACTGCGACCATAACTCACGTTCCAAATTTTCAACGATGGGAAAAATTCCGTGGGAAATTTTATTCACGACAGCCTCCACTGTATTTTCTGAAGGGCAGTAAGTGTATGATGCTAAAAAAAATACTCTGAAAACTTACCAAAATCCAGATATTTGATCTGCAAAAACATGAAAAAATTGTTGAAAATTTACTTAAGGTATGGGGCGGCGTATTTAACGTAACATTTTCTTTTTAATTAAAGGAAAATTTAAAGGTTGAATTTATTGAAATGCAAAACGGTACGTTTGTGCATATAATTAAATGCAAATACGAAACGTTGTCAATAAGGCTATTCAATATACCAGAATATAAAGAAAGAAAGGAAGGGTTGAAGGGTTTAAGTTTTGGTATAACACGAAAACTAAGCCGATATTTCGAAATTAAATTAAAAGAATTTTTGTTCGATATTAGATTTTCTATCTATAAAAACAAATTAAGTAGGAAAGAGTTAACAAAAACCAATCTCATATGAATCGAGGAATCATTGCATATTTTATTTTTTTTTAACTGTGTATAACATTTTTGTGCAAAGACAAGCATAGGACAAATTTAATTGAAAAAGATAGAGACTCATGCCCTTTTAATATGACGGATTAAATTATTTTGTTTTTGATAAAAACTGGCGGTTATACACTAATACAGTCATCAAACAACAAAATATTTTTGATTTTTTTCCCATAAGCGTTAATGTTTTTGGAATGTGGTCGAGACTTTTTTAAATTTAAGTTTTTAAAATTATTATCAAAAAAAAAATAATTATTCAAAAAATTGTAATTGAACAAAAGCCACAAATTAAATAGAATAACTGCCATAATTCGTGAGAAAAAAGTATTTAATAGTTTTAATAATCCAAAAAAAAATATAGGATAGTTTACTATTGTCCAACAAAAATCATGAAAAAATAAACTGCACGACTGGATCGAAAACTTTAACGTTGCTAGAAATTGACGATTTAATTATGTATTGGTTCCATAACATTATGATATCATTAAAAATAATATGCACGACTGCATCGCAGGAACTTGCTCTCGTAGCTAACAACTAGAATTTAGCTAGGCCACCGTCAAAGTGTAGATGTAGTCATGAGTTACTAATATTATTTTATCGTTAACGAAAGAATAATAAAAACATGTTAAAATTGCAATTATGAATTTTGTTGATTTAATATAAACAAAATTGAAAAAAGGTTAAAAATAAAAAAAAAATGTATTCTTTAGTTTTTTTTTTTTGTACAAAAAAATATTTATACAAATTTTAAATGTAATATTTGTGAAACAAATTAAAAGTACAGAATCGCAAAATGATGATAAAATCAAATAAGCCAATGACTTGATACCACTTCGCGATCAGCCGGCGTTTTAGAAGCAGTCTCCAGGACGTCCGTAACAGAAGAGGTGCTGACATGGGAATGGCCCGGGACCACCATCTGATGGTTGCTACCGTAAGATTGCGTACAGCTGCAGTTCGGAGATCCCAAGGAAACACTCGAATGCCCAAGTTTAATACAGATAGACTAAAGGATCCTGCAGTGCGCCAACAACTAGGGGACCACCTTTCACAAGGATTGAACGCAATCAGCAGCACGGAAACCACATCCATCGAAAATCATTGGTGTGCTGTGAAAAATGTGTTCATATCCGGTGCTGAAAGTATAGTCGGCCGGGCGCAAGGAAGAAATAGTGCTTGGCTTTCCGACGAAACTTGGGCAAGGATCGAAGAAAGGAAACACCTTAAAGCTCGCATCGCAGCTACCCCAGCAGCAGGGAGAAACGAGCTTGAGTCTACGTACCGCATGAAGATGAGGGAAGTTCACCGTAGTGTGCGACGTGATAAGCGTAACTACATCAACGCACTGGCTACAGAAGCAGAAGAAGCCGCTAGTAGGTGTGACAGTAGGACCGTCTACAGAATTACCAAAGAGCTCACTGGTGTCCAGAGCTCTAAACAACACCTGGTTAAAGACACAAACGGATCCCTGCTAATTTCGGATGAGGACCAGCTCATAAGGTGGAGGGAACACTTTTCTGCGGTTTTAAACCGCGTTTTCGCAAGTGAAGTGAACCCTATTCCCACTGAGCTACCCGAAGTAACAATTTCCCGAATACGCACCGTACCCCCCAGTAAAGAAGAAATTATCACCGCCATCAAAGCACTGAAGAACAACAAAGCGGTTGGACTTGACGGTATTCCTGCAGAGCTCTTAGGAGCAGCCCCAACGACATCGAGCGAGCTACTGCACCCACTTATTAAGAGAGCTTGGGAAGCAGAGAGCTTTCCTGAAGAGTGGAAAAAAGGAATGATTGTCAAGCTCCCAAAGAAAGGAGATCTCACACAGTGCGAAAACTGGAGAGGAATATGCGTTCTGCCTGCAGTAGCCAAGATAATAGCAAGGATAATATTGGACCGAATGAAAGACCACCTCGAAGACACACTCGACGCCGAACAAGCCGGTTTCCGCACTGGATCTTCCTGTGTTGATCACATCAACACCTTGAGGATCATCATCGAACAGTGCGTTGAATATCGATCACCACTTCACCTGCTGTTCATCGATTTTGAAAAGGCGTTCGACAGTGTCAATAGAGAATTTATTTGGCTTGCTTTGCACAGGAGGGGCATCCCAGATAAATTGATTGCTATTATCAAGGCTACATATGATGGATCCAGGTGTCACGTTTTGCACAAAGGTAGGCTGTCAGAGGAGTTTGAAATCCAAAGTGGAGTTAGGCAAGGCTGTATACTGTCACCAATACTGTTCCTGTTGGTGATAAGTGACGTACTGCACGCAGCTTTGTCAAATGGAAATGGGGGAATTCAGTGGACTCTGCAATCTCACCTCAAACATCTGGACTACGCGGACGACGTATGCTTACTCTCTCATAGGATCATGGATCTCCATCAAATGACAACAAGGGTGGAGAGAGAAGCAGAAATCGTAGGGCTTAAGATCAACTCGGCAAAAACTAAAAGGATCAGCCTTGGAACTTCCTCATCAATCCAAGTAAATATTTCTGGACAACCGGTAGAGATGGTAGAGGATTTCCAATATCTTGGGAGTATTATCTCTACGGGTGGCGGAACTGAACTGGACGTAAACAGCCGAATCAGAAAAGCAAAGGCTGCGTTCGGAATGCTGTCCAAAATATGGAGAAACAACTCTTTTAGCTTAAAGACCAAGCTACGACTGTTCCGCTCCAATGTTGAATCCGTTCTGCTTTACGGCTGCAGCACTTGGAAAGTCACTGAAATTGTCACTAGAAAGCTGCAAACCTTCGTTAATAGATGTCTACGAAACATCTTGAGGATTTTCTGGCCCAACCGTATCTCCAATGCCGAACTTCATACGAGAACGGGTCAGGAGCCCATAGACTCCATTATACGAAGAAGAAAGTGGCAGTGGATTGGCCATACGCTTCGAAAAGGCGATCGGTGCATTGCATCTCAAGCAATGCAGTGGAACCCGCTCACACAGGAGGGAAGACAAGTGGGCCGGCCTAGAAGTACATGGCGAAGAACGGTCGAACAGGAATCGGCACGACTGGGGAAAAGTTGGAGAGAGCTGAAATATATTTCAAGAAATCGTACACGATGGCGCGTAGGTGTAGTGGAGGCCCTATGTCCCGTAAGGGAAACATCACGGACGTAATAGGTCCGAGGACCTAAACAAAACAAACAAACAATGACTTGATATGAGGAAATATACCTAAATAAGTATAAACAAAATGGCAATTAAAAAAAAAAACATTTTTATTTTCATTATTCCTTCTTGTTGGTAAAAACATGGTATGTAGTATTATTATAACTGGACTAAAGATGACATGTACAAAGCTTAATAAAAATTGTTAGAGCCGTTTTTGTAGAAAACTTGATAAAACCAAGATCGATGTATGGCAACTACCCGTTCTTTATGAGCTTAAACAATAATTCGAATTTTTCCGTGCTGACGGAAGATCTACAGGAATGATCTTATTAGATATTGAAAAAGCATTCGATTCCGTCTGGCACAATGGCATGATATATAAAATGATTTTATCCAATTTTCCTTCTTATCTGTGCAAAATTGTGCAAAGTTTTCTGTCAAGTAGATGTTTTAAAGTGCATGTCAATAGTGGTGTCTCTCAATTGATATGTGTACAATCTGGCATACCCCAAGGTTCAGTCATGGGGCCAATTCTATATAACTTATACACCTCTGACTTTACCAAAATTTCCGATTGTGAAGCAGCAATTTTTGCTGATGACACTGCCATATTTTCTTCGCATGAGTTTGGTCTTAACATTGAGACTAACTTAAACAATGCGATTCAAATAATGGAAAAATACTACAATCAGTGGAAAATAAAACTAAATGGTGATAAGATGCAAGCCATCTTTTTCACACGAAAAAGAAAAACTTGTCATCTACCAAGCAGTCAATTACAAATTCTTGGAAAAGATATTTCCTGGGATCGTCAAGTAAAATATCTTAGCATTCATCTTGATGCAAAATTAACTTTCAGCTACCATATATCCCAAATAATAAAAAAAAGTCAACATAGCCACAAGAATGCTTTTCCCCTTCATCAATAGAAAGTCTTTACTGTCAAATGATGATAAAATAATTATTCATAAAGTAATTTTTCAGGCAATTCTTTTGTATGGTTGTCCCGTCTGGAAAAATGTAGCTAAATGCCACATGAAAAAATTGCAAATTGCTCAAAATAAAGTAATGAAAATGATGCTTGATCTTCCTTGGCATCACTCGACTTCCGATCTCCATAAAAGGGCGAATGTTGAATTGATTTCGAACTTCGAACTTAGTATCTCATTTTTGGATCGGCTTGATCTTGCTGAGAATATTCTCATAAGCCAACTTAATCGATATTAGTATGAATTTAACAAAATTTACGACCTGTGATATATCATGTTTTTGATTTTTTTTTTTTCTGTTCTTCATTATTATCCTATTCATTTATTAAAAAATCATTTGTTGGCATGCTATAGCAAATATATTATTATTTTTATCTATGATCTATGTATGTATTTATTTATCTATATACATATTTGTTTTATTTTATATCCATTTATTTATTTTCTTAATAATTATTTATATAATTATTTATCTATTGACTTATTTATTTATCAAATCTATTTATTTATTTATTCATTCATATATTTATTTATTTACTTATTTATTTAATTATTAAACTATTTATTTATTTATTAAACTATTTATTTATTTGTTTGTTTGTTTATTTATTTATTTATTTATTAATTTATTTATTTATTTATTTTTTTATATATTTATTTATTTATTGATTTATGTATGTATGTAGTTATCTAATTGTTTATTTATTTATCTATTTATTTACTTAATTTTATTATTTATTGTTGTATAATCTAAATATTAATTTATTATTTATTTATTTACTTATTTATTGTTTTATGGTTGCATGATCAAAATGTAAATTTATTGAAATGTCAATTTATTCAAATATTAATTTATTTATATGTACCTTTTATCCTGTTGATTGATTACTTAATGTATCAATGTTAATTTGTTGGCTAAAGCTATTTATTTATTTTGTAATTTGTTTGTAGTTGTTTAATTTATTCACTAAGTAATCTCACTTTAATTATGTCATTTAATTTCTATTTACACTTCTTGTTTTCTCTCTTGTAGTCATTAGTATTAAGGTTATCATAGCCCAAGTAACATTGTTGGAGCTAGTTGAAACAAAACTGCTCTTCTACAGCTCTTATATATAGTAATCTAAGGCTATAGCTCTGTAAGATTTTATAATACAGCTCTCTTTATTTCTTTTAAAAATTGTGCTCTATAACAGAGGTTCTGGAATGGTTTCAGCTCTACCAACTTATAACGTCTCAAGATTCAAAAGTATGCTCCTTACTGGAGTTTATAACATTCAAAATAGAGCATTGTCTAAATATCAGCGCTCAACGAGTTATTATAGAGCTTTCAACAACATATGGACAAAATATTAACGCATGCGCCTACCAAAACGTTGAAACATAGCTCTAATAGAACCACACAAAAAGTGCGTATAGAGCTGAATACTAATACTTTCACACAAATGGTACATAATAAAAATATTACTCATGCGCATTGTAAAGTGTCAAAAAAAAACATTTACAGAGCTATTGTAAAACCACCACTGATTTTGTAGGGTGTTACAAACTTATATAAATTCAACAAAATTAATTCAACAAAAAAACAACAACGAAAAATAACCATGAGTCGAAAATAAATAAAGCCGTGTTTTTTGAGAGAGTGACTAGCAACTAATTCAAAGTTTTACACGGAAAACACAAACAAAATTTTCTATAGTAATTTGTTTTGTTATTGTTTTGCGTGTAAGCATTTTGCTGAGTTTCTATTTACTCTCTCAAAAACACGGCTTAAATTAATTTTCCTATATAAGGAATTTAGAGAAGGAAGTTGTATTAATTATAATTTTTTATTATTTTTTTCTATACCCTAAGAAAGCTTTAAAACTTATCGAAATTTAACTAAAGTTGAATCACAAAAAAACACTTGCTCGTTAAGTTCAAAGTGCATCTCAGGGACACCTACTCTTTAAATAAAAATATACTAGGTATTTGCTGTGCAGAATATTCACTCTTTCTTTTATTTTCTAAAACACCCTATTTTATATAAAGCACTGAAAGCAAATCTGTCGCCTTGTGGCTACTAGCTCTGAAATAACGCTATTACAGCTCTGAAGCGCTATTACAGTTCTATGGAAAAGAAACTTTTACCCTAATAAAAATATGGCGATAAAAAGAAAAATGATTCGAATAACCATTTGTTTTTTTCAATTTTGAAAGAGAAAAGGTCTCCATTTTCGATTAAAAAAACACAACACATTAAGTAATTTTTAAACAAAATATTTTATTAATAATTGACAAAAGTTTTTAAGATTTTTTGTTTTGTTCAGATTAAATTTTTTTCAAAATCTCATCGTAATAATTATAATTCCGGAGGCGCGTTGTAATTTCGCGAAGTACCTCCAATACATTTGTGATAAAACAAAACGCGCACTTAAAATTCGCAATTATTTTACCGAAAAATATAATAATACCCTTATTCTGTTCGCATATAAAAAATTACTTATCTTGTTGACATTACGCACTTAATGAAGTTTTACAATACTTAGGTATAAATACTTCAAATAAAATAATCCATTACACAAACATAAAATATATTGTTCAACTATTATATACTTTTCTTCGATTGTATTATGCACACTTATACCAACAAAAAGCTGTCAAAGGTGCTCCTTAGTAGATACAAAATGCATAATTAAAGAGCTAAAATTCTACTAAGTCCCTGATAACGAGCTGATTACGAACAGGAATTTGCTCTTAATGTCAAAGAATTCCCTGTATGAGAGCTCTAAAATTACTCTAAATGCGCAACTAGAGCTAATTCTCGAAGTGACGAGCTTTAAGACTTGCTCTGGAAGTGCTGTAAGAGCATTTGAACAGCTAAATTTGTTTCTTGGGAGGTTAATTCAATCTTGTATTTTGTTTTTCTTCTCTCAAATGGAGGTTTTATCGTGTTTCCTCCACATATATACTGTTCAAATAAAAAATATATACTTAAAGAAAGATTGAAAGATATACAAATTGTATCGAATCTCTAAAATGTAAAATGTGCGGTAACAAACCATTGTAAAATTTGTAACGAAATAAAATATATCTATCTAAACACAAACGCACATATAAACAGACCAACGAACTTCTTGACGAAACTAACTTTTTTTTTCCAACATAAATATGTGTTTTTTAAAGAATAATTATAAAAAAGAATCAATACAAAAAATAATAAGTTCGAGAGAAAAACAAAATAAAAGGTAAAAAGTAACCCAATAAAGAGCCAAGGGTGTTAAAAATATAAAATTTTAGCTTTTCAAAGTATTTTATGGTTATTAATCTAAAATATAAGACATACAAATCAAAACAAAATTTACAAAAAAATTAGGTTAGCTGTTATGGACCTGTACTTTTTATAGTACAATGGCCACATGTACCTATACCATATTAATTTGTATGATTATAAAAATGTATGTAAAGCTCCTTCCCAATACAAAAAGTATTATAAGACATTTCACAGCAGTGTTTGAGCTGGAATGACAATAGCGACATTTATGTTAATTTACTTGCTTTTAGTAGTGCATGATCTTTTCTACAATATTTATCTGATTATAAAGTTTAAGGTGTTCCTACTTCATAGTATAAAATTTTAGATAATGTAGACTTTCAAACCTTTTGAACACATAAATCGCCTTTAAAGTGTGTAGTTGTTGTCTGGCTTATGTTGTGGAACCTTTGCGCGTTTGAAGGAGCAGATGAAATTGTAGTGGTAACCACTTCTTTCTTATTGCAAAAGTTTATAGGACAAATCTTGTCTGAAATGTATTGAAAATTAGGTTTTGAAAAATGTTAACATTTTATGTTGCTCTTAGCCGTAGTTCTTGGCTTTTATAACAATAGTTACCTATTATAAAACATGCATTTGTTTTTCAATATAACCGGAAATATCAGTTTTTAGGTGGCCAAAATCCAGTACTGAAATACCTGTCAAATTTATTAAATTTCAAAATAAACCGGAAGCTCACTTGGACATGGTCTTTAAAAGAAAGGACCACCGTACGTAACGCTAATGCTTTCGAAGATCACTTTTTTATCTTCAGATGGATACTCTAATAATAATTTTTGTTTCTTTGTTGATATGTATGCAGATACATTTTTTTAAAGTAAAATAAAAATAATATACCTATACCATTGACCAATTTCGAAAAAATTCTCATGAATTTGTATTCCCACCACTATTTAAATTTTTAACATAATTTTAACTGAGCGGAATGTAGATTTCAGAAGCATTTTCCATAGAATTTTTTACTTATAATAGTTTTAAAATCAATATTGTGAATACTGAAGTGAAAATGCATGCATAAGCGCACTGTACCCCAGTCTATAGGTATATAAATAATTAAATTGGTATTTATTTCTTCCTCAACTTTATCTCTAATTTGAATGCTTTCTGTAGAAATAAATAAAATAACTCATTATATTGATTTTTTTTATTCACAAGCTTTTTTGGCGAACGCTAAACGAAATCAAGTTATGAAGCCATCGCACAATAAGCCAGTTTATTGGATTTAATTTTGTTGGTATATAAAGTAACTGCATATTGCTCTACTTTAAAAAGTACAATGGGAGAGAATGGTTTAAGAGTCACGGTTAAGTGACCCCGAATCTTTTCTTGTGACTTCTGTTTTGTAACTTCTGTTATGGGCTCTTAATCACTATTCGAAAAATTGAGATTGTGAAATAACGGTCACCCTAATATACATACGTTAAAGTTGTGCTCATCAATTTTTTTTTAAGTTAGTATGGTTTTGAAAAAAATGAATATACATCTTTTTTAAATCTAATTTAATGCTCAGACTAAAAAAATTTGATGCTTCCCTGCCTATCTCACCTCTTTGTGTATTTCGGTGGGATTTATTTGCACTTGAAAAAAAACATTATTCCTTAATCACTGACTATGAAAACTATTGCTACATTTTACTGCTATGTACTCGGAAAAAAAATTGATTTTAGTACAATTCTTTAAGTGCTTTGGCGGATAGAAAACTACTTTTTAGTAAGCGTGTCGATGGGTGGAATGTCATTAAATAGTGGGTGTGTCATCAGAAGAAATAAAATTGTATGATTATTTATCCCATTCATTATCATACCTGCAAATATCATCAATATCTATTGCGTGGTAGGTACAGTTCGTAAGGAGTTTTTGCTTCTATCCCAAATCAACTAATATTGCACTAACAAACGGCAGGTTTAATAAAAACCGCTTCTTTGAGGCTTCTGACTTTATTTATCTGTGATCTGTCAAATTAATATTTTTATAAGACGATGTACTCTGTACGACAAAAATTTACCAGTGATAAGTCGGCATTACGCGATCTGTGGTCAGTCGACCACAGATTTCACAGAATTTAAAATATTTTTATGAAAGCTGCGTGTCTTTTCTTTTAAGTTCAAAAATAAAATAAAAAAATTTTACCGTAGAATTAACTTTTAACATAAATTGCACCCTTTCAAAATCATTGTTTTTTTTTAATTATAAATTCATAGAAAATTATTATTAGGTACCTCAAACTTTATGCAAACCAACAACTCTCTATTTTCACAAAACCTATCCTTGTTTAGCTGGTAAATATTTTTGTCATATAGTTTAACGTGATGGTTGGTTTGCGCGCGGTAGCGATGGCATATACCATCATATAGAGAGGAATGCAGTCGATGTTTTTGTCCCAAAGTAATTATTCCATAAATCAACATAAATATTTGAAAAATCATGACAAACAGCTAAGGAGAAAAACTTGTTTTTTTTTAAATATTATTTTTACCAAAGACGGCATAGACTCGCCCTCTTTGGCTTTTTATAGTACATGAGGTATGAACGACGACGACTCTATACCAACTCACTCAATCGTAGAGTTTTTGTTGAGTCCTTGATGCAATTCGTCAGCAAAAAGCTGAAGAGGACTTGAACTGGTAAGTAGGCACACTACTTCTCGCTATAGGTATACATATCTACTTTATATTAAAAAAAAAAAAATATACTATAATTTCACTTTTGAGAAAGTACAGAGCAAGCAGAGCAAATTTAAATGACAAACAGTCGAATCCTGCTGAAAGTCAGGCAGCACAACTCGATGACCAAAAATATAACGAGAAGGGGTAGAGGTATAGTGGGGTAGATATATAAGAATGCCAACCGGAACGGGCTAAAAGAGGAGTGTAGAAAAAGTTGGTTTTAGGGGGACTTTAGTTGTTTTTAATTAGCAACGGGCCATGTTTTATGCATTTTGTGTGATGAAGTTTTCTTTTTTTTTTAAATTTATTTTTTTTTTTCACTTCGCTTACTTTTCGCCAACCGTTATGTGCAAAAAAAAATTGTAATTCATTTTATAAAGTTTTTCTTTTTATTAAATTTTACTTTGATGTACCTACAATATCTACCCCTCATTCCCTTGCAAGAAATGGTGACGACTTTGGCAAAGAAAATTTCTGTTTATAGTCCTTCGTTTTTGTTGGTGTGTGAGTGTTTTTTTTTTGTTTTTTTGTTACCTACTTTTCTTTTCTGGTGGGTTTTTCTGGTTTCGGTAAAAGTCTCATTTGGTATCCGCCGGATATATATACAAAAACTACTACTTCCAACTGACAGGGGTGATTAAAACTTTTCTCAATTTTTTTTTTTTTGTTAAGGGGCTCAACTAAATTTTTGTTTGTATCCTTTTCTCATACATTGGTATATACCTCCCTACCTACTGTTTCAGTTTGTTATAAACTGAAACAGTAGAAGGATAAGAAAGGGAGTGTATGATTTAAATCTATGCCTTCTCTGCCAGAAAAATTTGTGTATATATGTGTGTGTGTCTGTTCTGACCTCAATCACCCACTCAAACTCAAAACACAAAACTAAAAAAAAAACCGTTTGAAAGGAGCCTTCGATCAAAGTGCAAATACCTACTTGAGAGGAGAGGCTGAAGAACTGTGCTCTAGAGAGAAAGATATCTATAAGTTCACATGCAACAAACAGAGGAGAATGAATCAGGGGGACATGGTGATTTTGAAGTGCCCAAGAAATTATGCTATACGACGGTGCATTCAACATCCTATTCTTTCAATTTCCTTTCCTCAAAATGATTAAAGCACTTAAAAGAGGCGAGAGAAATCTTTGAAAGCTAACCTTCTTCATCGTTTATATACTTATACAAACACACAAACATATCTTTATATAACACAACTGATCCCCTCATCCTCCAACACAGTACCTATATGAATTATTACTGAATCGACCATAATAGCTCTGTTAAATGTTTCCACTTACCGAGAGAAGGAGATCAGTGTACTTAAACTTAGCTAGGTAAAGTGCTCTTGCAACGTTCTTGCTATAAATTTTTTTTTCTATCGAAAACATTGACAGGATTACAGACAAGAAGGGGGTCAGTCATACAAAATCAAATTATTATTTTTTTTAGGATATAGGGGTTTTATAGGATTATGGGTTTTTCTGTATTTTGGGATTAAATATGTTGTGTTTCCTGGGTTTAAGGTTTTCTCAAAACCCCAAATTTAAGCTAACGTAAGACAGATAGGCCCGTTAAACCAAAATCCCGAAAGACCATAATAAAATAAAAAATCCCCAAAACTCAATTTCCAGAAAACCCACAGTACCAAATCGTCGAAAATGTGTAAACATTTTTTTAATTCGTGATTGGGATTTACCAAAAGTAGTTATTTTCTTGCAAATTTTCCTAAAATGTAACCTGGAAATTAAATTCAAAATATTAAAAAAAATCCAGGAAAAATTAGGTATAAGTATATTTTGGGTAATGCTTTTATGGGATTTTCAGTTTTATAGATGTGGGTTTTTGGGATTATGGCTTTTCGGGATTTCCTAATTCCTATAATAATAACAACTATTTAGAAAAATCTTATTTAACACACAAACTACTCTTAAAACTTGTATGCAAGTTGGGCGGAAACCCTTAGTCCAAAATCCCGAAATCTCACGATCCAGAATAACTGAGGTTCAGAAAACCCAATTACCAGAAAACACAAAATCAAGAAAACCCAAACTCTAAAACTCTTCAAACCCAAGACCATACAAACCAACCATAAAACCCAAAATCCCAAAAACTCGAAATACAAAAACCGAAAACCCTCTACACCTAAATTCAAGAAAACCGAAAATACCAAAAGCACATAATGCCAAAAACACGTAGTCCCGAAAGTCGGGTTCTTTTCAAATTTCCTTTTTTTATAACTGTTAAAAAAAAAATATTTTGTTAGACTTAAAAACTTTTCTTACAACTTGAATTTAAATCGGATAGAATCCCGAAATCTTCACTTCCAAAAACCAAAGATCCATAAAACCTGCTTAGATCCAGAAAATCCAAAATCCAGCAAACCCCAACTTCTAAAACCCTCTACGACCAAAATTAAAAATCCTCAAAACTAATAATGCCAAAACACACAAAGTCCGGAAAGACCACAATACTTAAAACCCAATATCCCAAAATTCCTGTATGAACTTACATAAATGACCAACCCAAAATCCTGATAAGCAAAATATAATTTTTTCGAGTAAACAAATTTCATTTCCGAAATTTAAGCGTTCTTGGATATTGAGTTTTACTTACTGATGATTTCGGTATTTTGTTTTTTCCTTTTTATTTTGGGTTTGTGGGATATTTGTTTTTGGGAACGTGACCGCAATTAATTTTTAAATTAATTTAAATTATCTTAATTCGTGTCTTAAGATCTAAAGAAACTGCTCTTAACAAAACAAAAAAAAACTTGTAGACCTACTCTAAGTACAACTCGTTTCCAATTTTGCTAAACAGACTGTTTCATAATTGCCAGTCATTCTTCTGAAGTGAAAAGTGAAGAAAAAATATAACAAAAAACCTCTGCAACCGACGTATAATCGTGTGGTTCAATTGTTTTTAGCTCCTCTATACCCCCCAGAGGCATTGTTGCACCTACAAAATGCTTCAAAGAAACTTTTTCCTAAATCCCACCTCAAGCCCCAATATTCAAATTTTATGCCCAAATGACTTCTGGCAGCAGCGGGATTCAAATAAAATATTCAATTGAAACATTTAGAGACTTTGTGAAAGTACCTACTCTCATGTTTAAGGGGGTGAATATAAATACGTGCATTCAAGAGAGTTCCCAAGTGAAATTCGAAGAATGGTAATTTACGACAGTATAGGGTCGGGTCGGGTCGGGCAGTCGAATGGGTTAGGAATTTTAAAGACTCACCACATGCAAAAAACCACCACATCCCAAAAAGTTACACGCTTTTACATCCAAATGCAACATGCAGTAGCAGATGATAGTGATTCCAGATTCTTGACCTCCCCCACCCCACCAATCAGGGTTTTCTATAGTTAAATGCATAGTAATTTAACCCCAAAATAGGAGCTTAACTCTCACACCCCAAGCCAGAAAGTATGTGACTAATAGTCTTTTTGTTGCATATTCTTTTAGGTAGCAATAGTTAAAGGACAAAAGTTGTAATTTGTGCGGGTTACAAAAATATATAAATATTGTAGAATTTTGGTCGGCTCTTCGGATCTCATCATTCACATTTAGAACAAACATTAATAAAAGAACAATTGCCTTGTCCTGATCGCCTGGCAGTGGCAGTGGTATTTTAAATGGCACCCCAGGGTCGAAGTTTAAGTTTCCTTCCAATGAATAGTTGCTGGAAATTTTTGGGGGAAATCTAACACTGTATCCATCTTTACATAGGAGGACATACTATATGTCCTATGGATTGAAGATGAGAGGACAAAGTTTTGAGACTCGATTAATGTATTTTTGTTCTTTTCGGGAATAAATGTATGTCTCTCTGGGTGTTGGACAAATGCAAATATTCGAAAGTTCATAAAAGAGGTTACAAGCTGTGAGCATATGGTTATGGTTAGGTTATGTTCTTGTTGACGGTCAAGGCATATATACATGCCTAATGGATCGGTTATTAAAAAGAGCACATCTAACGAAAGGGTCACAAAAGTTTAAAGGTTGGATTGTTTCAAATTAAAATAAGTTCACTGTTGAATTCATTATTTTTTAGCTAAAATGTGTTATGAATGGAGAGGGAAAGCTCTCTCTGGGACTTAACCATAAAAGGTGGACAATTTTATGAGTAGGTAGGTATAAAGTTTCTTAAATGTTAGCCTTCACCCATTCACTATTTTTGAGGTAATTTAACAACGAGAGGTATTTCTTGTCAGCAAAACTATTAATGATTCCTCAAATATGTATGAGTAGTTGTTTTCTCTTAACTTTGTTTAAATCTTTCTAATACCTTTTTTATTCTCTGAAAAACTTATCTTCAAATGTACAAATATGTGTATTAAAATTCGTCCATATAAACGCACATTTTATGCTATTATAACACTATATTAAAGATTTCTTGAAAACTAAATATAGTTGAAAAGATTTAAACTGAATTTTTAAGAAGAAGATTAATAATTTTAATACTCATTGCGATTTCTTATTTGTTCTTGTCAAACCGATACTTAAGAAGATACTTTAAAAAACATCCCGCGCAAAAAAATAAAACAATCTAGTTTTCGATAAGACAGTAGAGAGTTTCAAATAGATTCTGGCGAGGGTCTAGCAAGGATTAGCAAAGGTAAGGACAAGGGCTTTGTCGATTATGAACCATTTCCTGTCAGGCAAAAAAAAAAACAGTCCAAAGCGCTACCCACTCCGCTAACTCGCTATACAAAAGTTCAATGTTGAAAATGAATAATTTTAATACTCATATGTTCCATACCATATTAATTAACACAACCAATAAATACAGAATAGAACAGGATCTTATGTACTTGCTTTTTATGTAGAAGAACTTAGAACAGGTTTTCTGTTCTGACCTTTCTCACAAATCTGTGCTGCTCTGTTCTGATCTGACTTTTTCCTCACTGAACAATCCTGTTATAATATACAGATCTCTCGCACCCATAGTCAAAAGTGTGATATGAAAAAGAAGGCAGAGGAAAGAGAGAAACAAGTTTCGTATGATACTGAAATTGCATGCTGATTTTATAAGCTTGTTTTTGGTGTGCAAGAGACATTTCTGATGGGGTACCGAAACATGTCCAACAAGTTTTTACTAGGGAGGGCCTCACGAGTATTTTAAAAGTTTCCCTCGTCTAAATTTTTGTTACTGAAATCCAGCAAGGACTTGCCAAGTATGTGAAAAGTTTTCCTCGTCTGGTTTTTTCACTTGGAATTTTTCCAGCCGGCGGCCGGCGCGGGGAAATTATACCAAAAATATCACTGTTTTTTTTTTTTCAAGATAACCAGTTAATTGAAGAACATAGATTTTTTAACACTGTGATTTCATTAGGGAACCATAATATAAAAGCTTTAAGGCGAATTTTCGAGCATCAGCTTATTACAGGAGTGTTTAAGTTTAAGTTTAAGTTCATCTTATTAAGTTTCAGTTTATTTTTCGCGAATCATATACGTTGATCTAATCGAAACAACAACACAAAATCATTGCTTGCTGTGTTTATTTCACAAGACATAATATTTCTATATATTAAAAACCATCCTGATTTATTGTTATTTTTGTATTAAATGTCTATACTTTCTCATTTTCGACTTTTAAAAATAATCTTTGAATTTTTCGAATTTAAGTCAATTATCTACAACTTTGTTATAATTAAAAGATACTCAAGAAAATTATTTCTCTACCTCTCCTATTTTCGCAAAAAAGCTAAAATCGAGATCAATTTTGTTGATGAAGATGGCGAAAAGTCTGCAAAATGTATGAATGTCAAAGAATCGGAATTAAGCTATTTAAAGTTAAGTACTCTAACAATGGCCAACAAAATGTTTTTTTAACAATACCGTTTTTATATTCCTATTCAAAAAATCACGATTAAAAATTTTCTGGACATTGGGACACAAAAAAATGTATGTATTGTAAGAAAACTGAAAACAAAAATACTTTTTACAATATTGTCCCCTTTTAAGTTTATAATTTTTTTTTTTTCACTAAATTTAAAATGATTAAACACCGCACGAGCAGCGTTAGGAAAATAGGAAAGGATTTGAAGGAGAAACCGATGCACACATGCACAATCGTTTTGATGTTCTGAATAAGAAAATGGGAGGGAAAGATAGAGTCTGGTAAATCATTCCATACTCGTGAGGTGCGGGAAAAGAAAAAATCCGAAGTTGGACTTAATGCTATTTTATTAACTATTCATTTTAAATAATTATTTAGATAGCAGTTAAATAGGTCTTAGAAATGTTTGGCGGTAATAAGTATTCGATTTTTACTTGCGATATAGGTACTATTATGGTAAGTTATGGATTCGTAAAAAACATCGAACCCGAAATAATAATTTTCCCTAACATTACGATGACAGAGAACGTGAACAAAGTAGTAGTTCCCGCAATTCTGCATGTCTGTCCTCGCCCGTACAGCCTAAACGTCTGGAGGGATTTTCTTCAAACTTGGTATATATCTACAGCCTTATGCATAAACGAATTATAGCGAGTGCATAGTGCTATGCACTCTTTATAATGCATCGGAACGCAAAAACCTTATTCATAAACTTATGCAACGTTGAATAGAGTCAACATAAGCTAAACGCGTTTGGAGGTTGTATAGAGCCAACATTAGCGTTGTTTAGTATCGGCTTGTCACTTTGACTCACACACAACAATAATGTAAATAGATATTAGGGGTGTGCTTATTTTTGTCCGACTATCAAAATATTTTATAAAATTAAATACAACAATAAATAATGTTGGCTTTGTAAATTTATTACACATTTTTGTTGCGATATTGTTTAAATAAAATTACAAATATTTTTTTGGACACTTTATTTTATAGAATCTACTTAATAAATGTAAAAGATTTAAAGATTTTCCATCAAATCTTACAACTTTTGCAAATGCTCGACGGCATGCGTGATTTAAATAAAATTATACAAAGATTCACCTTCATCACTTTCACGGGAAAATACTAATGAATTTTAAGCATTACAAAATAAGCACCACCCTTTTATTTTACTCCTCAACAAAATATTACGATGTGAGTGAATGGAATAATTCATGGAATAAATCAAAAACAAAGTTTTGTTTCAAATATTTTTAATTTTATTAGCAAACACAAAAAACCAACAAAGTAACTGGCTAATTATAATAATATTAAAAGAAATTAATAAAAAACCAAAAAGAATCCAATCGCCAGCAGAATTACTTCTATTGATTTTTCACACAGCACACACACAGCTGGGTCTCCTTTGTCAGTTTTGAAAGTAAAACGTAATAGATTTCTCCTTTATGGTTCTAATTTTGACACAAGCTCATTATAACTATAATGAGATGAAAAATATTTTATGCATAACAATTTATGCAACGTTGTATAATGGCTACATAAATCATAATTCATCTGTTCAGCGGATTCTAATGAATACGGCTACTAGTGTTTTTCCACTAATATGCCCAGACGTTTTTTTAATTTTGTTTAGGACCAAGAATAAAGGTACCTGCCATAAAATATTTTCCCCAAAAAGGAAAATAATATTTTTCTCAGAAACGAGTCCGAGGATATTGCTAAAAAAAATTCAAATAAATTAAGTAAGAAAATGCTACTTTTTAATATTTTTTTATTTTCATAAATTGAATATTTTCGGTACCTCCAGTACAACCATTTTTTTGGTTTTTGATTTTTTGTATGATAAATCTTCTAAAAAATATAAACATTACTATGAACCAAAATTAAAAAAAAAAATTTGAAAATTAAAAAAAAAATCAAATTTTTTTTTTGAAAACGAAATATTTTGAAAACGACTTGGTCAATCCTATTGAAATTAGGTGAAAGATAGTTTTTTATTATTTTGTAGAATACTTGGAAAAAATCATCTTTCTTAATTAAAAAATAATGGTACGTTCCATACAAATGTTGAAGAAACGTTATTTCTTTTCTCGAAAACGGCTCCAAGAATTTTGATTAAAAAAAATTGCGTTTATATACTTTAATAGAAGCAAATTTTACCAATAACGGTGCCTGTCATAGAACTAATTGTTTTGTTCTCAAATTTCTTGTCGACGGCTGCTCCGATTTCAACCGAAATTTGTATACTAGAGCTCCTTCACAATTCAAATAATATTGCATATAAAAATTGTAAGAAAAAAACAATTTTTGGATTTTTAAATATATATTTTTTTTTTTTTGAAAATTCAGTATCTTGAAAACGGACTAATGAAGTTTTTTTTTATTATTTACAAAATTGTATTTTATTTAAAAGTAAATGTTGGCGTACTAATTTTATTTTTGAAAATGAGCGAACAATTTTATACATAAATATTAATTTTTAAGAAAACCGTTTCAACTCTTTTTATTATTTTTTTTTTTGTCATAAATTTTTTTTTTTGTTATATTCCACGCGCGCAAAAGGGGTTATGGCTACCCTTAAAATGTTTTTAACACAGCACGAGCGATTAGGTAAGTAGGATAGGATTTAGAAGGAGATACCGATGCACATTGGTTTTGAACGTTTGCACATTGAAATGGGAGGGGAAAGTCGAGTCAGTCAAAGCATTCCACATCCGTGTGGTGCTACTGAAGAAAGAATCTCTGTACATTACAGTACGTCCGAAGTTGGGCACGACGGTGAACTGATGGGCAGCATTCCTAGAAGCACGAGTATTACGGTTGAATTTTTGAAGGGGAGGAATGCAACTGGTTATTTCACTAGAACACTGATTTTAATAATAGCGATAAAATAGAGAAAGACACGAAACACTACGGCGATGTTCGAGAGATGTAATTGTTTCTGTTATAGATCTTTCGCCTATCATTTTTAAAGCTCTCATTTGAATTCTGTCCAACAAACTCAAGTGAGTTTTTGGAGCTCCTGCCCAAACATGAGAATTGTACTCAAGTTTTGGACGAATAAAGGCTTTGTAGATCACAGTCAGATCAGAAGGGGAAAAAAACTTCTTGCATCTACGGAGAAAACCTAACACTTAGCAGCGGTTTTGGCGACATCAAATATGTGGTCATTCCACAAAAAGTGGTCTGTGACACACATACCGAGGACTGAGAGCTGTTCGGTTTCCTCGATGCAAGTTCATATTTATCAAACAAATCAGATGGCTTACTTGATTTTGAGCTCTTACTCTCAAAGCCATTAAAATAATAAATTTATAGTAATTTATATTAATAAATTATTTAATTATTTTTTTAATGCTATCATAATATTTTGGAACATAGAGCTATGTACATCATCAATTTAGTTTTAGTTTTACTTTATTTCATCAATTAGAGAATTTTTATCTCCTATAGACTTATTAAATACAAATATAATATTTACAATGTTTGTAGGTGGGTATATAATATACGCAATAAATACATTAAAAATTCTTAGGTATTAGAAACTAAATAAATCAATTAACAGTAAAATATTGCATAGGTATTACAAGATAAATAAATAAGTTAACAATAAAACATAGCAGCATGAATACATATTTCGAAACATCTTTAATAAAATTTAAATTTGGCTGAGAATAATAGATTTAAAAGCATCTCTTGTACAATTCAACATGAAGTCAGTTCAGCATTAGCTTCTCTGATGCAACGGGTGATATGCTCATTGCGCCCATAGTTTCTCTGATGGAAGTGTTCATATATTAAAAATCTTTCGCGTGTAACTCTTGAGGGAGTATTGCCCTTATCCAACAAATCTATAAGGGTAGGGCATTTTATATTCCTAGTTATTATATCCCTAACAAACATTATCGAAAAATATTTCCGCCGAGTTTCTAGAGATTTCATTTCAAATAATAAGCATCTGATTTCATAGGAAGGTCTTATAATCCTCCATCTCAATTAAAAAAAAAAGCATATCTTGTGAAGTTTCTTTGAACATTTTCCATCCTTTTTGATGAATTTGAATAATATGGATTCCAAACTGTACAGCAGTATTTCAGCACGGAAAGCTTGTGAAGTACTTTTACTATTATTTTTAAGATCGATTTCAACTGAAAAGTATGTAAATAGGATATAAAAATTTATTTAGATATTCAGTTTCCTTTGACAATCTAGATAGCTGTTTCGAAGACATGCATCATTTTTGTTCTTTTTATATAATTTGTACGCTTTATTTTGTTGGTTTTTGAGATTACTTAACCTCCTATTAAACCAGATAGGGTTAGAATTCTTTTATTAGATATTTCGGTGGTACATTATTGTTCAATAGCACTTTGTAAAACAGACGAAAAGGAAATGAAATCACTTTCTAAATCAAAACCAGTAAAAATATTTGCCACGAGAAAGACAACAAAAACTCAACCATTGCATCAAAGTTAGCTTTTTGATAATCGTATATAATAATATTATTTACATTTTAATTTTTTAAATAATTATAAAACATTATATCAGCCTCAATTCCGAGGTGGTGTTGTGTATTTCCTATAACGGGGAAATTGGACTTTTCTATACAAATATGAAATTCCTTATCTACAAATACTAGGTCAAGATTGCGATTGAGATCGTTATATTCATCGTTAATTTGGACTTAATCATATTGGCTTAAAAAATCAATAACAAGTGATTCAATTTCAGTTGTAACTCCAAAATGAATTAAATATTTATATTCTGAGTCGAATTCCCATTTTATATTACCAATATTGAAATCTCCAGCAAAAATTATATGTTGTAGGTTATTTAAATTATCTTGAATTTGTTTTAAATTCAATAAATGTAAATTATAAAAGTCTAATAAGCAAGTCTAACTTTAACAGCAAATTTCGAGCTACATTAAAGTTGTAAGCTACGAGAGCAAGTTTGTGCGATCCAGTTGTGGCCATTTTTTTAAGTTGTTAGCAGTCATTACTGTGATGGTTAATGCGGTGGAGTATCACGCTGTAGGTCTGGTTTAAATATGCTCATGCTCAGCCTCTTACAAATGTATACAATAACAATTTTGAACGAATTAATAGTAAAATGTGCCAAAAAAGAAAACGATTTTGATGCTCTAAATGTTCCTTAGGTACTATAAATAAACTATGTTCCCTGCAGTAAACCTTTTAATTGGCTATATTTCCTAAGAAAATTTTGAAGTAAATGTTTTCAATCTTAGGTAAATAATAAGATTTTCAAATAAATTACAAAATAAAATGATCTGTCTCCTTTACAAAACATAGAAGGCTTTTGATAGAATCAACATCAGAAAACATAAACACATCACATTGGTTTTTGGTAACAGACTTCACAAAAAGCCTTCCCATCTAAATCACTCCGGAACTGTGACATATTTACTGCCTACTCCATCTGTCAGTACGTTCCAAGTGCAGCAAACAAAATTATCTCCAGCATTAATATATTCTTTCTCGGTCTCCCTCAGGGATGTTTCAAGCTACAACTCCTACACTGGATGGGATGGTTATTTCTGCATCATTTGGTAATTTCCATTCATTTGCATTAAAGTGTAATTAATGTAAAACAGAGACGCATACGTACGATAGTATAGATCCTTATGTCGAGTTACACCGAGAGTCAATTTCCTGTTTTTCGGATGTGAAAAATAAACTCCTTTTTTTTATTGCTTTTGTTCCTGGTCTCACCCACATAAAGTGTATGCAATTTTGTAGACCTCCTAGATGATTATACAGTTTACACGCGAATCGCACACATCCTGATACATATGGTGGAAACATACTGCAAAGCTGTGGTTGCGGGTGGCCAATGTGAAATACCCTATAGAGCTAGGGAGATGTTGGGGGTGTGTGTGCTTGTGTTTTCGTTTGTCCTAGAATTATTTGCACATTTGTATGTAATCTGTTCTTAATATGTTAATTTTAAAGGATTTATGTGTGAGAAAAGCATTCACACGAAAAGTTAATTACAATTTTAGTCGCCTCTTGCTGTCTCCCTCTGTTTCAACAAAGTCTGCAAATGTGCTGGGACAATAATAACAAAGATACTACTTATTTTAGGCATATGTAGCTAGCTGCCATTGTTGATGCAAGTGGTGTCCTTAATTTGTGTATACCTACATAAATCGGCTTCCACCATGTATATTATACATATATACATGTGTGCTGTTATAGACTTTAGGCTATTTTCATGTATTTAGGCCTTTGGAGCAACATATGTAAAAGATGAAGTAAAATATAATAATGTATAATACGTTATCCATTTGCGTGTGCGTTGCTTATATATATGTTGTATTGCTGGGAATTGTGTTAATTTTTAATTGCTATAAGGCGGACGAACGACGAATAAACAAAGACCTTATAGTAAAGTCCTTATTTAGATATTCACAAAAGATTTTGTTGTTATATTATGAATTCTAAAGGTTTACCCATTGCCTTATAAAGGATGTAAGCATCAAGCTATTGTCCTATTGCATGTGACAAATATTAAATATGTATGCGTTTTGTGTAAGTCAACAAGAGATGAGTGTACAACAGTAACATATTAGTATTTAAAGCATAATTTTGGATTAAATCTAATCGAAACTACAAAATGCTTTATTAGGCATAAATTTTTTAGTATCTAAGTAGAATTTGTTATAGAGTATTATATCTATATGCGTCAGGCGGGTGTGTTTTAAGAAAAAATTCAGAACTGAATTTATAATTCAATAAAATTAAACAGAACGTTTTCCTTTAATTTTACAATATTCTTTTACTAGACGCTGGCACACACAGGATGAAATTTGAAGAACCAAAATTTGTTGATAATTTTCATAATTCAATAAAATAAAAAAGAGTACGTAGACGCCCTAGTGAACCATATAATAATAATAATAATAATATTTATTGAATTGGCTCTCAATTCTAATTTACATTATATAACATTGGTATTTGAATTTTTTTTTTGGCACATAAGGGGCCTAATTTCATTCATTTCATTTTTATTTTTATTAAAATTATTTAAAAAATTGTCTTTGATTGTCTTATACTATTTACTTAATACTAGATGGTTCATCTCGGGTTGTTCATATGCGGTTGTTTTTGTGGTGGGATGTGGGGTGGAGGTGGCTTCTAGCCACGGTGGAAGTTTGACGCTGTATTCTCGTATAGAATTGGATTGCCTCGTCGTCATTGGTATAAATTATTCTGTCATCCAGTAGTGCTTTGACATTAAGGTATCGTGGCTCGCTGGTAATGCTTCTTACTAGCGGGCTCAGATGATTGCTTAGATTGCTCGTCAATCTCAAAGCAGCACTGATCATGTATTTGTCCAGGGGTGTTATTCCGGATGCTTCGTAGAGTCTCTTATTGCTGAAATGCTTTCGTCGCCGTTGGTCAAAGTGAAGTCCCGTGCAGATCCGCAGAATTTTCCTTTCAAACAGTCCAAGCTTTCGCATGCTAGTTTTGGAAATAGTAAACCATGAAGGAAAGCCGTACGTGATGATTGGCCTGAGAAGTTGCTTATAGAGAAGCAACTTTGTTCTCTGACTCAGTCCATTCCTTTTCCGCATTAGAGGGTGGATTCGGTGGAAAGCGAAATTAGCTTTCTTCAGAGTAGCTGTTACTTGTGGGTTGAAACGTAACATCTCCTCGAAGTTGATACCCAGATATTTCACCGATGGTTTGGTCGTCAGTTGCGATACGTCCGGTAGATTGAGTTTAATGCTGTGGCAGCTTCCGGCTGAGGGTGTGTTGCGATGTCCGGCGGGTCTTCTAAAGCAAACCAACTCGGATTTGGCTGAGTTAACTTTGATACCCCATCTTGTATAGAATTCACACAGTAGGCTCAAATGTTCCTCTACTCTTCTTGCTGCAATAACTGGGTACATAGATTTGGCGTACGTAAGCGAATCATCCGCATAAAGCAAATTCATAGAATTTCTGGGTTGAGGTTGATCCGATGTAGATGTTATAAAGATACGGTCCTAGTTTTGATCCTTGGGCAACTCCCGCTCTGATGTTTTTGATTGCTGACTGGGTGCTTTCAATCTGGACAAAGAATGACCTGCAATTATTGAGAAAACTGAAAATTATTTTTATTAGTGTACCTGAAAAATTAAAAATTGTTAGCTTGTGTATTAGCCCCCGTATCCGGATGCTGTCGAATGCTTTCTCTATATCCAAGAAGTACCCAACAGCAACCTGGTAGTAATCGAGGGAGCTAACAACGTCGTTCTGGAACCTCAGGAGTGGATGTGTAGTGGAATGTTTCTCACGAAAGCCAAACTGCATATCCGGGAACACCTTGAACCATTGTTGAATTTTATTTTGTACCGTAGTTACTGAAACTCTTGAATCTGGTGAACGGATAATTAAATCAGACATCTTTTTAAAACTGTAGTAGGTAATTGATTAATTAATTTTAACACCTAAATGATTTAACAAAATCGAGAGTTAAATTTAAAAAATGATTGATGACTTGATTCTACATCATCCAAATAAGATACATGTTTCAGAATAAAAAACTCTGTTTTCACAAACTAAAAATGAAAATAATTATAAAGTAGCTTTATTTTTTACGCCAAATTGTACATATAAATTAAAATCGAAGTCCAAAGAACATAGTTTAGATATTGTTTATAAAAACAACAACAAATTATATAGGTACCTAATTGACTTTGTTCGACAAAAAGTAAAACCCCACTTTGAAAAAGCCGAGAATTTATACAATAAAATGCAATGTTTGTGAACGAGAGAACATCGGTCAAACTAAACGGAGCATAGAGAAAGATATGACGATCATATTACATCCATTCGTTTAAAAACACCTCTTTGCTCAGCTGTAGCATCACACGTGTTAAAATAAAAACATATTTATAAATCAAAAAGACAGTGTAAGTTAAATTAAAACAGTGACAAATGAAGCACAACTTGACCTATTTCAAAGCGTGTTAAAAGAAATCCAAAAATCCAAAAAAGGTACAAATCTTTTAAATCAAGACGACGGAAACGTTGTTTCATTCCTTTTCAATCGCGTTTGACCGTTTTATTTATTGTTTACATAATTTAGAGTTTGTTGCACTGTTTTTTTTTTACCAAAATAACAAGAGGAATTGCATCGACGATGACTAATTTTGGATATAGTCGTGTTTTCTGATGATGGAATGAAGGTATTCCGAAATGCATTCAAAGTGAGTCAAAAGTTTAAAATCATTTTAATTAATTTGTTTTATTTAACTAAATTAATACAATTTTTTTAAAGTGATTTAAAATTTGACTATCGATTTTGTGAAATCATTAAGGTGTTAAAATTAGATAAATAATAGAAACTGAATAACTTCTTATGCTCATACAAATATAGCTTTATTTAAAAATAACGTGTTCGAGAATATCTTCTAATCTTCAGGTTTTTAAGCAAATTGAAAAAAATTAAAAAACCTATTCAAATCGATCTCACAAAGATTTCAAAAACTTATCATTGAAAAGTTTTTAACAAGATAGTGGGGGCAATATCAATTATAAACTTCCAAAATTTGAATGTACCTCTTGATAATATTAGAAATATATACCAAAAAAATGATACAAATGACGAAAAAAAATCTTGTTTTACTCAATTGGGAAGGGATTGTAGGGAAACATAATAATTATAATAGATAGTGCGAGAAAAATAACAAAACCAAAAGTTAGTCAATTCAATTTTTTGCGTCATATATTTATCGACACATTCAACCAAATAGATATTTTATTTCGCTGGATATAAAACTTTGTATCAAAACACGCAACTTATAAATCTATTAAAAGAAAATAATAATTTTTAGACCTGCAATTCAGAGTCGAGTTTATTCTCACAGAAATCAAAATACTGAATCTAACTAAAGTGATTCCAATCCCATATACCTAAAGCAATTTTGGTGTGCATTTTTTGTACAAAGAAATCTGTTTTGGTTATGGAATCATTTATGGTTATGGATTTATTTAAAAAACAAATAAAATGTATACAGTTCAAATTTCCTTATTTTCACAATAAAATCATTATGTTCTCGGATCGTTTGAATTTCTTTATTTAAATGGATATTATTTAATAATTTTCATTTGGCATTTTCAATGGCATGTGATGTCATCGAAGTAACATTATGAACGGGCTTAAGATCAGTTTGAAAAATACTTTTTAAGTTACAGGGAAAAAGTACGTACCTAATTGTAAATTATTTTAAATTAGAATAACCAAGTACATACACCGAAAATTGACACGAGGAATTCATAACAACATTTTAAAATCAATCTCATTTTCAATCTTAAAAGAATAACACATTAGGCATATTCAGGAAAAGGAGGTGTACATATACTTAGGTTAAGATATTTATATAAATATCTGTGGATGCATAATCGTAGATAAATAAACAATAATAATAATAAAAAAGACGCCAGCAATCTCAGTTGCCCAAACAGGATTCCTCAACAAAAGTTTTTCAGTGCGAGGTCACTCAAGTTCACTCCTTGAATTTGGTGTATGTTAATTCAAGCTCAACTTTAATATCGTCAAAAGGCAGAGGTCAGCACTGATTATGGTGTGCAGTGTTTACACGGTGTGTGTCTTGTTGTGAACTTTTTCTGTTTCGTGTAAACAGAAAAAGTTCACAACGAGACACACACCGTGTAAACACTGCACACCATAATCAGTGCTGACCTCTGCCTTTTGTTCTTGTCTTTTTTTTTTTTTTTTTTTTTTTTTTTTTTCTTTTAAAGCATTTATTGACAGATGCCAAAATCATTGTCAAAAATAATTTAGATTTGTGATAACTAGGTATACTGTATACAATTTTATCTTTTAATATTTATTGTTAAATTTTATATAAGTTATAATGTTTTCTTGTTTCTTTATTGTTAGATTCTGATGATGGCACTTAGTGCCGAAATATATTGATCGCAACAACAAAACATGAGTTTTTAATCGGAATTATTTTGAGGCTACACAACATTAACACAATAACATTAACCTTATTCCGGCAAAACAAAATCCTTAACAAATTTAAATAGTGCCACACCCAGATCATTAAAATATTTTTAATTCTGCGCCATTGAATTAGTAGTTATTACGATCAAAATTTCAATTTGGTTAAAATTCTATTTTTTCCAAATTAATATTTAAATTTAAATTAAACCCTACTTCTTACATTTTTCTCCTTAGACTTAAACTAGCTAAAAGACCATGTTTTTGGTGCATTTAAAGCACAAGTATCATTATTAAATAAATGTCCAAAAGTAATTAAAGAGGGAATTCCTATGATTCTAATTTTAAAGTTTGCTAAATCATCATTTTAATCTCAAGTAAATTGTACTTTTTCTGAAAAAAAAAAATGCAAGTTAAACACAACATGTCGGCGTCAATAGTTATTCAAATTTGAATGTCGACAATATCAGTTTTTCACATATAACTCCGAAACGGTAAATGCTTTCAAAAATTATTTCATGGAAAACTTGTAGACCTTGCCATCCGCAAGAAAAAAAATTACAATTTATATTTATATAACCGTTTAGAAGATATCGACATTTCAAAAAACATAAAATGTCGAAAATTTTAATTTTTCACGTATAACTCGTTAACGGTTCATATTTTCGAAAACATTGGAATGCTAAGTTTGTAAATTTTGAACAAGTATCATTATAAAAATTATTTAATTTGCTACTTAATAGAGTAAAATATTATGAGCGATTATTTTATTATGATTTTTCTTTTTTGTTATAAATTTAATTGTATATGTACTGATTCCTTGGGCCTATTTCACAGCTTCTACATCAAGTTTTACAACAGCGTCCTACAGCGACAACAATTATATTTCAATTATATTTACATTTGCTTGTTCCGCACATTCAACACTTCCAGTTGCATTTGTGGAACAGACACTTTTAAGGGAAATATAACTGGTGTTGTCGTAGAATGCTGTTCTAAAAGTTGATGTAGCTGATCTAGTAGCTGTGAAATAGGCACCTGTTCAAAAATTCTATTTTCTGTTTGATATTGTGGTCTGTGTTATTCAAAATATAATGATCACAAAAAAAAAAAAAAGTGCTGTTAGCGGAAGGGATTTTAAATTGTTAAACTGAATTCATCTGCAACTGCAATTTTCGAGCTGTTTTTGAAAATATGCAATACATATATCAAACAATTATATACCTCCAAAACATATTCATTAAAAAACAAACAGCAGTGCGATCTTTCAGATCAGGGGGTTGATAGGTAGGTATGTAAGAAAAAAATTAGCTGCACTGAATTCCTATTGAGTTATAGGGAGGTATTTATTTTGTAAACTATGTTCATAATAATGAAATATATCTAATGATGAAAACTTAAATTCTTTACTTTTTCCAAGCTTCGAATACGATGTAACTATTTTCTTACCTACTGAAGATTTTAGGTAGGAAGGTACTTTTTTCTAATTCACGGTCCAGCCGCCTTGGCTGAATAAATAAAAAAATCCTTCATCATGCAACCCATTTGTTCATGCTTTTTTTTTATTATTTTGTCATCTAGAAGGCAAATTCGTTTGTACAACATGCGATCAACTTTCGTTTATAATTATACGACAGCAAAAAGACGAGACTAAAAAAAAACACACACACCGTGCCTCCTCACACCCCTTTTTGGTGAGACTTTAATAGGAAAAAATGCCACTTTTCCACTTTGCATTTCTTTTTTTTTTGTTCTTCGCTACGAAAAAGGTGCCGGAAAACACGAAAGCCAGAATAGAATGACAAAGCAGAACAAAAATTGTATTACCGTTTACAGCTTTTGAAGATTTTTTTATATGATGTTGTTGGTCCTACCACATCTACGGAGTAAAAGTTCCATGTATCGTATCGTTTATACCACAGATGTCCCTCCATACGTGACAAAGTAATTTCATGACGGAGAATAGAAAAAAAATCACAAAAAAAACTGTAAAGAGACCAATTAGGGCTACGCTAAAAGTACTTTAAAAGTCATTAGCAGCTTTTCTCCCATTCCGGGTCCGTCGGCAACAACGGTGGTGGTTGGTGTATGGAGGGAAGCCCCAGGGTATATATGGACGAAAAAAAAGTTGTTACCGTTAGAAGAAAGATGTGAAATGAACAAGTGAACGAACAAAATGGTTAATATAGGCATGAACCTAAATAATGGAAGCACACATACACATTCATACGTCCCACGAAAAGGACATTTCTAACGTCACCGACGACTACGACAACGACACCCCGCCGACGATGTCGCGGTGCTTGAGGAAGCTGTAATTTGCTTGTGGTATGCTAAATTTTGAAACACTACCTACCGCTTACACAGCCTAACGGTTAAATCGGCTTACCCATTGCCATTACAACATTACAAAACATTTTGTACACAACACATCCTTGCATTTCGCATATCTATATACCACTACCTATCGCTGACTCAACCACAAAGGCATAGGGTGTTAAGTATATGTTGCGTCATAATGGGTTTCTTTAATTAATAACAAATTATGTTATGTGTTCTGTGGTTATCATTACACCAATTAGAGCTCATTGTAGATTGCTTAATGTAGTTATGAATGTTAATGTTTTGCATGATTAAGGCAATAAACTAATGGGATAATGAGGACGCTGGCGCTGATGGTTGCAAGTGTGGCCCTAAATGTACCTAATCAATGAGTAAAGAGGTGTCAAAGCTTATGTGGTTTAGATAAAGGTACCAAAATCTAATGATTCCTACGACTTAATTAAATTATAATTTAAAATATATAAAAAAGAATGGTTCTGAAATTGAAAGTCGATTAGTCAAGACTTTCGACACAAAATCAAGAAGTTAAATAATTCTAAATTATTAATTTATAGAGGACAAGAAATACAAAATACCATATAATACAAAACAAATTTAAGTATTTATATATTTATATATCTACCAACAATAAAAAATGAACATTTTTCTAAGCGCAATCATCTTTACTTGAGTATCGCACAGTGGGGCCACTGGAAAAACTGGAAAAAGTTGACATCACAAATAAATTTGTTTTCTCATACAACTTGTGTCAAAAATATGTTATTCAAAAATGTGTAGATAATTTGTTTTACTTATTAATTTGGAAGGTTTTTGCGACCTATAGTGCAGATGTGTTTCGCTCTAACAACAATCACATTGCAGCACATCAGTGCAGCTTATTTTACAAATACGTCGGTAGCCATCGACTAAAAACCTGTGTCTAAGAATGGCAACAACAATTCTAACTGAAGAGCTCAATTTTTGTTGTCAGAGCGAAATACATCTGCCCTATAATAGGTCGCAAGAACCTTCCAAATTAATATTTCAATCAAAGTGCACTGAACAAAAAACAAAAACAATTTTCTATTGTTATTATTTATCTTCTTATGTTTTACTTATAGCTATCATTCGGCAAAACTCAATAGTACTGTTTGGTTTAAGAAACGTATGTATAGGTATAGGTACATACGAGTATGAGAAAAACCTATTTTTTCGACACGTTAACATTCTGAAGTAGAATCAGACAGATGCACACAGTGATGCCTTACGTAACCTTAAAACTCATAAAGTAATCATTCATTTTTCCTATTTGTACCGAAATTTACAGATAGTCCAATAAATTAAAAAATCCAATTTCAGTTAAATATTTATTTTCTTCTGCACATATTCAAACGATAATCGAAAATATTTCGTTCCAATAATCAACAGTTTGTCCGAAAATCGTATTTTTTGGAGACGAGACCGTGACGAGAATTAATTATACGAGACCGACACGAGACCGAGACGAGACTGAAAATTTTCAATTTTAACGAGACCGAGACGAATCTTACAAAAGTCTCGCAGAGTCTCATCTCGTGGCCAGCCCTACCTGTGGCCGAATATTCGGCCAGCGAAACAGACACCAAATTCATGGATATGTTATGGATTCAATTTTTACTAATTTGTATAGGTTCCATGACAATTTTCAACATGTTAGAAAAGAAAAACTAATTAAAAAAAAAAAAAAAAACAAATTCACGGATACGTTAATTTCTGTGCATTCGTTAAAATTTTGTCTTGAACTTTAAAAAAAAAACTAATGCTCAGTTAGTTATTTTTTAAATTTTTTGTTCCTTAACTATTCAACAGTAAAACTTAATTCATTTAAAGCACACATTACACTACTTATTCTCTCAGGCCCATAAACATTTTGTTCAAGTTCAACATAAGCGCACTTACGAGTGTTTTCTACTTTTTTCTATTTCCTAAGCATAAACTGTCATATAAGTTCTTATGTTGAGCTTAAATGCTTAAATTTCGTATCAGCCAATGGGTTGGTTAACCAAACTATGTTCAGCTTGGAAATATCAAAATTTGAAATTCTATATTAAATTCGAGATCAACGGCGTATACAGGGGGGGGGTCACGGGGTCATGTCCCCCCCCGAGAACTCAAGATTATTTTGTTGATCTGAAATAATTATTTAGTAACCACATAGAAAAAAAAAGAAAGTTGGTTACTTAGAAAGCTAGTAGGATTTTGGATTGATAATTTAGAATTCAATAGAGAATTTGAATGTTGGTATGTTTTCATGGCAATGGTACGTAGGTACCTTATTTTGTAGTCAATCGATGATACTTTGATTTTCTTCCACGTACCTCAAATTTAACATAACAACAAACTTCTCATAATATGATAATGCATTCAAATCTTAAAATATATGCATAGGCTAGTTTCCGTTTTGAGATGACAGCCAAAACCTGTTAAACCAAACAGAAATCAAAGTGCGGAGTTGTTACCAAATTTTCACTCAGTAAAGTAAAAACTAATAGGATTTTCAAAAAAAGATTATTTTTTTTCTGAAAATAAAATCTTTAAACACACATACAGAAATTGTTTTGTTTGTATGACAGATTTTTTTTAAAAGCAAAAAAAGCGATAACTTTCGATTTATAGTTATTCTAACCAAAAAATATTAATGTTAACGATAAAAGACATAAATATATAAAACTATGAAGAAAACCTATTATGAAAGGATTTTGTTTGCACTTATTCAACATTTACGATCGAACAATACTGTTATTGATTTGGATGTGGATTACTTTTACAAAGTAACCTATGAATCCCATAATGCAAAAGCCAATAGCTATGGTAAAGGAGATTTTTTGGAACTCCTTGCGGTGAACCGTTTGACAAGTTGGATGGAATTTTTGACGAAAAGCGACTAGGCTCGTAGAATTTAACAACTTTGTCCATTATTTTTGTCAGAAAGGCTTACTGGTAAGAAAGATAAAAAGATTAGGTATATTTGATGTACATATTTATTTTGTAAGGTACCTTTCACTTTTCCATCGGTGGCAGTCTTAGAGACATACATTTTTTTCAAATCAGAGGCATATCAAAATCACTCGTGAAATTTGTTCACACTTTTCTTGAAACGCAACGAATCTTTGTATTCAATTTTAATACGAATATGTAATGAATTTATGTTTTTCCACTATTGTAAAAAGAGCAATTTACACAAGTGGTCATTTTTGAAAATCAGAGCTATTGTTTTCATTTTCAGTGGTGAATATTTATAGATATCTATTTACTAAAATTAAGAAACAGAAAACAGTGCACAGTATCTATGATATTTTACTAATTTTTCCTGCATTTTCAATTCGCTGAAATGTAAACTTTGATAGGATTAAAATAAATTCTGAATAAAATTCAAAACAAATGATCAAGCGAATCCAAAAATTTTTTTCCTCAGTATTTTGACAGCTAGCTTAACTGATTTTTTTTGGTCACGCAACTAGAGATTGCTGTATGCTGTTGCTGAGGCCCTCCGAAATAAAAAATGTAACGGAGCGAAAGCTATGCAGCCTAACTGCGAGTGTGTTATCACACAAAAAACCCAATTTAATTAAATCAATTCTTGACCAGTGTCAAATCTTTCATACAATCTCCCACCTTACAATTGTCCAACGAATTGTTGGTTTGTAAACAGTGTACGGAGAAAAGAGAAAGAACCCAAATGATCAACAACCAACTTGTGTGCGGCTAGTAAAAATGCTGGTTGTCTCAATAAGCAATTTATAAAGACAAAACCTTACATTGAATGCGCATGATCAGGTGACCTCGGTGGCGCAATGCGTAGTGCATAGGCCTCAGAGGTAGCTGGTCTAGGTTCGATTCCAATTGGCGGCACTAATTTATAAAATAAAATTGAACATAAAGACTAAGCACCACTGAAAGGAATCTGCTGATTGGTGTGGCAGCCATGAAGTTGCAATAATTCCAGCCAAATACAATGGTTGTAGCCCACTCAAGTGGTTGTTGAAAATTCAAACATTCAATAATATAAATTACGGAGCGAAAGCTATCCAGCCTAACTGCGAGTGTGTTATCACACAAAAAACCCAATTTAAAAAATGTAACGGTCAGGAATAAAAACGAAGAGCGCGTTCACTGGTTCGGCTAATAAAGGTTCGTTCGACTCAGTTGTTTATTTTATTTTTCTTTGGAACCAAAAATGAGGTAACTTTGCAAATATCAAAAAAGTGATTTCGTCTTAAATTTGTTAATTTTTTTGTATAGGTAGCTCATTTCATTTTGAATTGGCTTTGGCAGTTCGAAATATATATTTTCACCGAAATTGCCTAATTTGGCGTAGTGAAAATGTAGTATTACATTCGTAGTCCGCTATCTCAAGTCGACTTTTGATTCTTAACTGTCTTAAAATTTGATGAGTTAAGGAACGATCTATTTTTCCAGGATATGAACTATTTTAAATTATTTTTACTTATTTTTTAAGGGCGGGTCGATTTTAAAATTGAATAAAACAAGATATCAATAAGGTTTTATCTTTATTTGAGAGCCCTATTATAGTAATATAACATCGTTCAAATGGCCGCCCCAGCTTCGCTGGGTGGCGCGGATTCGAAAGGTCCAGTTTTCGATGACTTTGGCGCATAAATCAGGATGAATTTGACCGATGGCATCGATTATGTTCTCTTTGAGGGTCGAGGTGGTTTGCACTTATTCGCATAGACCTGCGACTTAAAAAAGCCCCACAAGAAAAAGTCCGAAGGGGTCAAATCACACGATCTTGGTGGCCAATTCACGTCGCCTCGGCGCGAGATAACCATGCCATGAAACCGCTCGTGCAGAATATCGATTGTGTCTTAAGCTGTGTGGCACGTAAAGCCATCCTGTTGAAACCATATATCTTCAGTGTCCATATCATCCAATTTAGGCCACAAGAAGTTGGTGATCATCGACCTATAGCGATCGCCGTTGACGGTGATGGCCTGGCCAGCATCATTTTCGAAGGAGTACGGACCGATGACGCCTCCAGGCATCCAGCTCAAAATCCAGAAACTTTATTTGGATGCATTGGAACTTCGTGAATCTCGCGTGGATTAGTGTCGTCCCGAATCCGGCAATTTTGCTTCACGTACCCATTCATCCAAAGATGGGCCTTATCGCTAAAGAAGATTTTTCGAACAAAATTGGGAAAAAATTCTAACTGTTCTAAAACATCATTTGCACGTGTTGCTCGACGCTGTAACTCACCATGATGATTTGTCTGTAGTAACTGATTAAAAGACGATATTTTGACCGAAAGTAAAAGAAACAATATGGCCGCCACAAGCTGTCAAAATCAACCCGTCCCTATTGGAAAACCCTTAAGTATATTTAATTAAGATTTTTTCCCTTTTCTTTTATATAGCTACGCACAGTAAAATATGAAAAAAAAAAATATAAGGCACTTGACTTTTAACAAATATTAGTTTGTGTTATTTTTTTTTGGCATGACCCCCCCCCAAGAACTAAAGCTGTATACGCCCCTGTTCGAGATTGCGTATACTCTGGTGAATACGTACTTTTTTTTAATTTCAAAATTAAATAAATGATCAACTGTATAGCTTTAAAATAAAAAAAATATGATAATATGTTTGCACTTAGTTCAAAAGGGACGGATAGGCACGAATACGATAACTTGGCCGCCGACTTCTAGTAATTTTCAATTTTCTCAAAAACTAGAGGACATAAAAGCTTTCGGATTTTTGTTTTCGATTTAAAATTGATATCAGCATTGACCACAAAAAGAAAATTTAGTTTTCCATTTTACACTTTTGAGCTAAATTGATCTAATAATTTCTTTTTGCATTTTTTTTATCAAAATTTTGAGTTTGAATGCAAATTTTTTAAAAACTGTTGACACAAATAATTTAATTTAAATGTGGAATTAAAGATCAAACTTCTGGCTTTTAAAAAATGTATAGTTTTGTATTGTAAGTATTGTCGTTGCTTTTTAGTATTTGTTTGTTTTTTTTCCATTTAAGTCGTTTTTATCGAAAATCGCCCCTACCTCCTAAACGGGGCGCGATAGACGCCCCCCTCCCGTAGTAAAAAATGCTTATATTTGACCCTCCTACAAAAATCCGTTATCAATTTTCGGCGCCCAAGTTATCGTACTCTCCCCGACGGATATAATTAACCTGGTTTGGTGCCTTTTTTAAAGTATACAATATTTTTGTATGTCAATTCAACATTACCCTTGGTTTTAGTTAAACCAAATATTGTGCTTAATTTGAATTTTTTTGCCGAATACATATACTCAAGAAATTCAAACAACCATTGAGTTGCATGAGCGGGATAGAGGATACAAATAGAGAGTTTCGATCATGTAGCCGCGTAAGGTTAGCATGACAACTTTCGAAAAAGTGAAATCTGAGTATGCCGTTAATTGCCGAGTTATTGCCGTAAATATGCCGTGGAACCAACAAAATTGCCGCGCTACGGGTTTGCCCACAAAGAGCAATCCTGCTAACTTTATACAAAGTTAGCATGACACTTTTTTGTTTTTGCGCAAAAATAACTTTTGAGTATACAAGAAGTTGCCAAATAATTGCCGTAAATATGCCGTGAAGAGAAAAAAATTGCCGCGGCCTTCGTTTGCCCAAAAAGGGCAATTCAGTTAACTTACGCGTAAAGTTAGCATAACACTTTTTTATTCTTAGGGATGCCAGTGATTGCCGAATAATTGCCGTGAATAAGCCATGAAGAGACAAAAATTGCCGCGCCTTTTGTTTGCCCAAAACGGGCAATCCAGCTAACTTACGCGTAAAGTTAGCATGACACTTATTTATTCTTAGTCCAAAAAAATTTTAGAGATGCCAGTAATTGCCAAATAATTGCCAAAAAATAAGCCGTGAAAAGAAAAAAATTTCCGCACCATTTTCAGGCTAATTTGCATGTTAAGTTAGCATGACACTTTTTTATTTTTAGCCAAAAATAACTTCTGAGTATGCCAATAATTGCCGAACATGGACATGGGAACGTGGACATTATGTTATCCCACCGTAAAGTTAGCATGACACTTTATTATTCTTAGTCCAAAAAAATATTTAGGGATGCCAGTAATTGCCGAATAATTGCCGTAAATAAGCCGTGAAAAGAAAAAAAAAATTTTTTTTACGGTTTATTTACGGCAATTATTCGGCAATTCTTGGCATACTCAGAAGTTATTTTTGGCTAAAAATAAAAAAGTGTCATGCTAACTTTACATGCAAAATAGCCTGAAAATGGTCTTTTACCCTTTATGGGCAAACGAAGGGTGCGGCAATTTGTTTCTCTTCACTGCATGTTTACGGCAATTATTTGGCAACTTCTTGCATACTCAAAAGTTATTTTTGCCTAAAAACAAACCCGTAGCGCTGCAATTTTTTTTGATTCCACGGCATATTTACGGCAATTACTCGGCAATAAATGGCAAACTCAGATTTCACTTATTCGAAAGTTGTCATGTTAACTTTACGCGGCTCAATCATGTCCGCATACAAAATTGTAAAACATTCAACATTAAAAACTTTTACCAATTTTGAATTGTTGAATCCTAGAATTTACTTATTTTGGAGTCTTAGTGAAAGTAAACATCCTGAATCACTGTCACATTCATTTCCCATTTGTGCAGGCAAATATGATCCTTTTGGACTCTTTGTTTGCTCTCAGCAATAATATCAAATTTTACCAAAAATGTGCTATAATAGTAAAATCAGATCGTAACTGATGATTGATTGTTTACTTTTACGAAGTCGGAGGTGATCTTGAAATATAACGTTGCAGGCTCCCCCAAGCAAACGCGAAACATTCGGCGCGGCGAAGAAACATTCGCCGTTGGTATGGGCACTCTCATTTATCACCATGTTAATAAATTTTGAAAGACGAATGTTTCTCCATCGCGTTTGTGTGGACTCTCTCAATTATCAACATGTACATACATATGTATGTAAATATATTTTTTTTGGCGAATGTTTCTCCGCCGCACTAAATGTTTCGGCCTTGGAAAATAAGTAAATAAAAACGATAACAAATAAACTTCCATTTCACACAAACTCGCTTTTTTTAAAAAACTGTCAAACATTATGTATGTATGTATGTATATACGTACTCGTATATATACAAAATTTATATTTTTTTAATTTTAAAGCTTAGTCTACTGTACTTCAATATTTATGTAGGCATTTTTTATGGAAGTTATTGTTGGTCAAAAATATATAAAAATTTAATTTTCTGTGCTTCACGGTAAAAAATTAATTACAAATTTTCCACCAAAAATCCAAATCGATAATGGTCATCGTCTCTCAAAATTTCAGACTTCTAAACCCAACACTTAAAATGATAAATATCATTTATCTGGAAAAATTCAAATGTCCATTAAATGCTTTAACAGCTACATACAGATAAAATTTTTGGTTTCTGCACATCTGTGGGGCAAAACCTTTCTAACGTTCTATAATTTATGTAGTTCCGTTGAATATTTACAGAGAAAAGTGTACCGCTAGGTTTTGCTAAGCGTATTAATATAAAGATTAGATAATTTCTTATTTTTAAAATTATTGACTATTTCGTTACTAAAGTTTAAACAAAATTGTTAATGGATAAATATATTTTTTCAAGTCCACCACTGCTCTTAAATAGTTTTTACTCTCCTTAAATGCGCCAAGCTTATCATAGCTAGTAGTACCAGTTAACTCTAAGAGAACACAAAATCCAGGCCTAAATTACTTACGTTTCCTGAGAGACGACTCTCCTTGTTTTTCGTCTAGCAACAACTGTTGCTGATTACAAAGGCTGTTGAACGGCGTGAAGTTCGATAAATAAAGCTTTTAATATTAAAAAGTACACCTTAATTAACTTCACTTGAGTCGTTACACGTACATGTGTTTATAAGTTTACACTATTACATTTAACAAAGACGAATAGAAATTTTTGCTTTTGCGCTTCATCATCAGCAATCACGACTAAACGTTGGGTATGCAACATTGAAGAACTGATGCTGCTGTTGTATCACAAAGCATACCGCTACGATCAAAGGTCAAGATTTTGTTTCCTTCGTATTGTGTCTTGTTTATGTTCTGCTTTGACACACTATATTTATTAGGCAAGATTCTATATTGCCGTTGTCTAAATTCAGTGCTTTTGGGTCTTTTTGTATGAAAAAAGATTCGTAGGCATCCAATCTTTTATGATCGTTCACTTGTTTAAGTAAAGTTAAATTGTCTATAATTATGTTTTCATGACCATTATTTAACACAAGAGATGCAGTTGCCGATTTTTGCGGTTGATTGAGGCGATTATAAGTCAAATGTTCTTTAAATCTAGTTTCGATACTACGTTTTGTTTAACCATAGTATTTTAATTTACAGTCACCACACTCAATTTCATAAATACCCGACTTACTCAAAGGAGGTATCTCGTCTTTTGTAGAACCTAGTAAATTCACCATTTTTTGATCATTTTTATAAACAATATCCAGTTTGCGATCATTTAACACTTTTTTTAATTTGTTGGTTACTTGTGGTACAAAAGAAAAAGCCACTCTTTTATTTTGTTCTTTTTCTATTTGTGAGGAAAATGTTGTCATATTATAATTATTCACTTTTCGGGTTTGTTTATAAATTAATTTATCAATCATTTGTTCACTAAAACCATTAATGAGAGCTGTTGTTTTTATGTATTCATACTCTTTTTTGAAATTAATTATCGCGAGGGGGAGGCGACACAATCTGTGAACCATTGAGTGGTACGCGGCTAATTTATGTTGTATTGGGCAAAACGAATCACTAGTGATAGTTCTCATGGTGCTTGTTGGCTTATGAAATACACCTAATTCAATTTTATTATTCACATACTGAATTTCCAAATCAAGGAATGCGAGTTTTCTTTCGTGCTCGATTTCATATGTGAATTTTATTGAGTTGAATTGGTTGTTCAAAATATCTAATGTTTTTATAACATCATCCTTATGCACCACTGAAAACACATCATCTACATATCGATGCCACACTTTCATTTCAAACGCAGACATGGACATTTCAGAGATTAGTGGGCTGAGTGGGTTACCCATGTTCGTACCGAATTCTACACTATATATTTTTTCCCGAAACTGAAAGATGTTTTGATTCATGCATAATTTTGTTGCTTCTAGATAAATTTTCTTTTTCTCTTCCTCAAAATCAAGGTTGTTTAGGTATTTTTTAAAATCATCAAGGGCAACGCTTACAGGAATATTTGGGAATAATTAAGTTACGTCAAAGCTTATCATTACTTCATTTTCTTGTTACATGAGGTCTTTAATTTTATCCACGAAATCAAAAGAATTTTTTACCGAAAAACTTTCTAATTTTGGACTTTTTTACTTCACTAACAATCCACTTGACCAATTCATAAGTTGGAGCATAAATGTTCGAAACAATTGGACGCATTTTCTTCCCTTTTTTATGGGTTTATATCCACATTCAGATATAAGCTCATAGACGCGCTGTTCATAATCACACTTATTCATAACAACAAATTGGTTACTTTTATCCGCCTTAACATAAATCACATCTCTCTTTTTTAATTTATCTAAAACTCGTTTTTGAACTTTTGCCAAATTTGACTTATTTGATAGATTTTTATTTGTTTTTATTATGCTGGCAGTTGTAGAACGCATAGCGCTTTGAGTTGGCGGTAATTTGTATTTTAACATTGTTTCGATATCAACAACAACGTCCAAGGTCTGTGTATTGTATGGAATTGTAGAAAATTTTAAACCTTTATTCAATAAATTGAACTCATCTTGACTTGATTCATTAATCACAACATCTTGAATAAACTGAGGTTCAGGTTGAAGGCACGGACTTCTTTCAGTCAAATGAGCTAACTTTTTATTTAATTTAACTTTTTCTCTTTAATTTTATTTTCATTTTTCAAAGCTACCATTCTGTCAAAATTATCCCACTGTTCACATTCGTCTTTATATGTGTTTCACTTCTAGGTTAAGCCACACTTTTTCTGCCTTCTTTATTGCACTCTTCGATCTATGATTTTCAACCGCGGCACTGATTTTAATAAATTTAGGATGTACTTTGTACCTTTGATGTGGCTTTTAGTTTAAGTCGAGGGTAGGTATTCAACTTTGATTTGGTTATCATATTTAATTACGACTCAACGACTCAAGTGAA